>JBAIZL010000005.1:9898384-10498384 GCA_036971475.1 Prosapia bicincta
TATTTATATATCTAGTAACGGTGCGTGTGAGTATGTGTCCATTGACCTGCAAATACAATGTAGGCCTATATATATTCCAGGGCTTCCATCTTAGTCACGTGATCTCTACGTCAAACGTTTTGCCAGATATTTATATATCTAGTGACGGTGCGTGTGAGTATGTGTCCATTAGCCTGGAAATACAATGTAGGCCTATATATATTCCAGGGCTTCCATCTTAGTCATGTGATCTCTACGTCAAACGTTTTGACTGATATTTATATATCTAGTGACGGTGCGTGTGAGTATGTGTCCATTAGCCTGGAAATACAATGTAGGCCTATATATATTCCAGGGCTTCCATCTTAGTCATGTGATCTCTACGTCAAACGTTTTGCCAGATATTTATATATCTAGTGACGGTGCGTGTGAGTATGTGTCCATTAGCCTGGAAATACAATGTAGGCCTATATATATTCCAGGGCTTCCATCTTAGTCATGTGATCTCTATGTCAAACGTTTTGACTGATATTTATATATCTAGTGACGGTGTGTGTGAGTATGTGTCCATTAGCCTGGAAATACAATGTAAGAATAAGAATGAAAATACGAATAAGAAGGAAAATAGGTTGTATAAGGAAACATTATATCAATTTATAAATCTTCGAAATATTTTATAGATTATCAATTCAAAACATACTTACAAATTTAAAATAATAATAATAAATTACGCTTTGGAACGTGTTTTTCATCTATGTACCTTCTTTTTCATCATAGTAATATATTTAGGCTTCTAAAGTATATTTATGTCAAAAATGGATTTTTTGTCGTTAACATATTTCTTAAGTTCAATTTACGCTTGACTGAAAAGTCAAGCATTCCCAAGATTTATGTAAAGTGTGTGGTATAACGTATTTAAAATAAATTTCATATAAAACGCAGAAGGAACGACGCGAGTCTCACCATGACTGTAAAGACTGCGCAGGGGCGAGTGTGTCGTGCGGGCATGTTTTAGTGCAGCGCCTTCAGGATTTGTGTGTTGCTACAATGTATACCTTATGTATACTATTTATGGTCTTTCAATGTTGAGGCAAATACTAAGTATCAAGGTTTAACGTATGGTAAATAATAGAGAGTTGCATTTACAACGTTTTTATATTCCCATAGTTTTAAAACTGAGAAGTTTTATTTTTCATTTAATCGTTCTTTCCTTTTCTTCTTTCCAACATCAATTTTTATATATAACCCTACTTTTATAATATGCAATGCTGTACTTCAGGCTTTCTGTATTGATTAAGGAATGTGCTTATAATGTTATTCCTTAAATGATGCTTAGTTTAAAAGTGACATTTCATACAACCAAAACCTTTAAACGTTTATTCAAACTACATGTTTTTTTTCAAAAAAAATTGATTGTTTATATTACTTCTGCTAGCCCTAAATTATTAAGGCTATTCTGTGGAGAATTGTGAGGGTAGGTATATGTAGCAAGGCTAAATAAATGTGAGGAACAAAGACGTTATGTTCCATTTGTTAATTTTAACATGTAGGCCTATTTCTATCAAGCAACATGAAACAAATAGGCCTAATATTTGCTAATAAATATCAGCTTTTTCTAGACCTTCATTATTTTAGTACCCTTCTCTACCCTCTGTATAACGTTCTCCGTCACCTGATAGGTACCCAGGTAAATAGATGTATTAGAGGCGGCTCAGTACGTAACCTATTTAAATTACCCTTATAAATCTCACCATTAATATCTTCTATTTGGGGATATTAATTTACCTATGTTGCTGAAATAATATAACAACTGTCCGAGGGACCGTCGTTGTCATTGTCATTGTCGTTCTAAGTCGTCTTCCATTTGCAAAGGTTATTGTAAAAGTGCTTGAGCTCTGTGGGATGTACTGAATAATCTTCTTCCCATCATTATTTTTTTAGATTAATAGATACTTGTCTGTCATAAAACTTTCCTGTTGGAAGTACAAGCTTACTAGCATTTACCTTTAGCAACGTAAATGTTTCTTAACTAACGTCATCAATAAACTCACAAACTTCGACACACCCTTTAGCATTCGGTTTGTATTTAAGATATCTATATTTACTTATGAGAAATTTAAATTTCTCAGTCAATTTGAATCCTGGGCTCTAACCGATAAATGACAACATTTGAAAGTTCTGACTAGACGACAGAAGTGAGTGACTTCATTGCAACAACGTCGTTATTAAAATATAGTTTTAATAAAATATTGTCATTGCAGCTATAAAAACAAGTATATAATAAGTATATAACAAGTATGTAATATATTCCCCCTTTATTACATGTTGAGAAATTTACTAAACACAAATTTCATTTAACGACTTTATTTTAGGTTAAAAAATATTCTTATAAAGATTCTGACGCGTGTAAGAAGGTATTAATTAACAAATCGGAATAAATTAATATAACTAATTATCATTATACTGAAATAACTGTAGTAAGATTTATTGAAGTATAAATTCATAGACATTTAATAATTTATAAAAAATATGCAATAAGTTTTTTTTTAATGAGCATGAGTGACAAAGAAGTACTGAGGCCCATCTACAACCAATAAGTTACCTCAAAGGGAATTAAATATCATATGATTTCATATATCAGTCGATTTTATTTTATAGGAAATGTTGTAAAACAGCTATTTTAACACGTAGGGTATGTTACACAATTTAGAGAATATTGTTAAGAAAAAAGCTACTATCAAAAATTTCTGATAAAGTTACTTGATAAAAGTTATTTAAATGTTGATAAATATCAATACAAATAATTTGATATTACGATAATAATTAGTTACGAATTTTCAATTCAATATTTTGGAAATGAAGACATTCTCAGGCACGTCAGATACTTTCTAAGAACGGATTTCAAAGGAGTTCAATAAGGAAATTTGTATTCGGTAAACATCTAATGAATGTTTTTTAATAGTAAATCATAAAAAGTATATGGTGTGAGAATTAAAAGATATACATTCACATTATCGTCGAAAAATGTGCAAAACTATTAGATTTAATTTTCTTATTTGTAGTTCAAATTTTGGTTTTAAATGTAAAAAAATTCTGAATTATTGTTTATTAAAAAAATATTGTTTACATCCTATGTATACAATCTTATATTTCCATTTCATTCGTCTGACATTTTACAAAACCTTTAGCTCATAATTACGCAAAATAAATCTATTTAACCATTCAAAATTTCTGTAGACTTCTGTCGAGTGCCACAACCTATTTTTGTTACTTTTTATTTCATCTTTGGTAACATATGATAAATTGGGGGGCAAATAAGGGGCAGATTAATTAAGAGAGGTCCAGTAGAGTCGCTGGGATTCCGGATTTTTGGAAAAACAGGAAAAGAGGAGGTGGCGAGACGTCACCGTGAAACGATATTTTTTATTTTTGTTTTTTTTAGAGGTATGGATGACCAGTAGTGACAAAGAAGTACTGATGGCCATCTACACCCAATGACACAGCGAGGCGGTGGAACCCTTGGCAGCAACTGTATAAGCTACGAGGGGGCGAGTCTATATGTATATGCAGATTGCCTACCCTGAAAGCCAATACGGGTTTATTTATGTCCAAAGTTACAGTAATAGGTAAAATAATAATTAAATAATACACATTACGAATATTTTATCACCCTACAAACTTCTCCGTCCACAAGCCTCCAAATCCTAAACGAAACCTGTGCTTCACAGGGCAGACTTTAAACCACAGCCTATTTTTAAGTTTAAACTAATGTAACTTTTTTTTGTTTGATAAATGTATAATAATATATAAATGAAATAAAAGTTGTTTATGTTTATATTGTAATTTTACATTAACGTATTAAATTAAAAATGTGTTAAATTGCTATAAAATATACACTTTTAAAATGACAACGTAATATGGACATAAACATACAATTATCGCCAGGTTAAGAGCGTCAGTATAAATTCCATCAGGATATGCTACTAGTATGTATTTTTAATGCAAATTTTGAAAGAGAAACATTCATAATGAGTATAACGTTATATACAAATTCGTCTTATACGTTTAAACAATATATTTTAATTAAATTTGTTAAAAAAAGTGTATTTAGTAAACATATAATTAATGTTTTTTTTCATACAAAACATAAAGTGTAAATACATGAATATATCAATATAAATATTGAATGAGAAATGTATAAATTATGATTTTCGTTGCAAATGTTTCAAAAATGTAAGCTTTAATATGTTTTTGTGGTTAAATTTTGCTATTAAATATAAAATATTATTGTTTATTATAAAATTATTGTTTACATTCTATGCATACAATCTGATATTTTCATTCCATTCCTTGAACATATTGCAAAATTCTGCAAAGTTCTAATTTTAAGTTGACTCTAAGTTCAAAATGTAGATAAATGTAAAAAAATTATTTGTTTATTATAAAATTATAGACAATTTATGGAAAATTATATTAGAAATTATAAATACAACAAAAATTATATAAAATTAAAATTAATTTTTCATACAATGATAAAATTTACAAACAGGAAGATATTAAAGCTATTCCTAGCGATGAGTCCCCTTTATCAAATATAATATCTGAAATTTGTTTACAGTATTTAGATAATAAAAAAAAAATTTTATAAAAATATATGACAAAACTGTTATCGGTTTAGATATGTGGATGATGGTATATGAATATATATATATATATATATATATATATGACCAAGAAAACATACTGCGATATTTATATATATATATTAGTGTAAACTTAGTGACTATTTTGGATAAAATAAACAAATTATGAAAGAGAAAATCATTATTTATAAAATATAAATGAAGAATGGTTTTAAAAAGAAAACTGTAGATAAACTCAATTACATTATTATAAAAACATAATCATTTAATTTACAAAAATAATGATACAATATTATATATTTACTTCATTTACATTTACTTGTAATTAAAAGAAAAATATCACAATATTGTTTAAGGGTCAAATTTGCATACAAAACTAATAAAAAATTTATATATTTATATATAGTATTAGTATGCCAGAAGATGGAAGCACTCGCTAGCTTCTGAAAGCGCTCGCATAAATTACCAAGTAAGATTCTTGTTTAAGTACATAAGTGAAAGTGATAATGTATACAAGAAAACAGTGTTGCATAATCTACAAATTATATATATATATATATATATATATATATATATATATATATTTATATATATATATATATATATATTTATATATATATATATATAGCCTACACACACACACTCACAAATATATATATACGAGCACAAGATCGCGCACACACACACGCACACACACATTTGATGGTCAAAATATATTAAGCCCTTTTCTAAATAATACATATTTATTTTTTGTTCCTCTATCACACCGAAGTAGGAAAATACGTTCTTTTACAAAATACATATAAACAATCATGTAGGTGCTAACATGTAAATAAGTAAATAGAAATGAGTATTATTTATCAAATTGCAATATCAAATTATTAACAAATGAAAATACTTGACAAATAAAATAACATAATAATGTTCTATGTGATATTACTATACTTTTTTATTGGTGAGGTTTTTAATTGGTGTTTTGTTTTATATTCATTTTCACCTGTCTTCTACGTACGAGGAAAATCCAGTTCGTAAAATACACATTCAGCTTTAGTTTAAGAAATATAATTTATTTACATACTATAGTAAAAGCTTTAATTTCCGGCACCCTCGGGTCAGCAAGTTGTCTGGTATCGAACATTACCGGATAATAGAACCTAACCTATTTAGACTACATACAGTACATACTGTGCATAACGGTATGCTACCTATCTAGGAGAATTGAATGTACTGTTGAATCTTTCCTTCTATTATGGTATTTATCCATTCACCGTATTTCCGTACGTAGTAATAAAACCACACACTCTCTCATACAACATTTACAAGAAGAATATTGAAGGAAGAAAAACAATGATTGCTAAAAACTTATTTCGACCTTACAACGTTAAAATAGAACCTGCACCAGTACATGTAACTATACAGTAACTATTGATTTTATAATGTTTTAAAGGATTTTAAAATAATCACAGATATCTGATTGTATTTCTGATGGGTCACATCTTGTAACAATAGAGAAGGGTACTGTACTGATTTGTTTGGAAAATGTACCGGTTAATAGAACTTTCCGGATGATAGAATGACGTTTAGAGAACTTATATTGTTTAACAAATATATTGATGAAATACGTATTATAAAGTGCAGTAACTATAATAAAACACAACTCTTTAGGTCATATTTTAATATTTTTTATAGCGACCTAAGGACGTAATATCTGGCTGCTGAAGCAGATTCACAAGTGTGTCTATGTAAAGTTTGCCTATATAAGCGCATAGATTGAGAACTTCGTCTGCTATTAAAGTTGGATTCATAACATAATTTACATACAAGAGTGACCAATGCTAAGACCAGTAACCACCACTTCCTCCATACGGTTCGAACGAACAGATTACCTCCATGGTCGGACGGTATTCTTGATGTCCCTCGGCTTGTTTCTATTTATATTTTGCCATTATTCACTCCAAACAGAGAATAGTGTATAGTTTTAACAATACATACAAAATCTGATGCCATCACACGTTGTGTCAATGGCACCATACTTGTAACTAATTTTGCACCTTCATCTGCTTTATTGTTTCCGAATAGTAGAACAGTTGTTTTAACACGTAGGCTATGTTACTTCATTTATTGTTTAATAACCCCCTTATTTAAGAACAAAATAAAATTAGATAAAGAACAAAATAATAATAATAATAGCAATTATGTAAAAATTTTAAATAAAATAAATAAATAAAAAATGTATATATCTCCTGAGTAAGTAGGGTTGTACAATGTAATAGATTAATTTTATTGCTTGACTTTATATTTTTATCTTGTTTGTTTTAGTTGATTTGCACGATAACTTGACAATATGTTAGTAGTGGCCAAGCACTGAGGAAGGCGACTTCGTCGCCGAAACTAGTTTGTTGTGTGTGTATTTATTGAAAACTAATTTTTTGGTGAGATTTTGAGTTCACTATTTTGACTTTTACCTTTGTGAATAGTTCTCACTAGCTAAGCTCTTAGTAACTAAACATTCTTAGTATATTTTACAACTTGAAAATTCAAGAAAAATTGATAATGCAGTATTTAATAATATGATTTTACCTAAGTAGATAAGATGGCTATATCTAGTAAAAGAGAGTTGAACTTTTGTCTACCTTAGCTTCAGAATTTAGCCGTTTGTCCTCGCTGTGTATTTGGGAAGTTGTACATATCCCTACAAACGCTGCTGTAAACATGACTATTTTGGATTTGCAATAAAGATGCAAATATTAGAGTGTTGTATTGAGTGAGCAATATCAAAGTATTTGGTTATTATTATGTACACAATATCAAGAGCACAGTGATACAATATATTACAATGGAAATATTTTAATGAACCCCAATACCACAAAAATAATTTTAAAAAAAACAAATAAAACAAGTTACTTAAGATTAGGATTAAACTCTTGAGAACGATTGGTATCACTCTAGTTTGTAACTTCTTGTTTGCCAGATTGTAATTTTGTAATAAGACCCTCTAATGAGGATGACATGGCCATCAACATGTACATAAAGGTTTAACCTGAAGTAACTTGTTTTACTTGTTATTTTTGATTATTTTTGTGGTTATTAGGGCTCTTTCCAATATTGCCATTGTACTATTATTATATAATATATATCAATAATAATATACATATAAGTAATAAGCATTACGTATAATGTAAAAACAAACACTAACAATAGAAAAACTGCAATCGCACGAAACATTCCCGGACACATGTTTATATGAACTTTTTTAATTATTTTAGTGGAAGTAATAAGCTTGTGCAATATGGAAGATTTCTCCTGACACTCCCTGTGTGTGTCTGAACTTTAAAATTTGTTAAATCTCAATGAGACAGAAAGTTTTCGATCATCTTCATCAGTGTCATCTGCTTTGAGTTGTTAGGAGAACATAACATAAATACGTGGACATATCAATTAGGTGGACGTTTTACATAAAACTTATCTAATTAACAAACTCAATTAATGCCCTAAAAATATAAATGTGAGTTAATTTCACTGAGGGAGCTGAATTTTAGGGGAAATCTTTCACCTTGTATAACTCGACAACGAAACATTTCTGGACCCATGTTTATATGAACATTTTTTTATTATTTTTGTGAGTGGATTAAGCTTCTGCAGTATATCAGATTCCTCCTGAAACACCATACACACACACACACACATATATATATATATATATATATATATATATATATATATATATATATATATATATATATATATATATATATGCTGGTACCTATTCCTTCACGGATGGAAAAATATGATGAATAGTTACTATCTGGAGTACATCCGTTCATTCTGCAGTAAATAAATTCGCACTTCCGACGTTTCGCTAGAATCTCATCCAGCATTGACGAGGTGAACCCAACAAGAGTAGAAGAGCGAGTCAACTGTTGTTGGGTTCACCTCGTCAATGCTGGATGAGATTCTAGCGAAACGTCGGAACTGCGAATTTATGGACTGCAGAATGAACGGATGTACTCCAGATAGTAACTATTCATCATATATATATATATATATATATATATATATTTAAAACAACACAGGTTATTCAAATACAAGAATATTTATTATTTTATATCCAAAGCTTTTCGTTGGCAAACAGTACCAACATCATCAGGAATGAAAATTACAATAATGTAAGCTATAGGCCTAAAACATATGTTTATTTAGAAATAGAATTGTTGTTAAATTTATACAAATTGCTAAATTTATTTTGTTGCTGTAACATTATAGACATTGAATATAGTATTGGCTTCGCTATGTAGATGATGGAATGTATATATCAAACAATAATAATATAAATTTAACAAATATTTTGGATAAAATAAATAAAATTAATAATAAAATCAAATTTACTTATGAAATTGAAACAAATAACAAAATAAATTTTCTAGATTTAACAATAATAAGAAAAAATGAAAAATTTGAATATATGATATACCGTAAACCAACTTTGACAAACCAAATTATACCAAATAAATCTAATCATCCATATAATCAAAAAATGGCTGCTTTATATAACTTATTATATAGAATGCATAAAATACCCATGAATGAAGAAAATAAAATAGAATAAAATAACATAATTTATCAAATTGCATTAGAAAACGGTTATAAAAAGAAAACTGTTGACAAACTTAATTATAATATTTTTAATAAACAAAATAATAATTTAATTTGCAATAATAATAATAATAATACAATATGGACTTCATTTTTATTTATAGGCCATGAAATAAAAAATATCACCAAATTATTTAAAAATACAAATATCAAAATTGCATACAAAACTAATAACAAAATAATAAACATAATAAATAACAATAATAAAACAATTAATATGCATGAAAAAGGAGGTGTTTATAAATTAGAATGCAAAGATTGTAATAAAGCTTATATAGGTCAAACAAAGAAAAAATTAAAAGAAAGATATAAAGAACATTTAAATGCCTACATTAATCCAGAAATATATAAATCAAATTTCGCAAATTATTGTATTAATAATAAGCACCAATTTCCAAATATAGAAAATATGAGACTTATAAAAGAAATTAATAAGGGATTAAGAATGAATATATATGAAGCATTCGAAATATATAAACACAATAATAATAACAAATTAATAAAAGAACAAATACAAATACATTCTAAATTTGATACTATATTCAATGTCTATAATGTTACAGCAACAAAATAAATTTAGCAATTTGTATAAATTTAACAACAATTCTATTTCTAAATAAACATATGTTTTAGGCCTATAGCTTACATTATTGTAATTTTCATTCCTGATGATGTTGGTACTGTTTGCCAACGAAAGCTTTGGATATAAAATAATAAATATTCTTGTATTTGAATAACCTGTGTTGTTTTAAATTATTAAACAAGAAAACGTATTTTATATTTATATATATATATATATATATATATATATATATATATATATATATATGTGTGTGTGTGTGTGTGTGTGTGTGTGTGTGTGTGTATGTATATAAAGAACTAAGTCAAAATACAAATACAAGAATTATAATTGAATTTACAATTCAAAGCTTTTCGTTGCCTAACAGTACCAACATCAATATTCCTGATGATGTTGGTACTGTTAGCCAACGAAAAGCTTTGAATTGTAAATTCAATTATTGTTGTAGAGTTGTTATTTTAGGCGATGACATTTAAAAAGCAGGTTTTCGATAGTAAAAGAATGTTTGATTTATATTGGTTTTATGTTTTTGTGTGTTTGTAAATTTCATATTGTTCTAATGTGATGAGATGTGGTCCTTTTTTTGATGTGTAAGTTTTCTATGTGGTAAGTGTCGGTGTATTTGTGTCCTGTTTCTTTTATGTGATTGAAAAAAGGCTGAATTGTTGTTCTGTTCGTTTTTGGGTACTGGTAATGTGTATAGATTTTTGCCAGAGCATTTACAGTTTTTTGTGTTTAAACAGTATTGAAGGTCATCTGTATAGGATTTTCCTATACAGCAACCTATATAGTATTTGTATTTAAACAATATTAAAGGTTATGTGTAATAGGTTTTTACTAATAGCCTTTATAGTTTTTGTGTTTAAACAGTATTTAATTATATTTGAATATTTTTTTGCTTATAACCTTTATAGTTTTTGTGTTTCAGCCGTTTTAAATGTAATGTGTATATGTTTTTATTAATAGCCTTCGTAGTTTTTCTGTTTAAACAGTATTAAAAATTATGTGTATAGGTTTTAGCTAACTTTTATAGTTTTTGTGTTTAAACAGTACTAAAGGTTATGTGTATAGGGTTTTGCTAATGGCCTTTATAGTTTTTGTGTTTACATTATTTATTTTATTGTGTAGTTTAAATATGAGCGTAAGGGGGATGCCACGTAGGAGAGGAGTGGTCTTTAGAAACAACGAAGAGAGAAGAAGAGCTGTTTGTGAAACAAATAACATTGCTCGACAGAATGACGTCGACAATATCCCACCGTTCAGAAGAATATTAATACTTGAGAATAATATAGATTCATTTAATATAGGCTTGATGAATGAAGAGTGCATGCATTGTCGGGCCATACAAAATGGACTCCAATTTCACGCCGAATCAACAAACAATCATTTCATGTCATGTTGTCCCAACGGGTTAGTTTATCTACCACAGCCTCAAACTCATGCAGGACATAGGTGTTTGTTTGAAAATGATTTGCAACTGTTTAAATGCATTAGACAGTATAACAGTGCACAGCTTTTGCCTCTTTTTCTTCAGCTAAACAAGATATCTCTGGAAATGGTCCATATTGTTTCGCAAATCCATCGTTTTATATCTGACTTACTACCACAAACTGACTAAGATCCCTGTTATGGCCTTCATAGACACTTCCAAGGCAACTGAAATACGACTGAGGCGTAATAAACATTATCACCTGAAACCTGATGTACTGGTAACATTAGCTGAGATTTTATCTGAAAATCCATATTAGCAAATTTATAAGAAGGCTTCAGAAGCAATAACTCATCAAGAACGTAATGAAATAGAACTAATATTTGTGCATAATATTATTATGGATATGCGCAGGTCTAATATGCCATCTGCAGAAGAAATTGCAGGTACTTTTAATTCAATATAAAGTGAGCCCCTTCACCATAGACATGTAGTTGTTTACCATAAACATGGTGGACCAAAACTACTTTCTGTTTAAAGTCCACATTGTGATCAATTGTTATACCCTCTACTATTCCCGTTTGAATGGGATCATCTAATGATCCACAACGGACCACGTAAACAAACAGTTCGTCAACGGTTAACTATGTTGCAGTTTGCCTGTAATAGGTGGGCAGTTCTAAGAGGCTTTTCTCATATTCACTCAGCAAAAAAAAACTGTTCCAACAGTACGTTATAAATAAACCTACAAACGTATAGTAATAATATATTTCAAAACCTTTTCCGATAGTATTGTGCTGAGGTTGCAAATACATAACTACCTTAATCATTTTCATATTAAGGCAGTGACGGACGCAGAAAATACTTTGGAAGTGCTGGTGGGTGGAAGATGGAAAGAAGTGGTCCTCCCTCCCGGGAAATACTGTTTAGACAATATGGTAGCTAAGAGTGTAAACTCTAAGGGTCTCCTACCCGAGAGAAATAGTTATAGGCCTACTCTGTGATATTACACAATCATTAGTTAACCTCATTCAATAAAAGCTTTTACAATTTTAGGTTTATTAGTGCATTACTTGTATTTTTTGCAACATAAATTATATGAAGATCATGCACGCAAATAGGTGCCCTATTTTACCTCTTACCAGGTAAAATACTGGTAATTTTATTTATTACTGACTATAGTATGGTGTTATACTGATTAATATGAGTTTATAAATACCTTATACTAATTAATGAGTAGATTTAAATCTGAACGCAATCATTGGAAACGGAATTTTAGTTGACGTTTATAGTGATATATTATAGTTTACACATTTTAAGTTTTCCATATTTCTTGAGTTGCTCGGTCTCCAATGCCCCCTCAAATCCGTCATTGTATTGAGCTTATTCTAAGTAGAAAATGTAACAGACTTTGCACAAAGATTCAATTAGAAAATAAACAAAACGTTTGAACTATTTACATATTAGTAACATCAAATTGAGTTCTTGTTTCAGAACAATAGTATAACCAGGGCTAGGATAGCTCCCATATAATATTTACTATTTCATGGATTTGACTCGAAGGCGAGATAGCTCCGGACAACTTATAATGTCTTCACGAAAATTATCTCAGATCAAGATGTAAGCTGTTGTAAGTGAACTCAAAATGTTTTGATTTTATTTTTAAATAAACTACTTGAAAGAAAACCATAAAATAACATTTGAAAAAATTAAATTCATAAAAGCGCATGTTGAGAAATTACCTAAACATTTGTTATAATATAAGAAATAATAGGTTAATACACAATTTTTACATTTACCACCAAAATATGAACTACAAATAACAGAATACAGCTAACAGTTTTGTAAAATTTGCAACAGCTGAAATAAAAACATAATATTATTAACAAAAGATTAACACTTTATTTTAAAATAAAAACAATAGCTCAACTGTTTTACACTTTACACCAAAATTTGAACTACAAATTTAAAATTAGAGCTAATATTTTTTCAGAATATACAACGAAAATTGCCAAAAATAAGAATGTATACTGTTTTTTATTCAATATTCATATCTGTACTTGAGGAATGTATTTAATAATAACATATATTTATTGTAATGTATTACAAAATAATGCATGTAACTAAAAACATTAGATGTTTACTGAATACAATTTGTTCAACAAATTCATTGAAATCAGTTCTAAAATTATCAGACCCTTTTCAAATTCTTTTCATTTCAAACGTTTTTTTTAACATAACTTACTTTTAACGTTATATTGAATTATGTGTATTAAGAATTATCATAATTTATTAACTTAATATCTCTATTAACTGACAAAAACTAATAGTAACTATTTCCCACAATAATGTTCAAAACATAATGTAATGTAATCTACATGTTAAAACAGCTGTTCTAAAACATAGCCTATAACACGAAATCAGCTATTGCATTATGTCATATATTGTCATTTAATTCACTTTGAAGTAACCTGACGAAAATTATACTGTCGCCATTAATCTGACGGAAATTATACTGATGCAATTCATATAAATAAATATGATTATATCAGGATGTATATTATATTATACCGTGATGTTAGTTTGCCAATAAAAAATTAATGTTTGTAGGCGTCGCTATAACATTTATCACTTTAATGAAAAAACTAAGGAAATCTATACAAATTGTCTATACAAATCTAAGCTAAAATGTCTCCAAATTGTAATTTAAAAGTTGAACCATTATTTAAAAAAAGCAGTGACAAGTTGATAATTTCTGTTTTTTTTTTACAACTGCTAGACACAGTAATTCTAAACTAACAGTTAACACGTGTGTGAGAAAAATTTCATTGCAAACAATGCCAGAATAAGATCAAAATTAATAAAACATGATAGGTAAATATATTTCCATTTCTGTGCTATAGCACGATCCATGCGGAATAAAGTGTAACTGAAAGCAGGTAACTGCACACAGAAATTACAGAATGCGCTGTAATCAGTTATACAAAATTTATTCAATATTTTCTTATAATCCCATATAATATGATCTCTTATTAGCAAATTAATAGTGAAAAATATTACTGAAATAAAATTTATTAGTAAAATGTTCAAATTTAATCAAGTTTTTAGGTATTGTATGTGAATTATCAAGTACCAAATCCAACCTCTCACTAACTCTTTGGAATGACTGTGGGTAGAGTAGTGTACGGCTAGTAATACAATCTAGATTAAATTTATTTTTAATGCAATAAACCAGAAATTGTGTTTAAATTTTGGGAATGCTTTGCTAAATAGCAAAGCGTAATCTTAATTAAAGGCCTTATTTACTCTTCTAGTTTATCAGGTTGTTTTTTATAAAATCTTCCGTAGCTGGAGTGGGACTTTGGTTGATACTTTCATTGATTTTGTTTTTGTTCAACGACGCCGAGTAGTAGAATGACCTATCGGTTTGAACGATATATTAGCTGGGACACTCGTTATGTGTTATTTTGTAAATAATTGTTTGTTGTTTTGTATATATTGGTATATTGAGTCTTTTGAATGTGTAAGCAGTTTTATTGTGGGAAGTGAGGGATATGCATTTGTTGCTTTTTGTGTGGCGTGGCCGTTTGAAGTATTGTTTACGTTTATGTGAATTCCATTACAAAATAATTTAAACAATAGATTGTTCTCATAACATCATATACATACATGTAATTATATGTAGTTGTTAATTTCCTCAACAATTTTTTATATTTCATAACCTAATCATATTAAATTAAAACAACAGTAGGCCATATGTATGTAATATATCCTTTATGACAAAACTATGTTTTAAAAATATTTATAAATAAATACATATCCATATATTATCAATAAAATACCAATTGGAGTTTTATAAAGGCACTTGAAAAGAGTGTTTATCATGTAAAAATACTATAAAAAACCAGTTTTTAATATAAATAATGCTTCTATTTACCTGCTATCAAACTAATACATAAATGAACATTAATACAATATGAGTAAAAATTAAAATAATGTTACCCATTTTAAATTAAACATTAAATCTAAACATTATTATAATTATTATGAAGAATATAATATATATAAGAATATATAAACAACATTATTCTTTGTTTATATGCACTTTAACTGGGTTATTGTGTAGAAAAATACATTTATTTATTTTCCTCTTACTCCTTTCATATTTAAATTTATTTATTAATATCCGAGACTCTTTCTTACCTAGTAAGTACTAGGACCTACCTTTCCTAATACAATTTCCCTAACCCTAGGCGTACATAATACTTATCAAATGCCCTGCAATGGTGTAATGATCTAGGAGAGATTTCGTACAGTCAACCGAAGTCTGTAACATCCCTGCCTAGATCTCCTAGGAATGAATAGTTAGATTTCGTACAAAAACCAATTACCTGAGTATTTTTCTACATGGAAACCTTTTAGCAAGAAACAGTGATCTATTTAGTTATATCAACACTAACAACAGCTTATTGGAAAATACTAATTATTAATTTATGAGGTGTTAAAACATGCAAACAGGCAAAAAAAGGTAGAGTCAAAAACACACTTTTCTGCGTTTAAACCACAATAACCCAGTTAAAGTGCATATAAACAAAGAATAATGTTGTTTATATATTCTTATATATATTATATTCTTCATAATAATTATAATAATGTTTAGATTTAATGTTTAATTTAAAATGGGTAACATTATTTTAATTTTTACTCATATTGTATTAATGTTCATTTATGTATTAGTTTGATAGCAGGTAAATAGAAGCATTATTTATATTAAAAACTGGTTTTTTATAGTATTTTTACATGATAAACACTCTTTTCAAGTGCCTTTATAAAACTCCAATTGGTATTTTATTGATAAAATATGGATATGTATTTATTTATAAATATTTTTAAAACATAGTTTTGTCATAAAGGATATATTACATACATATGGCCTACTGTTGTTTTAATTTAATATGAATAGATTATGAAATATAAAAAATTGTAGAGGAAATCAACAACTAAATATAATTACATGTATGTATATGATGTTATGAGAACAATCTATTGTTTAAATTATTTTGTAATGGAATTCACATAAACGTAAACAATACATCAAACGGCCACTCCACAAAAAAAGCAACAAATGCATATCCCTCACTTCCCACAAAAAACTGCTTACACATTCAAAAGACTCAATTACCAATATATACAAAACAACAAACAATTATTTACAAAATAACACATAACGAGTGTCCCAGCTAATATATCGTTCAAACCGATAGGTCATTCTACTACTCGGCGTCGTTGTACAAAAACAAAATCAATGAAAGTATCAACCAAAGTCCCACTCCAGCTACGGAAGATTTTATAAAAAACAACCTGATAAACTAGAAGAGTAAATAAGGCCTTTAATTAAGATTACGCTTTGCTGTTTAGCAAAGCATTCCCAAAATTTAAACACAATTTCTGGTTTATTGCATTAAAAATAAATTTAATCTAGATTGTATTACTAGCCGTACACTACTCTACCCACAGTCATTCCAAAGAGTTAGTGAGAGGTTGGATTTGGTACTTGATAATTCACATAAAATACCTAAAAACTTGATTAAATTTGAACATTTTACTAATAAATTTTATTTCAGTAATATTTTTCACTATTAATTTGCTAATAAGAGATCATATTATATGGGATTATAAGAAAATATTAAATAAATTTTGTATAACTGATTACAGCGCAACCTGTAATTTCTGTGTGCAGTTACCTGCTTTCAGTTAAACTTTATTCCGCATGGATCGTGCTATAGCACAGAAATAGAAATATATTTACCTATCATGTTTTATTAATTTTGATCTTATTCTGGCATTGTTTGCAATGAAATTTTTCTCACATACGTGTTAACTTTTAGTTTAGAATTACTGTGTCTAGCAGTTGTTAAAAAAAAAACACAGAAATTATCAACTTGTCACTGCTTTTCTTAAATAATGGTTCAACTTTTAAATTACAATTTGGAGACATTTTAGCTTAAATTGTAGCGATAACATAAGTTTTTATATTAAAGTTTATTTAATATTATAGGAGTTGTAGAACAGCTGTTTTAACACGTAGGTAACGTTACCTTATTTTTTACTATGTTAAACTGTTGTTATTGAAGTTAATAAATATCTATGAATTTATATTTGAATAGATCTTACTATAAGTATTTCATTATAAAGATAATGAGTTATGTTGATTTTTTCCGACGTTTTGTAATTAAAACCTTCTCATAAGCATCACAATGTTTACAAAAACTCTTTAGAAACCTAAATTGAATTCTTTTATTGAAATTTATGTTCAGTAAATTATATATTTCCGTAAGTTAGGGGAACGTAACCCTCCCTTTTCCAATATACAGTTGGTTACAGTATTCGCGGTAAAATAGGGGAACGTAACCCAAGCAAATAACGAGGGACTAAAAAGTCAAGCATTTTCAATAGTTTGCTTTGGTAGCTAAATTCACAGATTAAAAATAAATTTCATTAAAACGTAGTAAGAACGTCACGACTCTAGCCATCGACTGTACCTCCTAGACGCAATACCTCCTAGATCATAGGTTCCCAAACTTTGAATCGTAAAGGTAAGTCAGGGGGCGCGAGACCAGTTGAAAAATAATAAGAATATAAGTAATATTATAGGAATAAAGTTGATGTTGTTAATGACTTCAATTGTACCCTTACTAAAACACAACGTTAAACAGGCATGCTTGTGTAAAAAATGCAAGCTCAAGTATCTCACTAACAGATTTTTCTCTTATCAGTTGAAATATACCTTGCAAAAACTTGAAATGTTATATCATGTACCTTGTAAAAGTATTTATAAATAAAAAAATTGTTACATATATATATATATATATATATATATATATATATATATTATATATATATATAAATATATATATTGTATATAGATATTGTTTAACATATTAAACTTAATTTTTTTTCATATGCCCATACCATTTATTTATAGTGTAAAGTGAAGGGGGTCGTGGGAGTAGTTCATCTCAAAAGGAGGGGGCGTGGAGCCAAAACGTTAGGGAATCCCTGTCCTAGAAAATGTGCAGTAGGAGGTACTGATAGACGAACCAAGCACGAGTATATATTTGTCGTGGAGGACTGTCGATGCAAAGCCTTCAGGGTTTGTGCTTGCTACAATTTATTATTAAATGTACCAATAATTTTAAACAATGTTAATGCAAATACTACTTATTAAACTATTATTTAACTGTTGCATTTAAAAGATTTTACAATCCTACAAAAACTTTTAATTTTTGTTTTTATGTTCTTGTTGAATAGTTACAACCTCAGTTTGATTAAGAACCTCTGATGATGATGAAATGGTCATCGAAATGAGCATAAGGGTTTAATCTTAGGTAACTTGTATTACTAGTTATTTTTAGAATATTTGTATGGTATTTGGGTTGTTTCCAATATTTTTATTGTAGTTAAACTAAACAATTTTATTTTTCACATATACAGTTGGTTTCAGTATTCGCGGTTATACTATACGCAGTAAGTTTGAGGAATATAACCCCCGGTAAGTTTGTTAATAAGGGCAACAAATTAGTTGCCGAAACTTTTTCACTAAATAAATAAGCTTTTGACTCGATGTCCAACCGGCTTATCATTTATTCAAAAATTTAAAGTAGATATCATTTGTTACATCACGTTGATTTAAAGGCTACAAAATTTTACAATATGACATTAATAAAGGAATCGTACATTTCTGTTTATTTACATGTTTTAAATAGTTGACAGAATTGATTTTGAATTTAGGTTTATACATTTTTTGCATATTTTTAGACAAAAAGCACTTAAAAAGCTACCTCGTACAGCAGTAATAAAATTATTTTTTGCTAACTTTTAAAGTACAAGCTGCAGTTTAAGAGCCATGAAACCCAAGAAACTTTTGGATTGCATTGAGCGTTCAAAGAAATGGAAAACGAGTAATATAAGCCCGGGGAGATTGGGAAATGTATATTGTTTTCTTGTAGCACTTGATCTACACTTGGCTAGGGCAGGGAGGGTACACACACATTTATCTAGGTGCTATGCTGAAAGACGTCACTTTACCAAATCATCTCAGTTATTAAATTCTCTTTAGAGGCCAGTTTAATTGAAAATTATTTTAAAAATTAAAAATGGATATTTGTACTCTTAGGTACAAGGGCAGTAGGCTTATTATTTCATGTATTTATTTCCCGTTCCCACGTAATCGATTTTAGCAAAAACATTTATACCGGATGATGCAGAAAAACATAAGGAATACGAAAAAAATTATAAAAACTTTCGCTCTCTTCCAAAAATTACAAATTCTGGAAAATATCAATTCTCCCTCCACAATACACCTAAAACATTACAAATTTAACGTTTTGGCTTTACTTTTTTGACATGGTAAGTCGCAAAATCCCTCGAAATGTAATTAAACTTGCTAGTGACTCCAAAAATATTTCAAATTTTGAAACAAATCAACTTTAACACTACAATTCTACACTGCTTTGCGCGGTAAGTTCTATCGTTTTTAGCCCAAAGTTACAAATAAAAGGTGTTTAAATGTTCAATGCAATATTTTCTGTTTTGTTCATGAAATAGGGTTTCTAAGTGTTTGTTTGGTTCTGTTGAGCAATTTTGCGACTTATTATCACCAAAAAATAAAATGTGTGTGCGAGTTTTATAATTCTATATTTTGTGTGCTGGGTGAAACGTGGTGCTAGTGCTTTCTTAAAGTTGATTTTTATAAACTTAATTTATAATTTTTTGGAGTCAACAGCAAGTTTTATTACAATTCGAGGCATTTCGCGAGTTATAACGTAAGAAAAAAATAATAAATAAAACCAAAACGTTAAATTAATAACTTTCTACGCGTGCCGTGGAGGAGGTGAATTAATAGATTTTTTTTTTTTAATTTTTGGGGCGTGAGCGGAAGTTTTATACAAATTTGTTTCTATTCCTGATGACTTTCTGCATCGCCCGGTGTTATTGTTTTTGCTAAAATCATTTTCGTGGAACGTGAAATAAATACCTTATTTCCAAAAGCATCGTTAGCTACTATTAGCAGGGTATTTAATATAGACCTTGGGCGCACATCACAACAATGTAATTTTTTACATACGAAAATAATTTTTACTTATCTGATAATGTCACGTAATCCTAATTTTTCATGTTAAAAAATACGTTACTATTATTTGTAATCGTTGTTAAAAGCTTAGCGGAAGTTAGCTGAGTATAACGGACATGACAAAATATCTACAGTAGAACCTGTCTAATTCGTCACGTTCGGGACCGAAGGGGGACGGATTCGAGAAAAATACGAAATACGGAAGTCGTGACATTAGCATGTAATTGTGAGTAAATGTAGCACATAAATAAGTAGATAGGTATGTATTGTAATAAATGTTGTAGTTACGTGATCTATGTCGGCCTTAAAAACCCATCAACACTATTCCACAACACCATAAGAACATTAGTAGCCTGCAGTATAGTTTGTAGTACAAATATGGTACGTTACTCTATTTTAATTAAAGACATAAAAACATATTACAATACCTTGCAAGAACAATAACACTAGCAAGAAAAATACGGTATATTACATCTATTTAAGTTTTAGTTTTTAAAAAGGCTGTTATAAAGTATTAGTAAGAGCAAGACCCATAAATCAGTTTAAAAGTGGTTTATCTGTTCTACAAACACATGGAATGAGAAAGGTTTTCGACGATTTGTTAAATCTATATGCAAACATGATAAGGACTATACTTCATGTACACTGACTGGACTACGTATGTATATGTACGACATGTAAAGATCCCCTTTTGGGGCTCAGTTTAAAAAATCTTGACGGAATTTTATTTTATTTTATACATTAGTACTCCTAATCCTACAATTTTGAAGCTACTCTTTACACTTGTGGTAGATTTTAAATATTTCCTATTAGGTTCGTCCTTCGTTCGTTTCACAATTTGTCAGTTATTCATAAAATATATTCTTTTACTGTTAAATACAGTGGTTGATATAATTATAACTCCTGATATTACGATGATGTGTAGCGGCGAAGTACCGCGTACAACACAGCTAAAGTTTCTCCGAAATAAGTTTGTTCTAATAATATTGTTAATTGTTTGGAATTGAAACTGATAATTACAGTATTTGTAATTGTGTATACAATATCAAGAGCACAGTGGTACAATATATTACAATAGTTTCAATTTCAATTTTGTTGGTAGTGTTATATGACGACCGCATAAACACACAATAATGACAATGAAAATATTGAAAGAACCCCAATATCACAAACGTAATAAAAAATAACACATCAAACAAGTTACTTAAGATTAAACCCTATGTATATTTCGATGGCCATGTCATCATCATCATAGGGTCTGATATAAAATTACAATCTAGGAAACAAGAAGTTACAAACTAGAGTGACGCTAACCGTTCCCTGCTATCGCTATATATAGGCGTGAGGTAAGCTCCAACCCCTCTCCGCCCTCTACCAACAAAGTGCTTAATCTTAGGTAAGTTGTTATATCTGTTATGTTTTATTATTTTTGGGGTATTGTGGTTCTTTCCTATATTTTCATTGTCGTTATTGTATGTTTATGCGTTAGTGATATAACACTACTAACAAAATTGAAATGACCTTGAAAATGAAAGAAAACTGTTTATAATTATTAACAAATGTGTTATTTCCCTCCTGCCACTTCATGTAAGGAAATGTCCCATCAAGGGAGTAAAGAGATTTCCCTGTAGTGCCCCAACATAATTTTATAAAGCCACTTTCTTGGTAGCTTTACAGTTATCCCTGCAAGTGGTGATTAAAAATATGAGAGTGCTTAGCATTTTTCTTTTTGTCTTCTGAATCTGTAAAAATTAAAATCGTAGTTTTATTCCGCTCATTCATATTAAACCCTTTTTATTAAACGTGGGTTTGTATTTGACATATTTTACGTTGGAACTAATGTATCTTTTTCAAGTAATTTTTTACATTATAATTATTCCACTTGAAGCTATTACAGTTTTTATATATAATTTTAAAACAAATTTTACCTCACATCCTTTAAATAAACACAATATTGACCGGAATGCCTCCCGCCCTATCTGTGGCTTCAAAATCCGCCCAGCTCTCTTGGCAGCTACCTCCATCTCACTTGCATATGCTGTTAATATCTCTACAGTGAGTGAAGGAAACCGGATTGATTAAATGTTTTTTTTTGTACCCGCGTCTGCCCTCGTCGCAACCTCTAGCGAGCTACCTCCGTCTCACATGCGCATGCTGTTAGTATCCTTACCGCGAGTGAAGGAAACGGGATTGAATGCCCATGTACCAAGCTCATAAGCTCCTTCCGTGGAGAATCAGGAAATAGTGAAATGAAACAGTATGGTAAGTATCGCGCTAAGAGCGGGATGAAAAAACCTGGCAAGAAAGAAACCCTGCTAGGAAAAATCCCACGACAGATCATGCAGGAACCATGGGGGCTTGGATCACCTCATGCTAAGGAATAAGGAGAGGTATTACCTTGCAAATACCTTGTTAATGAGTCTATGGCAGGAATGACATGCACCTCTTCTTCTGCTGCCTACTCGAAACTGAAAAGGCATGCAGTCACAATAGTAGACCTACTTCCGTTGGGGCTAAGCTGCGGCCCTGGAGAAGTGCGTCACCTGGAACATAACTGTGAAGCAGAATGTATTAGTATGTATATTTTATTTTTGGTGTTATGGTGTGAGCTAGACGGTCAGTAAGGACAGCGGCGTCTGTGTGTGTTGTTTGTGGGCTCATATTTACCCAGTGAGGAAATGAGTGTGGATGTTGTATGTGCGTAAGCCTGTTTGCAGAACTCTGTTGCTAAGTGTCGGAGATGTTGTTTGATGAAAGGCACTTTAAAGTCAGTGTGAAGCAGTATTAATCTTGTACATCTAGGTGCCTTCGTGATTATTCGCAAAAACCTTGTTTTGGAATAACTGTAGTCTGGGTGTGCGTGTGTTACCTGCATGGCCCCAGACGGGTGATGCGTAAGTGTATGCTGCGCCACATAGATATATAGTAGTGGTCACCCATAGTGAAAATGGGCTTGTATTGTTAAGCTTAGGATATAGATCTGTTGATTTAATTGTTCCTTTCTTTAACGTGTTGGTAATGTGAGGGCTCCAAGTCAGGCCGTATGACGCTCAGATACTTGACCTGATTCCCCCAGTGAATATGGTAAATCTGTGCAACATGTAAGAAGTAAAGCTCCACCTAGTGGCTATATCCTGAACTAATTTTAGAGTTGGCCTCCAGGGTGTGTTTTGATTTGGTAGGCAATTAGTTTCCCATTTGACATAGTGCTTCTTTTGAAATGGGCAACAATACCTCTAACATTTTCCATGAGGGTTAGGACCACATCATTGTTTTCAAATGCACTAGTAACAATCAAATTCAGGATGTGGACAAAGTGTTTCCATTGCATCAAGTCCTTAACAGCTTTCGTTATGTTGCTGGTATTGTCTATACTGTATCTTCTCTGCGTATGTCGATCTTCTCATTACAATTTTGTTTTTCAGCTTCCAATCTAATTTTAATTTTCTTAGTTATTCTGCCAAGCTCTGACTAGTTTGCCTACTAGAAAATTTAGCACACTGTAACAATGCAGAACTCATTTCAAATTCATCATTAATGAAATGAGTAGTGACTGCCATAAAACTATTGGTATTAATTGAGGTTCATGTGTCCGTTGTAACAAACACGCTAACTGTGTTTGCAGTTGTATTTTTAGTAAGGTCTAGTATGAATGCATTCTTCATGCTTTGCTGGTATCGATGTTTTCGATATGTGTTTTCTGCATGGCAAATCATTAAAAGGATTCAGTTCTTTAAGAATTTCCTTAAATCCTTAAGCTTCAACAACACTAAAAGGTTGTGTTGGGTAAATCCTTTCCTATTTCCTCATTTTTATATTATAATTATTTAATATTATCTATATTATTATTAGAATTATTTATTGAATCACGATTGGAGCGCTGTCTCTACTCATCTTGCGGCCGAACGTAGTACTACCACCTGTTATAGTTGTGACAGACAACTGCCTACAAGTAAGTGAACTTTACCACTCACTCTTTTACATTTCATAGCTAACCTTGCCTTAGTATCCTACATTCTATCTTGGGATATATTAGCGTCAAGTACTATTATTTCGTTAATATAATTATAGCAACAGATTGTCAGGCTTTTATTTAATTATTGCACAAATATTTTGGTCCTCCCAGGCCGGATAAACCTGTCCGTGAGTGTTTTTAAAGGTGTTGAAGTTTTTAAATGTGTTTATAATCTGTTGAAATACTGCTTCAAAATATATTCGAATATTTAAAATTTATATGTTTTTTTGTTTTCTTAAGTTATATAACGCATTAACAAAAAACTGTACATTATAAAGCTTAATACAGTCCACTGTAGGTTAGTTAATAATCTAATCTTTGCAATGTTTGTTTAGGCGAAAGCCGCATTCTATTGTAGCAAAGCTTTGACCTATTCGCTTAAATGTTCAAGTCTACTTAGTGAATTATTTAAAGAAAACTTAAATATTTTCTATGCTGTAAATTGTATATAATTATGAATAAAATAGAAAATCATTTAAAATTACTAATAGCTAGGAGAGAAAAGCTATATCTCCGTATCCAAATTCTGTATGATCTTTCTAAAGAAATCTCAGATCTAACTAAGTTAGAACAATTTAAAGCTAGATATAATAATATAGGCGACTCATATACACAATTTGAAGCCGTTCAAGAGGAAATAATAGCAACGTCATTACAAATTGATCCCGAAAAAAAATACGAAACCGTTCAAACAGCCGAAGCCTTTGACGAGTTGTATTTTAAAATACAAGTAGTCTATAATAGAATTAGTTCTGTGGAACAATCCTCTGTTGACAGTAGGCGTAAGGATAAAACTCCTAGTATGCCTCGTTTACCAGAAATTGCCTTGCCAAAGTTTGACGGATCTTACAATGAATGGACACCATTTTGCGATAGTTTTCGCGTTCTCATACATGAAAATACGTCACTCAGTGACATTGAAAAGTTTCACTATTTACTCTCTGCACTTTCTGGTTCTGCGTTGAGCATTGCTCGCAGCCTTCCTATATCAGAGAAGAATTATTGCATTGTTTGGAAATCCTTAGTAGACAAATATCAAAACAAGCGTGTGCTAGGAATATCCTTATTAAACACACTCTTTAGTTGTACTCCACCGCATAAGGAGTCAGCTTCGAATTTAAATTATTTTTTAAGAAGGTTTTATGAACCGGTTATTGCACTTAAGGCACTGGGTATTCCAGACCTTGCTGATTTTTTGTTTATGTATATTGCTTTGAGAAATTTACCAGTTGCTACATGCAAGCAGTTTGAATTACAGAACAATGATTCCGAAATACCTAAGTTTGATGATTTAGTGAAATTCTTACAAAACCATGCACGTATATTAGAAATATCTCAAGATAACGATCTACACCCAGCTCATAAGCAAGTTAATAGAAACCCTGCTCTGAAAATTGTTACATCTTCAAAGCGAGGGTCCGCTGTTAAAAATCTTATTCCATTTGCAAATAGAGTCTTGGTCACTTCCTCTACTGATGCACCTATTCTTTGTCCATGCTGCAAACTACTTCATACTATATTCAAATGTCCTGAATTCCAACGTATGAGCCCTGATCAACGTAAAGATTTAGTTAAAGCCAATAAACTATGTTTTAATTGTCTGAAAGGTACACATAGCGTGTCTCATTGTCTGTCCAAGACAAATTGTTTAACTTGCGACCAACGACACCACACATACCTTCATTTAGAACATACTCAGCTTTTTGTGAACTATTCATGCATCACTTTGGTTCAAGTTGCATCACCTCAATCCAATCCTTCTCTTCAGTCGATTAAGGATTCAATTACTAACGCAAACTCTACTAGCTTAGTTCAGGATTCACAGCAGCATTATTCTACTGTAATACTAGGGACTGCAGTTATTCATGTCAAGGACTCAAACGGCCTGTTTCAACCTGTTAGAGCAATTATTGACTCATGTGCCCAAACTTGATTCATGACATCTGCCTGTGCAAAGCGTTTAGGGTTGGTACGAAGAAAATGTTCATTCCCTATAGCTGGCCTAGCCCAAAATGAGGTCAAGGGTACTAAAGGAGATGTCACGTGTATACTAAAGCCTCGAGATTCCATAGCTCCTCAACTAAATACTGAGGCTGTGATACTTTCAAAAATCACTGCTCATATGCCTAGCGCTCATATTCCCACTCACATCGTCTCCAAGTTCAAACATCTATATTCGGCTGATCCTAGTTTTCACATACCCTCTCAGATTGATTTTCTGATAGCTGCGGATTTATTTCCTGAGGTCTATGATGGGCAACAGCTCAGTACTACGGATGGCTGCCCCTCCGCTCTTCATAGCTTCTTTGGTTGGGTTATTATAGGAAAGTTGAAGGTTAAGCAACCTCAGCTTCCACTAACTTCATCATGCTTGCTTATTTCAAGTCCAAGTAGTATTGACAAAAGTTTAAGACGTTTCTGGGAGATAGATGAAGTTCCACATATGATACCTCCCAACCCAGATGATGTCCAATGTGAAGAGAGTTTTAAGAAATTACACTATCGTGATGTGGAAGGTCGTTATATTGTTCCTTTTCCAATAAGAGAAAGTGATAACGTCTTAGGTCAGTCACGCGACCAAGCAACCAATAGGTTTAAGTACCTGGAGAAAAGGTTAGGGCGTGATGCCAATCTGTATAGAGAGTATAAGTCCTTTATGAGGGAATATGTTAACCTTGCACACATGCGTCTCGTATCAAATAATTCGCCTCAAGAACAACCCTATTTCATACCTCATCATTGCGTTATCAAAGATTCTAGTTCATCCACTAAGGTTCGTGTAGTGTTCGATGCATCTATGAAGACTACAAATAATAGGTTTCTAAATGACATACTGTTGACAGGACCTAAGCGGCAAAATGATATTGCTGATGTTTTGGTAAAATTTCGATTGCATCCAGTAGTTTTAATTGCGGATATTTGTAAGATGTACAGGCAAATATTAGTCCGTTCATAAGATCGAAAGTATCAGCATATTCTCTGGCGGGAAAACCCCAACGAGTCCATCTAGGAATTTGAACTTATGACAATTACGTATGGTGTTTCATCTTCTCCTTATTTGCCTTTGCGAGCATTGAAACAACTTGCTATAGACAAAGGAGATAAGTTTTTTCTTACTGCCAAGGTTCTTCAAGAGGACATTTATATTGATGATATTCTGACAGGCGCAGCGAATGTTCAAGAAGCATTGGATTTACAAAATCAACTTATAAATCTTATTGCATTGGGAGGTTTCAGTCTTCATAAATGGAGCAGCAATTACGCTAGCTTACTTGATGCTATACCTGATGAACACAAGGAAGTTCCTATTTCGTTGGATTCAGATGGAAGTCACATCATCAAGATTTTAGGTCTTCAATGGATTGCTAAATCAAACAGGTTCTCTTACAGTATAACTCCCGTCAACCTAATATACACAACACGTGCCGTTTTATCCCATATCTCACCCATATTTGATCCTCTCTGTTGGCTATCCCCTGTGATTGTATTGGCCAAAACCATGGTTCAAAGACTTTGGATACTTGGGCTTAGTTGGGATGATGAAGTTCCCCCAAACATTCAAAAGGAATGGTCAACCTTTGCTTCGGAACTACACCTTCTATCTAATATAAAATTAACCCAGTTTACAGTGTCTCCGGGGTCAGGCCCATGCTACCTTGTAGGTTTTTCCGATGTTTCTGAAAAAGGATACAGTGCTGTAATTTATTTGATTGACTGTACAACCAACCCAGCTACGTCTCATTTTATTGTTGGGAAGTCAAACGTGGCACCTCTTAAAACACTTTCTATTCCTCGGTTGGAACTTTGGGAAGCATTATTACTTTCAAGAATGTTTGATTATCTTAAAAAATGTTTAAGTGATGTTTTGCAAATAGAAGGTATATTTGCATTTACTGATTCAATGGTGGTGATTAATTGGCTAAAAACCTCCTTATTTGCTCAAAACCTTTGTTGGTAACCGTGTGACAGAAATATTGGAGAAATTAGATCCTAACAGCTGGCATTATGTGTCAACAAATCTAAACACAGAGAATTGTAGTTCTCGGGGTCTGTTTCCTAGTCAACTCATAGCTCATTCGCTTTGGTGGTTCGGCCCATTGTTCATGACATCACCTATAAAGAAATGGCCGCTGCGGTACGCACCTTGCACAAGTACGAATGTATTACCAGATATCAAGTTGAATATTGATACTATTTGTGTTGCTGAAATCAAAACACTAAGTTTAAATTTAATTGATAAATTGTCTTCGTTTACCAGGTTAATAAGAGTAACCGCCAGGTGCAAACGATTTATAACAAACTGTCATACACAATCTAAAGTTAAAGATTCATTATCTCATACTGAGTTAGGTTCATTTCTACATTTCTGGATTCAATACACACAGAAAAGGTACTTTGAAGAAGATCTAATTTCACTTAAAGGTAGAGGCGAGACATCAAATGCCCTTAGGAAACTAAACCCTTTATTGGACAATCGTGGGCTTCTTAGGGTAGGAGGTAGGCTTCGGAATGCTGCCTTGCCACAAGACTTTAGACATCCTATTCTACTACCCAAGTTAAGCCGCTTGACTACACTTTTAATCGAACATGATCACAAATCTTATTTACATGTTGGACCACGCACACTACAATCATTTATTCAACAGAAGTATTGGATTCTGAGTATTCGCAGTGCTATTAGGTCCACATACTCCAAATGTCTCACTTGTAATAAAATGAAGCCAACGTTCATACAACCTCGAATGGGAGATCTTCCACCCTCACGAACAAGTCAAGGACGACCGTTCATTTCTACTGGAGTGGATTTCGGGGATCCTATTTTAATTAAGGAATCTAGACGACGAAATGCTAAGATATTTAAGGCATATATATATGTTTGTGTGTCTATCTACAAAAGCCGTCCATATCGAAGGATCTTTCAACCGGATCTTTCAACCGATGCATTTTTGGCTGCACTCGATAGATTTGTCAGTAGACGAGGTCTTTGCCACTATATGTTTTCCGACAATGGAACGAACTTTGTGAGAGCTAACAAGTACCTGACAGGCATATTCAAGTACTTCGAAGAGCGTGAAAATAAAGCTAGGATAACTGAACATTGCAGCTCTAAAGGAATCTCTTGGAATTTCAACCTACCTAATGGTCCTCATTTTGGAGGTCTGTGGAAGGCCGGAATACGTTCCACAAAATACCATCTCAAGAGGGTGATAAATGGACAAGCTCTCATCTTTGAAGAATTATCAACACTATGTGCAAAAATTGAGGCAATTTTAAATTCCAGGCCATTATCTCCGTTATCCACAGACGCTAATGAATTTGATGTTTTAACACCCGCACACTTTCTCATCGGCTCTGCTCTGACCGCAGTACCTGAACATGACCTTCAAGAATTACCCATTAATCGTCTAAGTCGCTGGCAACTAATTTCAAAGGCCGTCCAACATTTCTGGACACGTTACAGGATTGAGTATTTGCACACGCTCCAACAGCGTAGTAAATGGACAACGGAATCACCAAACGTGTCTAAAGGTGACTTGGTAATCCTTCAAGATACCCACTCTCCACCATTACGTTGGCAGTTGGGAAGAATTGAAGATACATTCCCAGGAAAGGATGGTGTTGTGCAGGTCGTATCAGTACGAACCACGAGAGGGACTTTCCGACGCCCAGTCGTCAGGATAAGTCCTCTCCCTTACCATGAATAAAGAACATTTTTAATATCACAAGTTGTTTTAGTTCAAGAAGTGTTATTTTTTGTTGTTTAATGTGTGTTTTATTTCTATTTAATTGAGAAAACTTTATTCTTTTTACGGTGGGGGGAAATGTTGGGTAAATAATTTCCTATTTCCTCATTTTTCCTCAAATACAACATTGTGCGTGAGGAACAATTATTTATATTATAATTCATTTTTTATCTACATTTACTACGATTGGAGGGGTAGTGTTCAAATGACGAAATTTTATCTAACCAAAATGTACACACACAATTTACGCGGCCGTTAATTAACCAAATACGTGACATTCAAATAATCGTAACTTCGAAATACGTACTTTAAATAACCAAATACGCGCATTTCAAATAACCAAATACACCGACTTCAACTAAAAGTAATGTTGCGGGTTATCGCTATGCCGCTCCGCAGGCGTTCAACGCACGACTTGAAGTTAATAAATAAATAGGAAGTAATATTTCTATAAATATCTAAACTTAGTAGTTATCATTACTATCTTTAAATTATTTCTCAAAATGCTACGGTATAACTTTATCGTTATTAAAATAAATGTAATGCTGAAATATTATTTGGTTTGATTAGACCATAGATCGTAAAGCATCTTCTTATAATTGTAAATAATCTACTTAAACATCTTTTTGAAGATTGAGTATAGTTACAAAATAATGGTAAATGATACAGTGATTATTTTTGCAAACAATTACAAATTTAACAACATATTGAAACATATATAATTAACGTAATCAAAGCCTTATAACTTCTTGTCTAAAATAGCAATATCTTTCGACTTGGTTATGGCATAGCACATATTGCATCTTACTACGTTTTTAAATATCGTTTTGAATAAAAGCGTAATTACAAAACGATAAGTAATATTATGAAATTGAATATTTTTAAAAATATTTCTAGATGTAAACAGCATATTGAGACCTTAATATTATATTAAATTAGTATTTCTTCAAGGAACTACAACTTACAATACATTGTTATAAAGAAGAATACTTGTCAACTTTGATTTAATAAAATGATTAAATCATTTATTAAATGAATAATTTGTGAGTTATGTTTTTGTATTAATTATTGTTTACATAACCTCACAAGCTAAGCTCAAACAATAGTTGTATAGTATATAAAGAATTTAGTATATAATATAACTAAAGAGTTATTTATACAATAGAGGATTTTATAAGGAAATATTTATAAATAATAGTTTATATTTTAAATCTCAAGACTTTACAATAGGCTACCTACAGCCACACCTGTCAGGAGTTTAAGCAAGCATTTTAACTCCTCTTATCGTGTTTTAGCCAAATAGGATTAAAGTTTTAAATATTGAACCACTGAACCTTTTGCCAATGGTTTTTGCTGTTTGAATTCTTCATTTTATGTAGCAGTTACACCCTGCTAGTGTGAGTTCTTTGACCCCTCCTGATGTCAAACTTTCCCTTGCACTTGTTTACAGAATTAGTTTAACTTTAGAAAAAAATTTACACCAATCTAAAATTCTACCTTTACATGGTTCCATCACCAGCAAGTGTTAACACTAACTTCCTGGCAGTGAAAAATGAGGCCTGTGGCGATAAATATAGAAGGCCTGTTTAAATTCAAATAATATCATGAAAATTAAATATTAATATTAGTAATAAATAAAATAGTTTATAATTAAGTAATAATATTTATAATAAAAAACAACTTTAAAAATACAATTAATTGGTATTAGGTAATTAAAACGTTGCATATTTCAGTACCGCTCTTTTTATATATCTATACACCACGTATAAGTTTTTGGTAGTACACAGCGTAACATTAGTAATTCAACATTCTGGCTTTATTTTATTTTTTTTTTTTCATTGAGGTAGTGTGCCTTAGATAGTAATTAAAGGTACTGTTGATTCCCAAGTACAAAACTATAACAAAGCACTATTAGTTTCACACACCTTATAGAATTATTAAACTTGTGCACACATCCCATTTTTTTGTGATAAGACGACAGACACTATCCCATGCACTAAACAGAATATATTGCATCGAACATTCATACATCTGTCATTTATAACTGGGGTCAATTATGGTCTAAGTAGACAATGGGAAAAATGTATCGGGCCAGCTTTGCTCATGAGCACAAAAAAGTAAATGCTTTTACAGGCAAGTATGAAATTATTATATGTTAAGTTTAAAAGTAGTAATTCAAGTTAAAGATGGAATAAAATAATACTATTGATCATTTTATTGAAAACAAATTTAATTGAATTTTTTCCATTCTACAAAACATGGAAAATTAAATAATTGATACAAATTGTATAGACAAGAACACCATTTTTATTTAACCACAACTATTATTTTCTACTGCTATCAAAAGCCATCCATAAACTTTTTGCTTTCTAGCAACTTGTGAATATTTTTAGCATCTCAGTTTTTAAGGACATACAAAAATAAAGTTTCAATTACAAAACTATCTTAATAACTCATAAAGCAAATTATTATTCCATGTATTAACCTCATCATTTAATGTTATTTCATGCTTACAAGTTACAGTATTAACCTGTTTTATAAAAGAAGTATATTGATATTTTTCAAATATTCAGTTATTTTATTTACAATTAATTCCTCTTCTTTAATATGGTGATTATCATTAACATTAGAGTCATTTATTTGAAGAATTGTTACACTGTTGTTCTGATATAATTTACTGATTTATCTTGTGAAATTTAGAATCCTGCTGCCTTGTATATGAGCAAATGTTCTACAAAAAAAAATATTTCATGCTATTGACTGTATTATTACAGTCAACTATAACAACTGTTTAAATATATTCAGGATTGTTCAAATTACAGACTGTTTCTTAAATACGTGTGAGAACTGACAATATGGGCTGTATCTTGTGCATTTTGATAAGTGGTATCTACATTGCCTTCAATCATTGTGTAACTATAACTTTTGTGTGTACATCACCAGTAATTAATTTTTACACTCCAATTCTATATAAATACATTTTCTTAGCCATAAACTAAATTATGATTTTAATGATGCTCACTATTGAACTATAATAAAATAGATTGTACTTTATTTTCATTTTTTAAATTTATGTTTTTATATAAACATAACCATTGCCGAAACTAGTTTGTTGTGTGATAGTTTATTAAAAACTAATTGTTGGTGATATTTGGAGTTCAGTATTTTGTTTTTACCTTTGTTAATAGCTCTCACTAGCTAAGCTCTAAATAACTAAATAAGTTTTTGATGTTTACATAAATAAATGCCCAACAAAGAACAATACTGAAATTTTAAAATTTTATTATTAAAATAGCTTACGGAATTGAAAAATAAATTTTGATAATTTCTTCTAGAAATAGGACCATTTAACTCTTTATCTTTTGAGTATAAATTGATAAATAAATAAATGGACATTATTTAAGTTTTAAAAATACAGATAGACTAATATTAGAAACGAATATTAAAAACAAAGATCTTCTTTTTCGTTTATTAATTGTCAGTATATTGTGAGAATAATTTCTACAAAAACGTTTAAAAACAGTCACTTGTAATAATGAGCAGTTACTATAAAAATAAAGGATTGATAAAAAGGTACATTCTTCTATATGAATAAAGGATTGAAAAAAGACTTATTTTACCAATATGATAATAATATGCGTGTGGCACGCCGTGTAAATGTCGATAAGTTAAATGTGGTTTAATGTGTCGGTCATTTGAACGACGTAATTAATGATTAATTGATTGTATCGTAAGTTGGTCGCATTAGTTGACATGTTGGTCATTTGAAAACTTCCATTTGTAATAATACAAATAAAATATTATTATTTTTATTGTTGAAAATATGTTTATATATTATCTATTTACAATTTGAACTCGTTGAACGACAAGAGTGACAACAATACTCTTCCTCACGCCGGTTGGCTTCCAACATCAAACAAGATACAATAGAAATCAATGGGTTCTTTGTAATAAAAGCTAAAATCTAATTATCAAATGTAAATTAATGGTTGGTCAGAAATGACCAGTTTTAATAAAAAAAAAAAAAAAAAAAAAAAAAAAAAATATATATTATCTATTTAAGTGAACCATTATTTTGTTTCAGAACTATAGAAAAAAACATTGCTGTTTAAACTGACGCAGGAAGGATTATTATTGCTATGCGTTTAAAAGATGTTTTGCATGCTAAAATCAAAATTATTTTTTGTATAGTAATTGATTATATATTTAAGGGTTTACTTGTTATTACATTTTACAGTCACATTAATTTTTATAAACATGATTTAAATATTTTTAGGATTTTTTTATATAGTTGCTGCAACACCTAAAACCATTTTTTTAGTTAGTTTTAATGTACATTGACTCATAAGTTTCATAAACAATCCTGTTTTAATATTGTTATTTATTTTGTAAAAGGATTTCATGATAACTTGAGAATTAAAGTAATGTTTTGCAATTACATTTTTTACAGTTACATTTTTCTGCCTTTCCTAATATTACAATGTTTTCCTTTGTTGACTCGTTTTGGAAAGACTCCATATTAAAAAATTGATTAGTACTTCTTCAAAGACATTATTATTAAACTTTTGTAAGTCAAGTTATTTCAAAATGTGTTATCAAAGAATAATATAGTGTTAAGAAAGAGAGAAAAATATACTAAAATATGCTACGCCATAGGGATCTAACCAACTCTCCACCACTTCGCGACACCTTACGAAGACTTCAGCTAGAAACTACATGTCTGATTCTCTCCGATCTTGAACGTCTTCTATCTACTCCTCAGGGTGAGCAACAGACTTTCATCACTCAACATGGCTTTTCATCAGAACTGGAGCAATTTGTTCAGACATATGGATATGTTTACTTTATGTTTTAATCATCACTGCATAGTGCTTAATTATTTTGTTAGATTAAGTATTACTTCATCCGCGAGTGTTATAGTGACTTTTTTTGAGCATAAAGACAAATATCGGACTTGTGTTATTTCCTCTTTTTTTGACTACACTGGATATTAGGATTTGTTAAATTATTAACTCATTAGTAATCGTAAAGTGTTACAGTGAACCTGAACTACTAGTAAGTGATTACTAAGGACTATGTTTAAACACCCAAGTGGTACGACTTTTACATTAGTTTTAGATGTGTAATATTAATTTTGTTCAATACCTCACAATAACTGATCCGGACCTAGACACACCTGCAGAAATCAACTCGGCATTAGGAGCAGACATCTTGAGCTACTTTCTGGTCAGTGGACAACGAACCATCATCAAAGGTCGTCCCTCTGCACACAACATACTGTTCAGACGGATGTCTTGGGGTCACTTCGTTGGACGGAATTAATGACTACAGACTCCAATCCAAGGATATAGAAAAAGTCATCTTCAGCAATAAAATATGCAACGCCAAGGGAATCTAACCAACGACATATGGACATGTTTACTTTGTGTTTTAATCACCACTGCATGGTGCTTAATTGTTTTTGTTAGATTAAGTAGTCAACTGCGAATGTTAGTGACTTATTTTGAACATAAAGACAAATATTGGACCTGTGTGTTTCCCTCCTTTGTTTTGACTGCACTCTATATTGTGACTTGTTAGATTATTCACCAATTGGCCATTGTTAAGTGTTACACGGAATCTTGAACTACATAATGAGTGTGTTTACTAAAAACCACTTTTCAATGCCTCAATAGTAAAACCTTTACATTAATTTAAGTTGTGTTTTATTACCTTTATAACTTTATTCAATCACTTATACTTATTTTAATATTTCCTCACACTTTTGTAGAGAAGTACTTAAGAAAGAGACTGCATTGTTTACTGAATTTGTTCTTTCTTGAACCTTGGAGTGAATCCCTAAATCTATTACGTACTGTAATCTTTTGTTGTTTTGTTTCTTTTTTGTAAATTTTGTCATCTTATTCTAGTGAGTATTTTAATTGAAGGGCTAAGAGTTAACTATAAATGTCACTGCTGTATATCTCAGTATATTGTATTGTATTACATTGTACTCTATTGTATTATTTTCATAGTTGCAATATCAGACTGTCCTCATTTTGATCTACCAATGCAGACTGATCACCTCTGTTTGTAGGAATCCAATATGTTATATTTTGTTTGTTTAGCCAGTATGTTTTAGTTTCAGAGTATAATTTTTCTAACATTTGCAATAACTGATTATGTAATGGAAATTGAATAATTTATTTAGAATAATTTCACTTATAACTATGTATATTGGATTTTATTGCAAGGTGCTGTTTCTCATTTCTGTTTTGCTAATAATTAATATATAAAAAAATCTGTCTTAATGGAGCTATTTGTATTTTATTCAATTTCATTTGATTAAATGTTGAATTGGTTATTTGTTTATTAACCTTGGTTCTCTATCAATGTAAGGTTACAAGAAAGTTGTTAAATTGTTAACTTACACTTGGAGGAAACGTTATTGTCTTACATGGAAAGACGAAAACGTTGCCTCCAAGTGTAAGTTAACAATTTAACAACTTTTAGTTAACTAAAAGTCTGGTCGCAAGCAATAGCAAAAGTGTAATAAGTATTTAACAACCAGCTCGTCATGAACAGCAACAATATTTCGATAGTTACAAGCTTAGTTGCAGGTATGTATTATTTTTATTATTTATAATTAATAACTCATTTCATAAAATCACAATAGCTATCTCAAAAATTTAAATAACATTTCAGAGTTAAACATCTTGTCTTTTATTTATTAAGGAAAATACAGCTTATATATGGGTTAGTAATTTACAATTACAACCAGATTGGTATTGTAGGTATACCTCCTTCTCTGTAATAAAATTGCAAAATATTATTTCTGTGTTTTTATTTAAAATTTCATTTTCTTTGTATGTATATTCTCCATCTAAAAGGTAGGCTCTGTATTGTTTCTGGATTTATATAATCATTATTTGTGTGTAACATAAATAAATGAAACCTCTCAAACAAAAATAACTTTCTTCTTTTATTTTTTGTAGGTTTTAAAAATAAAAGAAGAAAGTTATTTGTTTGAGGGGTTTCATTTATTTATGTTAAACATTACACCACAGTTGTTTCATACAGTTATTATTTGTATGTATTTCTATATCAATTTATTTTTTTTTTTATTTGTGTATATTCTGATTTTCATTAATTTGGTGGGTTTATTGTATTAGTTGTTCTGACTATTTCTAAAGATTATAATTCAATAAGGATTATTTATTGTAGTTGGGTTTACAATTTTACTAATAATAATTTAGTACCAACTAATAATTTAGTTGGGTTTACAATTTTTTTGTAAGATAAAAGTTTAAAATATTTCAATCTGGTTTTAGGCTTGATAAGGGCAAATAAGTTGCAGAAACTATAATTAAAATCAATATATATTGACTCGTTTATCAACTGTATTTTTCTTCTGAAATAACTAATAGTGACACCACATAGTGGTGCCATTATAAACTTTATAAATTTATTCTGTAATATTTTTAATTGCTGTTCAACTTTTTCCTAAGTAACTAACATTTATTTATCATGTGAATTTGTTTTTCACCTTAACTGATCTTTCTATTTTTTTTATAAGTTATTTTACCTGTACATTACTCGCAATGTTCCCCATAATACTTTGACAGCTACAATTTTTTATTAAAATTCGATAGGCCTACAGGAATTTTTTCAACAGTTTGGTTTTGCTATGATTAAATGATTCTTAACTAAGTGAATACCTAAGGGTATATAGCTATATTTTAATCAGTGAATTCAAGATGACTACAACAAGCAACTTTTGTTTGGTTTTATTTATAATTTGGAACAACATTTGCAATACCCAGTACTCATTTTATTGACTTGCACCTTAATTTGGCACAATATCTTACAATTTGTGATTGTTCAAAGTACACAATATAAATAGGCTACAGTAGTAAAATAAAGTTTGTAATTAACTACTACTAATTATGATTTTGAATAATGGTTTTTAATCTATGGACCCATTTTCACTTGTTCCTCTCTTTAATTCAATTTAAGCTCCTATTCAATGACTTTTTCAAGAGCACTTGTATATTCATTTTAAATTCGAAACTGCATTTAAATAAGATTAATATTATATCTAAGATTATTGGATCTTTTTCTAGTGACATCCAAAGGTCAGTTGTGTGCACAGATATTTTTGCTACAACCTATAAACATTAAAATTACACCAATTAAAATAAATAAAACCTATACCACATAACTTTTTCAACACCTTTTTCATATTTCGATTACACAGAAATCGTCCTCAGTGGTTATTAACACAATAAATTATATTTATGACAAGATTTTCATCAAATATATACACTTGTCACTACTTTGCCACACCTTCTTTACATTGTCTGACCAATGGTGTAATAATTTCCTCCTCTGCAGCAAGGTCCTGCTACTTAAATTCTTTGTTAGAGAGTTACCATAACACATTTTCCAATTTTACCAAAATACAAAAATATTTTTTTTTATATAAGATTAGAACCATCTCCTAATTAACCAATGTAATTGAGAGTTCCAGATAGGCTCTTTATCAGTAGTTATAATGATATCGTCATATATTAATACACAAACTTCTAACACTTTAACAGCCTTTTTGTTTTAACATTGTTCACTAATTTAAGATCATTTGTTTTAGCCTGTTTAGTGTTTAAGATGTGTTCAGCAATACTTGATTTTTCAGGTTTAAAATTATATATGGCTAATATGCTTTTTGAGTCTTTTGGAAGTTTTTTTGTTTGGTCAATGAAAACTTTACAACGAGAATTAAATTTTTTTTTATAACTCCCTGATTTATCTAACTTATTTATTTTGCCTTTTGGGTCACCTGGTAAATATTTCAGTCTTTATACTTTAATATTTACTTTCTTTTTAAAAAAAAACTTCTAAACCTTTTTTTATATCCATATCAAATGGTAGCCTAATGTATTTATTTTTAATATTTTCTCTTATTAAAGTGGTGAAATCTTTTTTAAATTTTGTTTTCTTCATATATTCCTTATTCTGGGATTATATCCATTAAATTTATCTATTTCTTTAATTCTGTCAAAATTCAAATTATTTTTATTCAAAGGAATTATAATTATTCTATTGACCATATACTTGAATGCTGCTAATTTAAGATTTACAATGATAGAATTTACTGGGATTTAACCAGCATTATTTGTATTTTTTTTAATATATACTATATCTAATTCAGTAGGCTATTATTATTATTGTTTCTAATACTTGAAACTAAACATTTATTATCTTCTATTGCATAGGTAAATTTTATGTTGATTGTTGATATATTGATAATAAATTAAGATATGTTCTATAAGCTCATTAATATTGAGAATATCTTCTACATCAATTTCTTAGTTTAGGAAAATACAACAGTTTATTTCTTTATTTCCTCTCAACATTTTTCATATAAAGTTTGGCAATTAAAGGTGATTAGCTGTATCATCATTTTGTTCCTAAAATGCATTGAAATAAATCTGTCGTGGAACACTTTGTTAAAAATCATTATTCCCTAATTTAATTTCAATTCTTTAATGTTATCAATTTTTATCCGTTTCATTTTAAAATGTTATACCACTCAATAACTTCTATTCACTTATCAGGAGGCATACCTCTTTCCTAATATCAACAATTAAACCTTTACTTAATATTTCCTTTTCCCACAGGGTAAATTTTTATTATTGTTTCATTTTCAAGCAAAGCTTGGTTATTAGATCTGTCTGATATATTTCTCATCAATCTGCTTAATTTTCTTGGAAATGTTTTAACTTCGCTCTAATATTTATTCGCTACATTAACTTTTTTACAAAACGTGTCCCAATTCTCTTTAGTATCGCTTTCCAACTTTTAATTGTAAATTCCAATTATACTGTACTTAATTTACTGTGCAGGTATTTTATTTCTAAACCTAACCATTTCACTTTTGAAAACTGTAAAACTTTATTTGCTCTAGAACTTTAATTTATTAAGAGTTATGTTCTTTTTACACACCTCAAGATATTTTATATTCGTTAAAAATAATTTATTCTAATTTTTAGAATTAAATTGCAATTTTGTAAGGTAAGCTTACATTTGTTCAAATAAAGGGGTTGTAGCTGGTGATGAAATTGTGACAAAATCGATAACCTGTATTTTATCCCTAATTAGGGCACTCGTGTCCATCAAATCAATTGAAGCTATTGTATTTCATAAGGGTTTACAATTTGGTCATGTAAAACTCAAGGTGAGAATGTCCAATATGGCATAAAAATCATGAAGGTAATTGAGAATATTCAAATTATGATACTTTCACTTTTGCCTAACTGGGATTGGGGTTTTTATTCGAGTTATTTTAGATGTGAAATTGGTAGGTTATCAGAGTACATTTATGTATCACAATGAGACGAAACTACCTGTTTTAAAGTTTAAATTAAAAAAAGCTTTCCACAAAGTAAATAAAAAAATTGCACAACTTTTCCCCCCTCCTCCAACGTAAGCAGAAAGAGGTGGCCCGTGACAGCTAAGGTCTTGTGTCGAATTAAACAACCTATATAATACACAATATCAAGAGCACAGTGGTACAATATATTACAATGAAAATATTGGAAAGAACCCCAATACCACAAAAAATAACAAATAAAACAAGTTACTTAAGATTAAACCCTAATGTACATTTCGATGACCATGTCATCATCAGAGGGTCTTATTACAATCTAGAAAACGATAAGTTAAAAGCTAGAATGATGATTCTAGTTTATAACTACTTGTTTGCTAGATTGTAATTTTGTAATAAGACCCTCTGATGATGGTATGGTCATCGAATTGTACGTAAGGGTTTAATCTCAAGTAACTTGTTTTATTTGTTATTTTTTGTGGTATTGGGGTTCTTCCCACTATTTTCATTGTAGCCTAAATAATGGAGCTGTAATTGGAGATAATATTTTTGACAAATGTGCTAAACGTTATTTTGATATTTAATAACATTATCCTATAGTATTCTCGAGAGTGTCGAGATTAACGAGAGGCATTAATTTACCTATTATTACAAATAAACCTATTTTTGCTGTGGTTATAATTAGGATTTTTCCAGGTAATTGGCATAAAAAATATAAACAAGGAAGTGATTACATTTTGTATCGTCATAAGAGTTGACACCAGCCACAACGGTAGCAAAATTTGGTTTATCAAACCTAACCTGAACCAGCAAAGTATATTTACAAAACCTTTTGAAGTCATTTGTAGACGCGATCTGTATTGCTCATGTGCAATATGTAAGTTGTAAGCGGGCAATGTTGAAAAAGGCCAATGTCAGGCGTGCCGATTTGTGGTATGATTATATTCATATCGACACAAAGATGACTTGGTTGTGTAAAAACCACCCCACTATTACCCAGTATATATAAATACATATATATATATATATATATATATATATATATATATATTTTAAAACAACACAGGTTATTCAAATACAAGAATATTTATTATTTTATATCCAAAGCTTTTCGTTGGCAAACAGTACCAACATCATCAGGAATGAAAATTACAATAATGTCAAACCTAGCACAGATTTGAATAACCTGTGTTGTTTTAAATTATTAAACAAGAAAACGTATTTTATATTTATATATATATATATATATATATATATATATATATATATATATATATATATATATATTTATGCTTCCTTTTCCTAATCTGGCAGGTATAATTTGACCAGTATCGTTACGTCTGGAATGTAGACAATATATTACATCTATGTTTTCTGAGCTGGTAATACTGCAATCTTGTTTGTGGGACACTAAATTTAGTCTTTTTTCGGAGTTGTGAATACAGTAAGCAATAAAAAAAAACCCCAGTTTATATTTTTAATACAGCAAAGCTTTTCTCATTATTTTCAGGAAGGAATTGCACAAGTTATTGTCAAGAAATAGGCTATTCATTTAGAAAATGTGAACTTTAAAAAAAATATATTTGGGCAATTCTGAAGATGACACATTTGTGAGTCTACAAATTCGTGTTATTTGCCTAGTCGAGTTGATTGCTAATAAATAAAAATATGTGAATGTTGTTGTGCATCACATTATTATTGTTTAGGTAACCAAATTCGTGAACAAACTGGCGATAAAATTTGTACCTTTAAATATTTGAAAAAAAAATTTGCAGACGCTATATTATTATACGGTATTTTATCATTTGCTCTTTTCTATTAGAAATTTTCTTCCATGCCCTCCCTTTTATCTATGTAAATATAAACATAGATTTTATTTAGGAATTTCTTTAGTATAATTATGTAAATACTAGCTTTACCCTGCGCATGTTGTTGCGCCTGAGATCATAATTTTCTAATAAGAAAAGCAAATCAAACATATTTCTTTTACTGCAACGCTAGAGGATAGACAATGTTTTTCTTCAATACATTATTCTTATAAACATACAAGTTTTAGGTGTCGCAACGTGAGCACGCAACATGTAATAGTGAGAAATTGAAGTTCGAATGCTCAAAATTTAATCCAGCAATGGATAACAAGCTTGTACCTTGTTTATGGTTATTGCAAATGCAAGACGCAAAGGAAATTATAGTCTTTTGAAATCAATGGGTAGATCTGATGAAATTATCGGTAATCATGAAATTAAAACCATCTCTCCTTTGAACTTGTCCCCTATGATTGCTGCCCGGATCAAGTTGGTTGTCAGTTTTTTTGTGGATAGTCTGGCACAACTTTGGTGGATTCAAATTTCGCAAGAGTATTATCGTCGACCTTACTTTTAATAATTATATGCGTGATAGCAATAGGAATAAATTGTACAAAGAATCTACCAATTTTAAACAATATAAAATATTTATAATGTATTTTTATTTTTCCATTCTGTTTATAATTATTTTAATTATTTAAGTAACGCTAATATAGATATACATTTTAACATTAGACTTATGGAAGGCTGTACACTGAACCATCCTAAGCCTCTTGGGCGGAGCCATCTGGATGGATATACACAAAATTTCACAGATGGAGGGAAAATGTTAAATATACCCTCCAAATTTATAGTTCAGTGGTTTAGGCGTCTATAACATAAAGACACACACACAAACATTCATTTTTATATATGCATATTAAAAAAAATAATTTAGTACGGTATTGGTATAGATAAAAGTTTTAGTTGTTCCAATTGCTTTATGATTTTATTGTCTATTTTATGATCTATTGTAAGTTGTAGTTCCTTGATGAAAAATTAGTTTACTTTAATATTAACGGCTCAGTATGCTGTTTACATCTAGAAACATTTTAATAATATTCAATTTCATAATATTACTTATCGTTTTGTAACTAAGCTTTTATTCAAAGCGATATTTAAATATTTAAAAACATAATAAGATACAATATGTGCTATGCTATAACCAAGTCGAAAGATATTTCTATTTTACACAAGAAGTTATGAGGTTTTGATTACGTTATTTATGTTTCAATATGTTGTTAAATCTTTAATTGTTTACAAAAATAATCACTGTATCATTTCCCATTATTTTGTAACTACACTCATTGTTCAAAATGATGTTTAAGTAGATTATTTACAATTATAAGAAGATGCTTTACGATCTATGGTCTAATCAAACCAAATAATATTTCAGCATTACATTTATTTTAATAACGATAAAGTTATACCCTAGCATTTTGAGAAATAATTTAAAGGTGGTAATGATAACTACTAAGTTTAGATATTTATAGAAATATTACTTCCCATTTATTTATTAACTTCAAGTTGTGCGTTGAACGCCTGCGGAGCGGCATAGCGATAACCCGCAACATTACCTTTAGTTGAAGTCGGTGTATTTGGTTATTTGAAATGCGCGTATTTGGTAATTTAAAGTACGTGTATTACGATTATTTGAATGTCGCGTATTTGGTTAATTAACGGCCGCTTAAATTGTGTGTGTACATTTTGGGTAATGCATTTTTTAGGTTTGATAGGTAGCTATCTTGGGCGATTTATTAACTACGTTAATATTAAGGGCTCAGTATTTTATTAAATCTATATTTGTTATAAATATAAACACTACATCATATTACTATCGTTTTGTAAATTACACTTAATGTTTAAAACGATGTTTAAGTAGACTATTACAATTATAATAAGTAAATACATACATACAAATATTCATTTATATATACACAGATTAGAAGAAAAAAATATGTACGATATTGGTATAGATAATATTTTTAGTTGTTTCCAATTACTTTATGGTTTTATGAAAAGAAACTTGAAAAGTTTTCTTCTTTATAACAATGTATTGTAAATTGTAGTTCTTTGATGATACACTAGTTTACCTTTTACTTTGACTAGTTTACTTTAATATTAAGGTATCAGTATGCTGTTTACATCTAGAATCATTTTTAAAAACTTTTGAAAAATAACCAATTTATTATATTAATTATCGTTTTGTAACTACACTTTTATTCAATACGATGTTTAAATATTTATTACGTTAGTTATTTAAGTTTCAATATGTTGTTAAATCATATTTCCCATAGTTTTGTAATTACACTTAATATTCGAAAAGATTTTCAAGTATACTATTTACAATTATAATAAGATACTTTACGATCTATAGTCTAATCAAACCTAATAATATTCCTGCATTTCATTTACTTTAATAAAGATAAAGTTAAACGGTAGAATTTTGAGAAATAATTTAAAGGTAGTAATAATAACTACTAAGTTTAGATATTTATAGAAATATTACTTCCCATTTATTTATTAACTTTAAGTTGTACGTTGAACGCCTACGAAGCGGCATAGCGATAACCCGCATCATTACGTTTAGTTGAAGTCCGTGTCTTTGGTTATTTGAAATGCGTGTATTTGGTTGTTTAAAGTTCGTGTATTACGATTATTTGAATGTCCCGTATTTTTTTATTTGACAGCTGCATATTTTGGTTAGATGATCTTTGGTCATTTGAAGTAGCCCCGATTGTGGAGCGCTGTCTCTACTTATCTTGCAGCCGAACGTAGTACTACCACCAGTTATAGTTGTGACAGACAACTGCCTACAAGTAAGTGAACTTTCCCACTAACTCTTTTAGATTTCATAGCTAACCTTGCCTTAGCATCCTACATTCTATTTTGGGGTATTTTAGCGTCAAGTACTATTATTTCGTTAATATAATTACAGCAACAGTTTGTCAGTAACTTGTACTTAATTATTGCACAAACAGGTTGAAAGTCTTTTTCAATAGTATGTCATCATTTTCTTCTTTAGTGTTTATTGGGATCTTTTTCGTAATGTATGACATAGGCAGTTGTCTAGGGTATGAGATAATATATTCGCTTTGGCCTATCTTACATATGTTAGTCATATTAGATATACCCAAAGATGTCATTGGATTTGGCTGAATTTGACTTGAAGATGAATGTAAAGCTTCATTTCTTGTAATGTTTTATGTTGGAAGTCTACCGTATTCCATCTCCATCTCCTACAATTAATATATTTTTAAAAAAAATTCAATTCCTACTGAGGTCAACAAAAAAAAATTTCATTTTAGTTACATTTTAATAAAAAACTACAAATAATATTAGTAAGGTAACATAGCATAAAACAGATGTTCTACCACATAACCTATAACATAAAATCAGCTGTTCTTCCACTTAACCTATAACAAAGAACGGCTATTTTATGAAATCAATATGTAGTCATATATTTAAACCAAATGGAAGAAAAAAGTATATTGCATGTCTTGTCCCTTTATGTGAAAAGATCTTTTCCCATATAGAGATAATATAATTCATTAAATTTAATTAATTAATATTCTTAAACGACTAATAATTGTGTATACTGTATGTATATAAATAAACATATATATATATATATATATATATATATATATATGTGTGTGTGTGTGTGTGTGTGTGTGTGTGTGTGTGTATATTTTTAGATTATATTTAAATTTATATATTCATGTAAATATTTCTCGAAATCTACTCTAAGGATTTTCACCAAAATTGGTTTATAAAGGATTTTTAAACTCAGCAATCCAATATTCTGAAAAATTTTAAAAGACTCTGAATTGTTATGTATTTATAAGTTATATATACAGTAAACTCCCGATTATCCGTGGGCGGATTAACCGGTTTGCGGATTATCCGGGGTCTGCCATTGTTATACAAATATCCAATTTTTATTCCAATCAGATGCTTGTGTTTAAATTTCCAAACGATGAATTACGACGTATATACATATAAGGCTTAATAGAAGTTAAGATGAGGGGAATAGATATGTAAATATGTGCGTACTAATTTTTACATTGAAAGGGAAGCATCCTGACGCGGGCCAGCGAATTAAAAGGGGCAAGCAGACTACTGTATATAAGAGACAATGACGAAATGCTTGGACGCCCGAAAACTTAATGTGTATCATAAGATTGTAAACAAATGTCAGCTAATCTCGGCTATAAATAGTCTAGGACGTGACATATGCATTATCTATGTCTGTCCTATACATTATCGATCTTTATGGCTTTGTGACACACGTGGCACAAGTAGACACTGTACGATAAAATGGTTCTCTAGAAACTTAGATCGCACATTAAAGCTAAATCAATTCTCACAAAAAAAACAGACGAAAGTGACAGATTTTTTTTGTTAAAAAGTGAAAGTATTATGTGTGACGGAAATTACATACGTACATGCATACTTACTTTTGACATATACTTATGTACGTATTGTAAATGGTTAGACATATAAATGAACATGTTATAATCCGTCAAATACATCGACAATTTAAATTATTTTCTGTATTTATTTTGTTCTCTGAAGATTATTTGTGAATTGCATTAACCGGGGTCATTATTTGTGTAATATTATGGTATAATAATCGATTATCGATCGTTTTGCGTATTATTTGTTCATGGCGGATTATCAGGGGAATTCGTTATCCGGCGTTGCCGGGCCACCCTATTCCACGGATAATCGGGAGTTTACTGTATATATATATATATATATATATATATATATATATATATATATATATATATATATGTGTGTGTGTGTGTGTGTGTGTGTGTGTGTGTGTGTGTGTGTGTGAAGAACCGGGTTATAACCCGATTGAGTCCAAATTTTAAACTTTATATTATATAAAACCTAATTAAAATAATTATTAAATTATTTATTATTATTAAGTACAATTAAATTATTTAAACATTATGATATATTTTACAGTGAATAAATTAAAATAACATTTTGTAACATTTATAATAAATTATTATTTATTAAAGTCCAGGATATTGTACCACGTTTCCAAATTTGTTTCGTCTTCTTCATGCCTTTAATGTCCTAGCTCAACCCAAACACCCCTTAGACTAGCAGGGCAACATTTCAGAGATATTGCTACAAACCGCAAAAAAAAACAAAATGTAATTTGTGCTCGACCCCCTTGCAAACAGCAAAAATATAAGGAGAGACTCCAGATATTTCTGCCCTGACTGTCATGTAGTACTTTGTGTTACACTATGTCTTAAAATTTACCATAAAACCATTATTACACCTTCTATATAGATTTATGTAGATATTTATTAATAAAGCGTATATATTTTGTGCGTATTTTCTTGTGTAAATGAATATTTGTTTACGAGTTTGAAAGTAAAACAATCACAGTGCTACTGTCAATTTACATTGAAAAGCAACTATGTTTGCGAACGTATCTTACATTTTTTCGTTGTACAATCACTTCATCAAAGTTCTAACCTATATGGATAATTAATGTTTTATAATATAAGATGGTAGTTGAATAACTGTTGCAATTTATACATCATTATTAAAATACGGTTGTCAAATTCTGAATTAACACGGATTATTATATGTGGTATTTATGACAGATATTTAAACCCTGATTATACGAAGAAACAGGTTTTCAATAAAGGCAGTTCTAATGGAATATAGAGAGAATCTAAAGAGTTAGAAATTCAGAATAAAAAAATTTGATTATTTTTTGGGAAGGAAATGTGAAAACAATCGGTAAGTTATGTGGTCAAGGATATTAGATTTTAAAAATCGTAAAGACTTTAATACGTTGTTAATTTTTTATAAATGTTAAATAATGTGATTTTAATTTATTCACTGGAAAAATATTTTCTAATATAATATTTTCTATTCAATTGGAGTATGACTCGATTGTAGTTCAGTTTCCTGATAATAAATTATTATTTGAAAAAACTTTATCCCTACCGCGAGTGAAGAAACGGGAATGGTTGCCCATGTATCAAGCTAACAAGCTTTTTTTTTACCCAGGTCTGAGCCCCCCAAAACCCACCCAGCCCTCGTGGCAGCCAACCTCTAGCGAGCTACCTCCGTCCCCCATGCGCATGTGATTAGTATCCCTACCGCGAGTGAGGGAAACGGGATTGATTGCCCATGTACCAAGCTCATAAGCTCTTTTCATGGATAATCAGGAGATAGTGAAATTAAACTGTACGGAAAGTGTCGCGCTAAGAGCGGGATGAAAAAACCTGGCAAGAAAGAAACCCTGCCAGGAAAAAAACCCCGCGACAGATCATGCAAGAACCCTGGGGGCTTGGATCACCTTATGCTAAGGAATAAGGAGAGGTATTACCTTACAGATACCTTGTTAGTGAGTCTATGGCAGGAATGACATGCACCTCTTCTTCTGCTGCCTACTCTGTGTGTGTCGTGGGTGGGGTCATATCTACCCAGTGAGGAAATGAGTGTTGAGGTTGTATGTGCGTCAGCCTGTTTGTAGAACTTTGTTGCTAAGTGTCGGAGGTGTTGTTTGATGAAAGGCACTTTTCAGTCAGTGTGCAGCAGTGTTAATCTTGTACATCTAGGTGCCTTCGTGATTATTCGCAAAACCTTGTTTTGGAATAACTGTAGTCTGCGTGTGCGTGTGTTACCTGCATGGCCCCAGACGGGTAATGCGTAAGTGCGTATGCTGCGCAACATAGATACGTATATAGTAGTGGCCACCCGTAGTGAAAGTGGGTTTGTTCTGTTAAGCATAGGATATAGTTGTGTTAATCTAATTGTTGCTTTTTTTAACGTGTTGGTAATGTGAGGGTCCCAAGTCAGACCTCTGTCGAGTATGACTCCCAGATATTTGACCTGGTTCCCCCAGTGAATGTCCTCGCCTAATAGTTTTAGTGGTGAGTTGAGTTGGTGTGTCCTACGTTTGTAGAGAAGCAAAGCCTGTCACTTGGCCACGTTCACCCTAACTCTCCAGTAGCTCAGCCATGATTCTAGTACTATAAGGTGCTCCTGTAAATATAAGTGTATTAGATGTGGTTTCCATGACTGAACGGATAACGCGTTGTCATCTGCAAATATGGCCACTTGTGTGTTGAGTGTTGTCGGTATGTCGTTGATGTAGATGTTGAACAATACGGTCCCAATAATTAGTATATTAGTATATATTTATTTTGCATATTATGGTATAAGCGTCTGTCAATGTCGGGGGGCGAGGTCGTACCTACCCAGTGAGGAAATGAGTGTGACCGCCCCAGGAATAGTATATAGTAGTGGCCAACCTTAGTAAAAGTGGGCTCGTTCGGTTAAGCATAGGATATAATTGTTGCTTTATTTAAGGTGTTGGTAATGTGATGGTCCCTGGTCAGGCCTCTGTCGTGTATGACTCCCAGATATTTGACAAGAATTCCCCCAGTGAATGTCATCGCCTGAGGAATATAATTACTAGACGTTTTTATTGAATTTTGACACGGGAAAAACATGGTCGCTTCTAAGTTGTAGTACTTCTCCCGAGAATCTTAAATTAGAGGTTTTTTACTTGAAATCGGGGATACAGAGAAATATCGGCCTTCCTCAAGGTATGTATTTTTTTTATCTGGCTCTGGGCTTTAGAGCAAGCCCAGCCCTCGTGGTAGCCAACCTCTAGTTTCGTCTCACATGTGCATGTGGTTAGTTTCCCTACCACGCGCGAAGAAAATGGCATTGATTGTCCATGTACCGAGCTGATTAGCTCTTTCTATGGAGAACCAGAGATAGAGAAATGAAATATTACGGTAAGTGTCGCGCTAAGAGTGGGATAAAAAAACCTGGCAAGAAAGAAACTATAGCCCTACCAGAACAAATCCTGCGACATATCATGCAAGAACGCTTAAATAAAATACCTTGTTAGTGAGGTTGTGGCAGTAATGGCATGCGCCTCTTCTTCTGCTGCCTACTAGATATTGAAAAGGAATAAAAATCAAAATTATTACTTCCGTTGGGACTAAGTTGATTAGCCTAGGGGCGTCACCTGGAACATAACTGTGAAGGAGGTAATATTAGTATGTATATTTTATTTGCACGGTTTGGTTAGAGATAGTGCGTCAGTAGGGATAGCGGTAGTCTTTGTGTGTGTGTGTTGTGGGTGGGGTCGTACCTACCCAGTGAGGAAATGTGTGTGGATGTTGTGCGTGTGGGTATGCTTGTTGATACGTTTCAGCAGGTTTTTTCAAGTATCTTTCCCATCTTATTCAACAAGCTAATGGGTCTGTATGAGTCTGGTATGCTATGGTTGTTTCCCAGTTTGGGGAAGACAAAGATCTTTGCCTTCTTCCAAGTGTCTGGGAAGTATTGAGTCCAGAATAAAGCTTTATGGTTAATCGAAGTATAGATGTTACAGAAATAGGAGATCGCTTTCTCCATGAGGTGTTTCAGCGATGTGTTCGTTATGGTGTCTGGTCCAGGAGCATCCCTGGCGTTTGTGAGATTGCCCACTTTATCACTGTGTTCGTAGTTTCAGTGGCTGGCTCTAATGTAGGATAGTAGGCAAATTGTGCTTTTCCTAAGTCTACGTTAGCGGTAACAGTTCCACCAGCTGGTTGGTCATTTGGTTGGTGCGTGATCTCAAGCCTGTCAGAAAACAAGTCAACTTTGTCGACTATTCAGGACTATGAGTGGGGAGTAGAGCAACTATTCTCTCGGGAAGTGATGGGTGTATCTGTTGTGTTTAAAGTCGCCAACTCTGCTTGAAAGCTATCGACTTTGTACTGAGTTATTTCCTGCCTAATTTCCCTCTTAAAGCGGTTGAGAGTTGAGTTAACACCGCATCTGTTAGCACCGAGTTTCCGTATCCTATTACGCCAGGTGATTACTTAGTGCCTAGGCTGACATTTAACTGGCACCGCGTTAATAACCGCGATACGTATTGCCGTTGTAAGGCTACCGACGGTGTTGTCAATGTCCGGTGGTGTGTCGACATTTAGGAAGGCAGGTAGAATGCTGTCCGGAATAATTCACAGTCAGCCAGTTTGTAGTTTAGAACCCTCCTCAGGTTTCTTTATGCGGGCTGGTTAGTTGTTAGTATGTGCCTTGATATGTGTACTTAGTGCCTGGGCTGACATTTAACTGGCACCGCGTTAATAAACGTGGTACGTATTGCCGTTGTAAGGCTACCGACCGTTTTGTCAATGTCAAGTGGTGTGTCGACATTTAGGAAGGCAGGTAGAATGCTGTCCGGAATAATTCACAGTCAGCCAGTTTGTAGTTTAGAACCCTCCTCAGGTTTCTTCATGCAGGACTTCAGATCCCTATCAACGTGAAGTCTTAGATAATAACATTAAACTCCAGATCATAAGACAAACAAATATATAACATTTAAATTAGGAAAAATATATTATCAAAAGATTTTTGTAATTAAAATTTGAAAAAGAAAAAAGGCATAACATTATTTAAAATGTTAAAAAAGGAGAACATGGTCGCTTCTATGGTGTAGTTATTCCCTCGCAAAGGCTATAATAGAGGGTTTTGACTTAAAGTTAGAGACACCTAGAAACATCGACTCTCAACCACTGTAATGCGTTTGTCTTTACCCGGGTCTCAGCACCCAGAACCCGTCCAGCCCTCGAGGCAGCCAACCTCTAAGAAGCAGCCTCCGTCTCACATGCGCATGCGGTAAGTATTCCTACCGTGAGTAAAAAAACGGGATTGCTCATTATCACAGATATGTGCTGTCACATAGCAGCCAATGATAGCAACAACTGTAACTACAGACACGGCTATTTTGTAAACATTTAATCATTTTGTGGGATCATTAGATTTAATGGTAACTGGTTTTTACAGACATGTTCTGCCCACTAGCAGCTAAACAGAGTAACAGCTGCAACTGTTACTACACCTCTAATGTTAAACCGGTTTTTTGAAATAATAATATTTTAGTTATTATTAGTTATTTTATGTTGTGGTTTTGTGGATACATTTGGTTGAAAATACTATTTAAGTATAAAAAAAAATAAATTTTTACTCATAACAGGCGCGTATCTCAAGAACTTTAGGTTAAAAATCGACAATATATTATTAAATTAGGACTTTCTATTAAATTAGACTTTTACCTAAGTTAATTCGTCTTTTATTGTAAATAAAAAATAAAATTTTAATTTTTAATTTGAAAATGTAACGCGTTTCCTCGGCATACGCTCGTAAACATCTAAACGTTTTAACAACAGATAGCGCTAGTGAAGCTTAGTCTCGAACGAATCTTTATCACGTTACCGATTTCTAACGCAAGCGTAGAAAGAACATTTTCTGTTCTATGTTTTTAAATACATGAACGCGCGCACACACACACATATTATATATATATATATATATATATATATATATATATATATATATATATATATAATAATGCATCGATCGCCCCCTCCCCAAAGCAAGTCGCTGGATACGCGCCTGCATAAAGAACTCATGTTTCATAAATACCAGTGTTGTAAAACAACTCCTCACACTATCGCGGTTCCCTGAGCATGATACAAATAACATTTAGCAAAGTCGTTTAAAGTTTATGGTGACTACTTGACTCTGAGTAATCCTAGTAAGACTAGGAATGCTAGTAATTCCGTGAACTGGTTTTAACCGGCAGGTGCTGCCATCTAGCGGGCAAAAAGAGTAACAACTGCAACAGTCGCTATACCTCTGATAGAAACCTAATTTTTGAACGGATTTTCGACAAATTAACATTTTGCGTGGTGATTAGATATTCTGTACTGAAGTATTGTGTATACTTTTGTTTCAAATTACTACTCAGACATAAGTAAAGTAGCTTTATACTCATAGAGAACTCTGATTTTGTAAATAGCAGCGTCGAAAAAAGATCTTCTCGCGCACTCCCTCTCCACTGAGCATGAAACTAATATCACCTAGTAAAGTGTAGTATACAGGGGAGGACCGATGTCTCTAGGTGTCTCCGACTCTCGAGTCAAACACCCCTAAGTTAAGTTAAGCCTAATCAACCTCAATCCACACCTTAGAGGCGACTATGTTCTCCCCTTTTTTAGCTTAGTTTAAAAAATCTTGATGAAATTTTGTTTTATACATTAGGGGAGACCGGGTTATAGTTGATACACTATATGCTTTTTATTTTTCTAATTTTTCTTTCTTATGTTAGAAATAAAATTGAAGTGACATTTTATAGTATAACTATTACTTTATCATTTAATGTATTTTAATAATCTAATAAGTAAATTGACGGGTTTAAAAAAAATGTTTTAGATGATATTGAAGTAAGCCCAAAAAGGGGAGAACATGGTCGCCTCTAAGGTGTGAATTTAGACTGCTTGCACATTGCGTCCGCTGCTAAGATCTTGAAAATAAAGAAAGCAATGAAGGAAATAAAGTTTTAATAAGTTACTAATTTATTTAATGCGAAAATTTAAAATTTCGGATAACCTACAGATAAACACAATAATGAGAGTAATGTTTTGTGATTCTTATACTGAAAAGACTACGGGATCGCATAGCACGAGAGCGGCTCACAAAATTAAACTCCCGAAGTTGACAGATTTGTTTGTCGAGAAATAAATTGCAATAGAGTTTAACTGTAGCCTAGCCTACATACAATATGTACATTCATATACTGCATAATACTATTCGTTTGATAAATATAAAAGAGTGTCTCTGTAAGTACAATGTCTTTTCTTCAGTGTCTGGCTATCCCGGATGGAGCACGGTTCCAGATACTAACTATCGAGGTTCTAATCCATCTCTAATAATTCTGGAATTGGACTGATCGCCGTAATTCACCCATTAGTCCAGGCTCTAAAGAGGTCTGAAAAGCTATTGATCTGGGCACCTGGGTGATGTAGAAAAGTATGTCGTAACTCCCTCACGTGGTCGACATACCAGGGGAAGAGGGGGGAACGTCGCGGAGAAAGCACTGTACTGGAACCTTTGTATCTTTTAAACCATAAAAGAAAGATAGAATAACCCAAAACATGTTTTTAAACTCACGAAAATAAGGGCTTAAATAATGGTTAATATGTAAAACTGGCTAACTATAATATCTACTGAGTAAAACATTATTTTTCGAAAAAATTTTACTTTTACTTTGGTTTATTAGTAAATTTCCATTAGAAAACTAATCCGTTGCGGTAATCGTAAGCGAATACTAAAATAAAAGTTTAAGTTTTCTAGTATTAAAAAATATCAATATACTCATCTTCATTTCTGTTAGTAATATTTCTATATGTTTGAGTACATTTTTTTGCCATTCCTAACTTTTAAATATTCTCTTCTGTTGACGCGTTTCGGATTAACTCCATTTTCAAAACTTCAATAGTACACTCAATAGTACAAAACTCAAAAGTACTATTGACGTTTTGAAAATGGAGTTAATCCGAAACGCGTCAACAGAAGAGAATATTGAAAAGTTAGGAATGGCAGAAAAATGTACTCAAATATATATTGAAAAATATTTGTTCAGATTTATACACACAAATATATATGCCTACTAATATCACATAATCATATGTAATTACCTAAATTAAACTTTAAACAAATTTAGCCTAAACATTTATTGGTCTCTTTCACGGTAGGCTTATAGCTCCTGTAAACAAAAGATCACAAGCAATAGTAGCTATTAACTAATTACACTAAAGCCATTTCTCAGCTTCGTAAATAGTAAAAAACTTTAAACCCGTACTTTATTTAAAGAAATATTGGTTTTATTTAATACTGACATCTAAAGTGTTCGTTCTGGACGTCGCACTTTTCATTATTGTAGTCTAGGATCGATCCCCTATAGCCTAGTTTTTACTAAACCTTAAACATCTTATATAAAATTGTGTTCCTCCAGATTGTATTTTAATCTTTATAAATGCGTTTCATAAATCCATAGGCTTGCTATTATTGGTAGGAAATGGAAAACCTATTTTCCATATTAAAAAAGGCGGATAAAGTGACCTGAATTATCGATTCTTTCTATTAACAAACATATCCCCACAATAACACCTGCTTACCAAGTTAGATAGAAATCGGACGTTTCATTACAAAGTTACTATGATTTTGAACACGAAAATTATCGTGATATTATTATTTTTCGTGTGTATAAATTTGAACAAATATTTTCTTTAATTCCAGAGACCGTAAAACAAACTTTCATCTTAGTCTCCGGCGATGGGAGGAGGTAAGGTGGGAGCAAGAAGGGGCATTGCCCCCCCCCTTTCAGGACAGGGGTGTTATTTACAATGAACTCATTAAAATACTACATAAATAATAATAGTACTGAAAAGAAATATACTCGGCAGTATCAGTTGTTATTTTGACTGTATGGGAGTTATTTTCTAAATATCAATCAAAGTTTTAACAATAATATGAACTTTATTTTAATCGTACAAGTCATGACATAAAAAATGAGTTTTTAGGAATTGTTTAACTTTTCTCCTTTTTATTGCGAAAACTATGATACAATGTGGGTTTGTGTGTGTGTGTGTGTGTGTGTGTGTGTGTGTGTGTGTGTGTGTGTGTGTGTGTGTGTGTGTGTGTGTGTGTGTTGTGTTGTGTGTGTGTTCGCGCGTGCGTGCTTGCGTGTGTGCGTGTGCGCGTGTGAGCGCGCGGCGTGTGTGTGTGTGTGAGTGTGCGCGTGTGTGTGAGTGTGTTATTAACTATAGTAATAATAATGTAGATTTAAAAAGTAGACATTCTGCACTATTAACCTGAAACTAGATAGGCAGGCTAAGTATAATTTCAGGTTAGATAAAACTTAAGAAGAAGATAAATCTTGTAAAATAAAATAAACTAAATAATATAAACTTCTAATGTTAAATAAAAAAATTATATTTTCAAATTAACTTTGTTTTCATTTATGATAAAATAAATTCACTAGGTATGCAAATGTAGTCTTTAAGTCAAACGTGTCTCTCAAAATTTCCAATACCCCAAAAGGAGCTTAAAAGGCTTAAAGGATTATTGGTTTTTGTAACAAATTCAGGGGTTGGTTCCCCTGAGAGGTTTATTCCTTGAGATAGAGGTCTCGAACCAGGGTTCGTAAGCAAGGGATAAACCATTACGTTCTTGCGGACGAGGAAAGGTCAAAGAGGTGAGGTTTGTACAGGGGTTAGCCGGGAGGACGTCGACAGAAAGGCAGAGTGGAATTAAGGTCCGTAAGAAACCCCTACGATTCATTCTCACAGTTTTGCGCACCGACGAAATAGCCTACGTTACATTATCGTCTAGACTAAATTTGATTAGAATATTTAGGAAAACTTGAGTACATAGTATTTTAACTCTAGATACATTAGGAATTATGTGAATATTTGCTTCAGGAAATTTCATTTACATGCAATTGCAAGACTGTTAGATGAGTTAATATGACAATATAAAAATATGAAATGAATGTTTGAAAGGTTTGGTATGTTAGAATATATAAATAGCCTAAAAGCTCCTAAAATCGTATTTATTTTCTAAATATCGCATACCACTCACGAATATTGTTACTTTAAAAATATTATTATTATTTTATTTTAAGTTTTGAAGAGCTTTTAACATGTTCAGAACGGGGTAGCCTATGACGTAGACATGAGACATATAGGAAAAGGAGACACCACATGTATTATTAAGAAAATAATACACATAAGTACATCGGTTATGCTTATATTAGATATTATCTACATTCGTGTTTTTTCATATTATTACATAGTATTAATGATAATCTATAGAGAGGCAGAAGTTGGTAATTTAAAGTTGGTATACACTAATCCGTCTTATTAGCAAAGATAATTCACATAAGTTCATCGGTTATGCTTATATTGGATATTATCTACATTCGTGTTTTTTCATATTATTACATAGTATTAATGATAATCTATAGAGAGGCAGAAGTTGGTAATTCAAAGTTGGTATACACTAATCCGTCTTATTAGCAAAGATAATTCACATAAGTACATCGGTTATACTTATATTGGATATTATGTACATTCGTGTTTTTTCATATATTTCAAATATTTGACAAATGACGTATTTCAAAATAATTAAAAAAATAAATCTATTCTAGTGTAAAATAAGACTGTGAATTATAAAAATATATTCTTAGGTTTTGTACAAATATAATATGTTGACAAACAAAAGCATCTCATTTAAGATTTAGGTTTACTGAGATGTGCTGCCATCTATCAGTTTAAAAATTTTAAACCTTGTTTTCTCTTTCATTTGATCATTTACATTCATTCTTATTTTGTACAGTCTATATAATAAATTATACAGCGCTGGCATTTTTTGGTTATAGTTTTATGTATATTATCTATACAAATACAATTTAATATTTAGTCAATATTTAAACCATTATTATTTGATATGTATAATCCATCAACTACATAACGAAACCAGTGTCCATTTTTATCGTATGGTTTTATAATTTTATCAATTTCATTGTCTATATTTTGTAAAAGTATTTCCGATAATATGCTTGACATTAGAGAGCCTATTGTCAAGAAGAAAAATATAATATATCAAATTGGATTAGAAAATGGATATAAAACAAAAACTATAGTTAAATTAAATAATAAGTTATTAAGAAAACAGAAAATCAACAATAACTTTGTAAATAATATAAAAGGAAAAATTTGGACAACTTTTACATTCACTGGTAACGAAATAAACAAAATTACAAGATTATTTAAAGAAACAAATTTACAAAATTACTTATGAAACTGATAATAACATTTAAAATATAATAAACAATAATCAAAATAATATGCACTAAAGAAATGGTGTATATAATATAAAATGTGTGTTTTGTTACTAGTTGTGTTATATTTTTGTTAGTGATTAGTGTGTTATGTTATAGCAGTTTTTACTTTTGGGTGTTATTTTTAATGATTTTTGTTTTGTTTGTTCTCCTTATTAGTTTTTTTGTGTATTTTATGGTTGATGTTGTTGGTATTATTAATTCTTCTAGGTAATTGCCATCTGTGCAGTCATTAATGTTTTGTTTCAATAAACGTTCTTTACTTACTAAATTCATGCAAGCCATGATATTACAAAGTTTCAATAAAAGTTTTTTTGAAGGCCGTAGACAACAGTCCTCAAGAAACAAGAAAGTTTCTCACATATATGAACCTAATTGTAATGTATCTAGTCTAGTTAGCATAATTTTGTACACCAGGAAAACGAGCTAAAACTGTAAATACTGTATCAATAAAGTTTCTCTTGGTGAATGTAATAATTGTATTCTTGTGTATTAATAAAGAAATAAAACAATTTACAAATACAAGAATAATTTATTGAATTTACAATTCAAAGCTTTTCGTTGGCAAACAGTACAAACTTCCTCAGGAATACTAGAAATTTAACATCAACCATACATTTGCAAACTAGAAGCAACAAACAGCGTTTGTTTGCCAAATTTTAAATTCATTTATCATTTATAGTTTATACCAAAAATAATAATTCATTCCCAAGTGTGATTAGAATTACAACTATAAGTAATTATTGGGTAACAAGGTGAATACTTGATAAAGTATTTGCTGACGTGTTTAGAAACAATCTTTTCATTAACAAAGCTGGCACTCTTCTTCTTTGTGATTAGAGTGCCAGCTTCGTAAATGAAATGATTGTTTCAAAATGTGTCAGCAAGAAAGTTCTAAGGTATTCACTTAAAAGGCAATAATTACTCATAGTTTATTCAGTGAATTTAAGATGGTTACACTCTTTAGTAACACTAATGGTTATTCTATCACGACTTGGAATTCTCTCTATCACACTGTACAATATGTGGAACCGTATAATTCTCTTCGTAAAATAAAATAAACAGCTTTTATATCAGAACTACAGTTTCAAAGAATGATAGCATGTTTAACTAAATGCAGCATCACAAACAAAATGACATGTCATACTGTGCATAAAGTGAGAAATAGTGTGATGGGGAAGATGTGGTAAAAGCAGAGTATTAGTGAAAGCCAGAAAATGACCTTTACAGATGTCAAGAGCAGTGATTGCTATGATAGCTACACTGTTATATTGCCACAGTCATTATTAAAGTATAAAGACTGCAGAAGTATTGAGTATCGAACTATTAGTCGCTTGCTGTATTTAAAATTCTTCACTCTTCAAGCTCACATTTCAAATGCTTCTAATCTTTACTTCCTTATTTCTTATTGTATTTATTCATTTGAAATCCACCATTTCTCAACAAATTAAAAATTCTTTCTGTTTTCCTTTGTAGTTTTTAATATTATTTACTTTTAATTCTACCATTCCATTTCTGAAACTCCAAACAATTTTAATTAAAAATTCCAATTCTTTTCAATTTGCCTTCTTCACTCCATCATATTGTTTTCTTCTTTTTCAGATCTAATTATTTAATAAACTCTACTGCTCTTTAAATTTGTTTACTTCACAAGTGGTTTTGTCAAAAAATTGGCTCTTTATCTCTTTAGTAAGCTCCTGATTTAAATTCACATTTTAAATGCTGCTATATCTCTTCCAATAAATTATAATTCTACCAAACTCTTCACAATTAAAAGTTAAAATGTAACAGGCCTTCTTAAATAACTGATCAATGGTATATGTTTTTGGATAAGTAGGAATTAGGAATTTAGGATCTTGAGGCAGCTGACAAATCTAATATTCGTGGAAATTATATTGAACTTTATATATACACAGCTGATTATGACCGTCTTTTAGCAGAACACCTAGAAACTGATACTGCTTTTCAAGGGGTTGTTAACCTCAATCAAAATTATTTCAATGAAGCAGTGGCTTCTTCTCTTTTATTATCAATGAGTTGTAGGATGCACATTTTGTGGCTGTTTTAGTAGACATTTCAGATAAGGCTCAATTTTCTATTGTTAGTTATCTGGTTGGTATGATGTATATTTGTTAAATATTGTTTGGATATTTGTTGTAAATAAATGTAATAACAAATATTTAACAAAATTAATAATGATTATTTAAACATTATGCAACAGTAGGCCTACCATCTTTAATTATATATTTTCCTAGCTTGACATTCATCTCACTTAAGGCTGACTTTAAACAATTATAAAGCCTGAATACAATACAGAAAACCTGAGTACAGCAAAAAAAGTAAACTGTAAAATATTGCACTTAATTCAACTGTAGTATACTAGTAGTTAAAATATTTCAAAAAACTAGAGAAATATCTCAAAACCATGTAAAGTCAATCGTAAATATTTTTTTGAAAAATTTACTATTTGATAATATTTGACACATTTTGTTCCAATGTCCATCAACACATTTGATCGAGTATTTGGGATACCCCATACAAGAAGTACCGTAGTGTTGAAAAGTTTCTCTTACTTAGAAATGTAAATTTCTTGTTCACAGTAATTTAATTACCCATTGCAAAAAAACTGTACAAAATACTAAACAATTTTACATACTAGTTATTATGTCATATCTAAAATTGTGAATGGCAACCCATGGCTAGATTTATTACTTCTTATGGATTTTAGTGATCCCATGTTTATGACAACCAGGGAAATGGAATGTTAGTTTAATTAAAATATATTTGTTACTTATCTGACACTTTTAAAAACCATTACTTTTTGGAATAGCTCAGGATTATTATAGACATTAGAGGAACAATCATCACCCAATATAAGCTAAAGCCAGCTAATTGGATCCATCACAAATTAAATTCAAATAAAGCTACAAAATGTGTATTTTTTCAGACAGAATTTATTATGTGAGCTATCTTAGTACTTTTCACAAATTACAACTTTTTCCTCCATTTCTCAGTTGGTTACATTATTTGCAAAGGGGGTATTGAAAACTGTGTTATTGTGAACATGTTAATACAGACAACTTGTAGGTTCATTATAGAATGTGAAATCTTAGGACCACAGAAAGCTTTTTTATCTTTATTAAGCAGAATTCTCATAACAATGCTAAATGATAAACTTTGACTGCCATTACAGCTACATAATTATAAAGGGACCAGCAGAAAAAGTGAATGGTTTTTGATCTGACTGTACATCACATCAATGAGAGTAGGGAGAACCAGTTCAATGACTTTCATTCCCTCCCTTGATGCCATTACGGTTGTCATGTAGTCGTGGAACGCACAGCATCATTCTTTTGTCGTAGGGACTTATTTTAGTAACGCTTATTCAGTATTTGAAATATGATTTCATCTTTAAACTGTTCAAGAATCAATCCAAAATAATTTCAAAAACTGAAGAGAGTGTGCACAATCAATTTTGAACATATAAACTAATGATTCAATAATCTTAATGTCAGATGAGGCCAACTTTCATCGATCTGGCTGTGTTGATAGTCAACATTCTGGGTAATGGGCAGCAGTAAATCCTCTTAACCTGCACACAAAAAAAAACTTCATTGTGAATGTGTGAAAGTTTGGTACGTAGTGGCTAAATTAGTTCATATATTTAAGAAAGAGAACGGTCGAGAGGTTTCATTTACTTCAAAGTCGCCCAATATCGAAATGCTAAATAAATTCCTTGAACCAGAGTTACTTTGTTGTGAAGCGTATATTCCAGATGTTTGGTTACAACAAGATGGGGAATGTTCGAGTCAGCGCTCGAATTTTGAACGTGCTACTTTGATCTATTTATTAAAATCGCTCAGCTGTGCCCTGACGGTATTGGTCACGTGATTTCTGACCCACTAATCGATATATGGAACAAGTATTGATTTTTCCTGGTGACCTCTCTGAACCCCCTCCCTTTTTCTACGTACTTTCCGCTTCAACACTTAGAAGTTTTTCGTCTCTCGACTAGGGCAGTCTTGTGTTAAACCGCGCCGCTTATTCCGCATGGGCTTTGTTTCAGACAATTTAAACGTACCGCATTCATTCAATAATATGTGCGTAAGGTTCGGACCGCGTCGATGAACATTTTGAACTATATTTCGCCGCAATTGTTAAAGTGTCGTTCGGTTACACCGGTTGTGCAAACTAAGTGCGTAGCCGCGCGGTAAGAGCTTAAGTGCCTTGTAAGGTAAACTTTTACTTGTTACTCATGATTTAAATTGAGTTTTAGTTACGTTACTGCCGTCAAGACTTCTCTGCAGCATCCGACGACCACAGTACTGTGGAAGCTTCAACCCCGCTCCTTCGAAGGCTACTTCACTTATTACCTAGGGTAAGTGCTTAGCTAAGGCTTAATGAGAACTTATATTTTATATTAATGTTAAATTCAGTGTCGTCGTGCTTTTATTTCTAAATGACTAGATTTTGCTTAGAGCAGTTATTAAACTTTCTATGTTAATTGTGATTCACGATTGCGTAACTGCAAGTAACCTGGTAGACAATACTTTTGCCGCCCCGCGTCTCATTTTAACTTTTAGTCTCTCTACAGACTAATCAGAAACCATCTGCTCAAACTGCAAGAGTGTCAATGAATGCATTACGAGAAATGTTTCCAGAACATTGATTTCAAGAAATGACAACCTTTTCTGGCATTCTCGCTCACCAGATCTTACGGCATGTGACTTTTACTTTAAGGTTATTTGAAATGAAAAGTGTATGTCGGAAGGCCACAAACAACTGAATATCTGAAGCTAGCAATTCACAATTAAATAGCAGCCATACTGAGCGACATGATTGTGAAAGCAGTGAATAATATCCAAGTACGATTACATGAATGCGTGCAGAATAAGGGTCACATTACTGACATAATTTTTAAAACTAAATAAGTAAATTTTATAAATTATGGGTTTTAATTTAAAATGGCAAGAAATGGTGTTTCAAATTGTATAATAATATCTTTTCAATATCTTATTTCTGACTAGTTTTGTTTATTTCAGAAACATCCACTTTTTCTGTCCGAACTTGTATTTTGAAAAGTTTGTAATTTGTTAAATTAGGTCTAGTAATGAGTAATTACCAATTAATCATTTCTCAAATAAAAAATTTCTTGAAAACAAGTAATAAAAAAATAATTTAAAACAGAAATCCTGCTTAGGTCAAAACAGATAACATTTATTTTAGTTACTTTATAATAAATAATTATAATAATAGTTACTATAAAATTATTACTATATTAATAATTAAAGTAAATAATTACTTTATGATTAACATAAATATGTGTATTTATGTATATATATATATATATATATATATATATATATATATATATATATATATATATATATATATATATATATATTATAACATAAAGTACGAGGCTTTAGACTAAATTAAGCTAGTTGCGAAAATAAATCATCTATAGGATTTAGCAAAGAAATACAAATAGTTTTCTAGTGCGGATAAAGCAGGTACCAAAGCAGGTCATTATTCTTTCCAAGAAGTTTATAAGTGGAGTCCGGCAAATAGACAAAGGTCCAAGGCTTGTTAAGATGGGAAATCCAGCGGCCGATATAGCCTGAGGAATTAACCATGTACCGTTGGGTTTGGCTAATTGTGGAACTGTGGGAAAGTGACAAATAACGTATTGGTGGTAGTGGGAGAGATTAGATTTCATAAAAACTAAATGATCGGGAGTTTAGGATGAAGTTTGAAGAGAGTCTCGGAGGGAGCAAGGCAGGTTGGTGGGGCAAGGATGAAAGTGTTGTAAAGGGAGAATTTTGTTAATTTAAGTAGAGTTTTTTTATGAGTAAATTTTAGTAAAGTGCGACGTAAAAGTTTTTGAAATATAAAGTAAGTTTTTTTTTATCAAGTGTTAGCACGGAAGTGAACAAGCCAGGATTCCAGGGACTCTTCTGAGTAGTATAGTAGTTGCTGGGCTTAGCGGGGCCAATCTCCAAAATTTAGCTCGAAGAGCATTTCAGGGGTACCTATCCGTCTTATCGGCGTTTCTATTGGTCGCTCACGATCGCCCCCTCATTTCTTCCACCGTTCATTTACTTATCCCCAATTCTCTGTACCGTCCGAAGAGCATTTCAGGGGTACCCATTTCTCTTTTCCCATTGGTCCCCCTTCTCGTTTTCCTTCCTTGGCGGGATGTGCGGGGAGCTCCAGCTCTCCCCCCTCTCAGTTCTCTGGTTCAGAAAAGTCTATCGCGTTGTGTAATACGTAAATTGCGTCATCACCTTGGGTAAACAACCGCCATCGATACGCGGAACTCATTCAAAATAATTGTGCTGGGTGTGATTGTAAATAAAATATTTATTGCTTTGTGTAATAGATAAATTGCATTAGGACCTTGGACTTTAGTATTGTTTGCGCAACGCCGCTAATATGTTATCCGCAGCAGAACGTGTGTTTGCATTATCGTCACATCCAAACCTTTGTGCATGCGGAAAAACCATGTCTCATTATTACATAAGCAAGGCCAACGCCTATGTAGAGAATTATGGTTTGGAAGACTATGATATGGCTAGTAAGCACTATAAAAGCTGTGCATGGTCCTGTCAGTCGTTTACAGGAGACGGCCCTATTTTACAGACAAATTTCTAAACCCTAATGAAATATTTAGAAAACACTACGAATTACAAAAAGCTCTGATTAAATGAGACTTTATTTTAGAGTCAAATTTATATACCCTAATTCCCTAATGAAATAATATTTACCTGCAAAATGATATGAAACAAATTACAATTATTATTTAAAAGCAAATGTAGGAAAAACATTTTTTTGACAACAATGTTAACGAAATGACAATTATAGCTCTGATTAAATGAGACTTTATTTTACAGACAAATTTCTAAACCCTAATGAAATATTTAGAAACACTACGAATTACAAAAAGCTCTGATTAAATGAGACTTTATTTTAGAGTCAAATTTCTATACGCTAATTCCCTAATGAAATAATATTTACCTGCAAAATGATATGAAACAAATTACAATTATTATTTAAAAGCAAATGTAGGAAAAACATTTTTTTGATAACAATGTTAACGAAATGACAATTATAGCTCTGATTAAATGAGACTTTATTTTACAGACAAATTTCTAAACCCTAATGAAATATTTAGAAAACACTACGAATTACAAAAAGCTCTGATTAAATGAGACTTTATTTTAGAGTCAAATTTCTATACCCTAATAAAATAATATTTACCTGCAATATCTTCTTGCAACTAACAGACACTAAGAACTGGAAATTAATTCTGATGGCTCTTACTGACTCTCAACGTATTTAAATACAGTTCCAACTCTTACGTCTACACCTAATTATGCAGGCTCATTCAATTATTCTAAGATCTGTACTTACATTCACGAGTTCCGCATGCTGATATTTATAGTTTAATGACAGTTTAAAATGCTCACGAAGTATTTATTACTGCTTGGTCTTTTCCTATTACATCATCAATTATTAAAAACACTTGCATTATGCTGTTTATCCTTGACGCTATATTGTAGAAGGCAGTTATTTGAAATAATGTACACAAGGAAAATTACAAACATATTTATTCTCAGAGTACAATTACAAAACTTCTTTACTCCTTCAGCTTACAACAATTGCAAAACCAATTTTTTTAATTTATTTAAAACAGAGACATTATTTGCGACGGTGTTTAAACATGTTATTCCAAAGACGTCTAAACTATTTTCAATCGTTTGTTGTATATTTTTCGTAAATTCGTTATATTGCACAATAATATTGTTTTAAAAAAAATATAACAATCCGTTTGTATATCTAAATACAGACTCCATATGGGTCGGTAAAAATGGAAAGTTGTTTGAAATGTAACCGTATTTCTTGACATGAAATACTTTTTCATCTAGTTCCAAAAAGTAAATGTCATTGAAAAAGATATAAGTTATGCCCCTATACGAATTCACAACCCCGTGTATTTTCATCTGGCTTCCACCACCCAAAAAGGAAATATGTTTCGGGTAATCTTTAACTAATTTTAGAGATGGATATTCTATCATAAATATCTGCTCTTCTGCGAAGAATACAATTTCACCAGATGGTCTCTGATAAATAAAATCTATTTTTGTAAAATTCGGTGATAAAAACGGCAACCATTCTACAATTTTTTGAACTTTGTCAAACATATTTATTACCCAACATTACTGACCAAATCCATTTTTCGTGAAATATATACAATTCTTTAAACAACTAAAAACGTTTTTAGATTTTTCAAATTGCACAAATTCGGCGTAACAACGTCTTCCACTTTCTTTGTAGGCAAGGTTTTCGGTTTCAATGTAGTTGATGTTATCTTTTTCTTTCCGTATAACGTCTGTATGGCGAAAATGTCGTCTTCTCCAAGATCAGCCAAATCGCTTTTATAATATGGATACATGATTGAATCTAAATGATTGGAATGTGATATTCCCAATGCATGTCCTATTTCGTGTATTAAAACATTTAATAGGAAATGTTTACCTGAACCGCATTTTTTAATATTGTTTTCTAAACACCAATCTGCATCGCTATTTAAATGGATTTCTCGAGTTGATTGGTCTATATGGGGTAAAAACGCATGTCCCAGTAAATTGGCGTCAAGTGGATATGAACAATAATTTGGAGATTTTTCATGCGTGTGCCTGCTCCGTTTAAAGGAAAGTAATATATCCGGTTGGACCCTATCTTTCACAAAAACCAAATCGGTATGTTTTTCCCAAGCGTTAAAAGCCTGTCTTGTTAACTCATTTATTTGGGTCGTTGCTAAAACAAAATGATAGCCCAATACTTTTTTACGCCATTTCACATGATGGAGTTTAAAAGGCAGTATAGAGTCTTTAAGACCACATCGCGGTTTTTTCATAAATTCTAAAGTAGCATTGTCAATTTTTCCATTAGTTTTTATATTATATGTCTCTTGAAAGAGATGTAAGGCATCAGTCACAAATGTTGAATTGATGTTCACCAAACCAATTGATGGTTTTGACACGTTCAAATACCCAAATTCATGTAAATAACTTACAACAAAATTATAATTCTTATCCGTACAGCTTTTTCCTTTCCCTACACACACATTAGCATCAAACAATTCTTCTCTAACAGGATACGTATTTACAAACGCAATAATCACAAAATATATCATTAGAAAAAACATTCTTGTGTTGAACTCGCGGCGTCGTTCAACGAACTGACAAAATATAACGAAATAATTCGTGATAACCAAATTTCAGTCGTTCAACGAACTGACAAAAAATAACAAAATTTCTCTCTTGACTCTGAAAGCATTCATGACTCATTTATATGTATATTATTTGTTGCACAAACAATACTACTGACCAAGGTGATGACGCAATTTATCTGTTGCACAACGCGATAGACTTTTCTGAATCAGAGAACTGAGAGGGGGGAGAGCTGGAGTTCGCTCTTCGGACGGTACAGAGAATTGGGGGGCCGAGGGGCTCCCCGCACAATCCGCCAAGGAAGGAAATCATATGAGAAAACGGGAGGGGCGGCCAATGGGAAAAGCGGATAAGTAAATGAACGGTGGAAGAAATGAGGGGGCGACCGTGAGCGACCAATAGAAACGCCGATAAGACGGATAGGTACCCCTGAAATGCTCTTCGAGCTAAATTTTGGAGATTGTCCCCGCTAAGCCCAGCAACTACTATACTACTCTTCTGAACTATAAGTATATTTAAATTATAAGTGTAGCCAACAGACATCTATCTTCTAGTTTAAAACAAATTTTAAGTTCATCAAAATTTATAAAAATAATTCTAGTCACCATTTCTAATTTAAAGCAAAGTTCCCATAATAGCGACCCCGAGAGCAAGAATAAAATTTTAATACTGTTTTTTTTGTTATTCTATCAGAATCTAAAGCCTCAGAAGTCAACCTTTATTATTGTAGTTTAGTTAAGATATCAAGCCTGTCACTGTACAATATTAATATAAATTAGAATTAATGTGTAGAAATAATTGCAGAGAATGAATGCAAGTGATGTTAAAAAATTTGATAGGATTGTTAATTCTCTTATAAACCTGAAGGTGTGACTTTAATAGGTAAGGTAAATAAATAACATAAACATAATTTTAATTATAACAAAAGTTAAGTTATAATATGTATAATACGTATTGGCAAGTTAAGTTATTATATATATATATATATATATATATATATATATATATATATATATATATATATATGACAGAATCACAATACTAAGTGGTAGAATTTCTTATCCAAGTGAGGAATCAGTATTTCAATCAAATTCCCATCTAATGCAATCCACAAAAGGTTTTGGTTAAAATAGTACTCTCCATATACCTCACTAAGAAAAATATATCCAGCTGTCGATAAGTTAACTTAGTGCCGGATTTCAAACATTTAGTCATTCAGTTCCAGTCCAGCCTAAGCACATCAGCTTTCTTAAATTAAAAATAAGTAATTAATATTTTTAAAAATCTGTAGTAACATCAAATGTCATTCACTATAAGTTTTAAAAATGTAGATGAATAAAAGTTTTGAACTTGAGTAGATGAATAAAAAGTATTTTATTAACGATTGAAAATTTGAACAAGATATAGAGAGAGTGTGAACTGATAGAAGAAATTGAAAAGGGTTAGCAATTTATGAATATAACTTCATAAAGGGTGGGGCACTGATAAAGCTTCCAGTTATTTTAAAATAGGAATATTCATTTTCAAAAGTAAACTTTCAAGGGAAAAGTGTATTTATCACCAATATAGATTCTGTTGAATTAATCGCAATAAAATATCTGAAAGTTCAATTTAGGTCATTTAATATTAACATTATAAACAAATGTCTATGTGACATCAGACAGAAATAATTTATTTTATACTTACTAAAACTTAAGATATATACTACCGGTATTGATTTCAACACATCATTGACATATGCTATAACAATGCAGATGTAGATGTTGACAATTTGTCACCATCAGTATTGTAGTCTAGTAAGAACTGATGGTGACTCACTTGAATGGTTGAGTGGAAAGAAACTTTTTTCTAGAAACCTGTGTCACATCTACAAACCTATTTAGGTGGGGTGATTTTTTATGACATATTTTCTTCCTTATAAAATTTTGCTTATTTGGTTCATTTACTACTTGATACTAACAACAGTCATTTAAAACTAATAAGGTGAGAAAGTTGAAGACCACTTGGAAAATTTAAAAATTATAATTCTATACAGGATAAAATCGGAGCATTGGCACGAATGTAAAATTAATATATATAACATTTGTTGATTCCATCTTCGCATGAGTTACTAGTAATCACTTACACTTTTTAAAAAATGTTTTAACTTGCCTATAGTAGCACTTATTTTGTTTGTTGAGGACGGCCGTTTCTGGAGATGTGTCCCTTTGTCTGTTACGGTCTGAGTTGACAAAGGGACACATCTCCCGAAACGGCCGTCCTCAACGAACAAAGTAAGTGCTACTATAGGCAAGTTAAAACATTTTTTAAAAAGTTTAATTTAATATATATATTTTCCTAAATTTTATCATGGTGACAATGACACATAAATATGCATAAAATGTTATACTAAAAATATATATATATATATAAATATATATATATATATAAATGTGTGTGTGTGTGTGTGTGTGTATATAACATTTTTATGCTAGTTATTCGTTTTCAATCATTTTTAAAATAGAAGTGCAGGACCCTGAACAAGCCTATTACGGTAGGATTGCTCCATTATATAGCTGCTATAGCTAATAATTTATTTTTGGTATCTAGATTGTATTCTCATTTACATTTGTCAGGTTTGAAAGTTGTTATTGAAATTTTGGAAATGTTTGTGGTGTTTATAAGAAACACGTTAACAACATCAATACATGACATATGAAGATTAATATTTCAGTTAGAAATGTTTTTTATTATATATATATATATATATATATATATATATATATATATATATATATATATATATATATATATATGTATATATATATATATATATATATATATAAATATATATATATATATATATATATATATATATATATAACCTCAATCAACTTCTTAGGTTTTGATTCAGAGATATCGAATTTCAGAATCTAAGTGTCATAATTCAGGATTTCAAGCATGCCAAGTCGGTAATCTTTATAAAAATTCATACAATATAATAGATTTATAACTAATGATACGATCATAACTGCCTATTGTTAATATTTGTTAAGCATTTATGATACGTAAATCTGAAGATTTAAAACAAAATATTTGCTAAATTAATTAAATACTGGTATATTGAGTATTTATAAATATGCATAGATTTGTAATCATTGTTTAATCCCAATAAACTATGTATCAATATAATAGAAATGAAATGATATTTCATAAAATGTATACTGTTTTAAATCTAGTCTACTAATAAAATTTACAATATGTTTTTTACTGTTTAAAATCTAGTCTACTAATAAAATTTAAAATATGTTTTTAAAAATGTAAAAAAAATTAACAGAAACAAAAATGTGGTAATATGTGGTTTTATATTCCTATTACAGTTGTAAATCACATTGACAATAATTCTATCTATATTGGAAATATAAATAAACTAGAGAACACAAAAATACTACTAAAATATACAGTATTATAAATTAAGTTTGTGAAAGTCATGGAATATGTTTATAAATATGGATGTGACGGATAACTGACACTGCCTTTTAAGGTAGTTACTTTTTTTAAGTTGTACAGCTGACTGGAAATTATCTACAATTGCTAAGAAAATATTGGAACAAACACAACTGTGCTTAAAATAAAAATTTATGAAATGAATTTTATCAGACTGAGCTTCATTAAAATCATTTGTGTTTTAAAATAGTTTAAAATGAACATTTATATAAAGTAAAAGAGGTATATAATCCTGAGATTTATAAACAACAGTCGAGATATCTCAGAAGTTTCTGAAGATTACAAATTTACTATTGTTAAAAAATTTTATTTTACCTTAAACTAGTGAAATTTTGTAATGTTTGTCTTTATTTTGCAATTGGCATTAATTACATTAGTAGTAGTAAATTTTTGTATTATAATATTTAAGTTTAACCAAGCAACATGTGACTTGTATATTTTTGTGTTATTTGGTATGTATTTACATTAATTTACACTTAGAATTTATTAGGAATTTATGTTTTATGTAAATTAACAATTTTCTCAGTTTCTTATTTTTGTTTCAGGTGTTGAAGGATTTTAGAAGGGATATTTTACGCTTGCAGAAAAAACTTAAAACTTGAGCACAACGTTGTTCAACTTAAAGAGAAATTGGAAAACCTGCAACTTTGAAAGTAAAAACATATCATTACCAGTTTTGTTTATATCTACTGGCAATCAGGTGAAGTGCAGGCTCTATTTATAAAAAAGCAATAAATAGAAGAAAGTTAAAACTAGTAGGAAATGTTTGTGTATTTTTTATATCCTGACTCAAATCCTTTTATATCCAAGTCCTGATTGTACATCAAACCCATTGTAATTATCTTTGGTTCCCTAAAGTGGAAAATATCTTGCTAACTCTTGAGACCAAAATATTAGAACTTTATTATGCTAGTAATTTCGTTAACCGAAGAATGATTTAGCAGCTAAATGTTATATGAACAATCAAATTTTAGTAAAATAGTTTAGTAAGAGAATCAAGTGAATCAATTTTCTTTAATTATTTTGTTGAGTAGCTCCATCCAATATACATATTCTAAACAACTGAAGACACATTATTTAGCTAATAAGCTAATAATTAAATCAAGCAATCTGTAAGTTTTGAAAAATGTTGTTTTCTTGCAGTAGAGATTTCACTTCTATAATCAAATAAATAGTTGAATTTCTAATTAAAAATATATAAAAGTTGCTTGTTGTAATCATCTTGAATTCTCTGATTAAAATATAATTAAATAATACTTAACTAAGGGACCACTTAAGAGCGTACTTGCTGACGGATTACAAAACAATCATTCTTTTTACATATGTTGATTCCATCTTCGCGTGAGCTACTAGTAATCACTTACAACTTTTAAAAAAAATGTTTTAACTTGCCTATAGTAGCACTTACTTTTTTTGTTGTTGAGGACGGCCGTTTCGGGAGATGTGTCCCTTTGTCAACTCAGACCGTAACTCAAGTTGACAGTTACGGTCTGAGTTGACAAAGGGACACATCTCTCGAAACGGCCGTCCTCAACAACAAAAAAAGTAAGTGCTACTATAGGCAAGTTAAAACATTTTTTTAAAAAATTGTAAGTCATTCTTTTTACGAAGCAAAGTATCTATTCAAGTGTTTACGAGTAGAGTCTTTGCTATATAAAAGGAAAGATTGTTTTGAAACAAATCAGCTAATAAGCTCTCAAGTATTCCCTTAGTTAGGTATTATTTAATTAAAGTAAATCTTTATGTATGAGTGTTTTTAAAATATATTTAGTAGAAAGAAGATTGAGAACAGACTGTAATTTTGTAGTTTTTGTGTTGTACATCTTGAGGGTTTTATAGAAATTACACCTGTTTGTATTATTTTGGCAGAAAAACCACTACTTACTGATTTATTCAGCAGACACGTTTTGCGCTAGGTCAGTGCATTTTTCAATGCTGTGAATTACTGACAAAATAAGACTGACAAGACTGATGCTCAGGTCACGACCTGAGCTTGTCAGTAATTCACAGCATTGAAAAATTCAATGACCAAGCAGAAACGCATCTGTTGAATAAATCAGTAAGTAGTGGTTTTTTGCCAAGAAAATACAAACAGGTGTAATGTAATTTTGTTTTCTAAGAATTGTATTTCTTAATTCCATACCGTAATATTATATTAGTAGCAAGTTTTCCAAGGTAATAGTGTGATTTTATCAGGTTTTATTTAGTTGTTTAATATAGCATAACATTCATATGGTTTGTATACTTATTTTATTTACTTTTGATTATAGTTATAACTTTATCCACAAGACAGAAGCACTTATTGATAATTTTTTTAAAACTTTTGTCTAGCCTATGTCACCCATTCAGTGAAGCAATCGGCAATTACCTGTTTTAGTGTTGTCATTTTCTTTGTGTATGCTGTACTTATCAATTGTATTCAAGTAAATAAATATTGTACTGTAGTGCAAGTTTGTAATGTATTTACACTGTTATATTGTTTTTAGTGATTTTTTCATTGTGTTATAATAACATATTACAAATGGATTAACAATTTTTATAGATTGGGGAGTGATTAATAATAAGGACTCTGATGCAGATGATAGTCACGATATGTAAAGATGAAGCCATTGAAGATTATGTCAACAATTTCAGTGAAGGTATTGATAATTTTGATAGTAGCCCAATTTATTATTTGTGGAAACACGAATATACCTAAAAATTGCTTGAGTAAACCCCAAAGATAATCAACAACAAAAATATTAAAATCTTTTCATTATAGTGGAATGCCAAGTGTGAAACTAACAATTTATAGTGATAAGACCCTTATGAGCTTTTCAAGGCATTTATGACTGATAAACTTATTGAACTGACAGTTGAAAAAAATGAACAATTTCATGGTTTTAAACTTCAGTGAAGGGTTTGGGTATATCATCTTGTCTCCAAAATAAAAATAAATGATTTTTCTGGCTACATTTGTCATGGGTTGTTGTGAAAACTTGACATTGATTCTTTCTATAAACTATAGTAAAAATTGACTAGCCTATTGTTAAAAGATTAAGCCACCCTCTTGTATCTTTAGTTTTTGCAGCCATTGAGACGCCAGTTTATAGTTACAAAATATCAATAAATTTATTAATTAAATTTATTCCCATTTCTAAGCTGTATACACTACAGAAAAAGTGAAGAAAGTGTTTTGTTGTGAGAATTTCTTTAAGTTTTCTACAGTTTATTATAATCAGGAGAACCTGTCCCATCATAAAAAGCTGCCTTCTCTTAGAGGCCTGGTTATACATATTTGGAAGATACAAATACTGGGGTTTTGAGAATGAGATTAAGGAGAATGCAAATTTAGGTCATACTTCTAATAAAATTTAACCCTCCTAAATGGTTTAGGAAACAAAGGATACTGTGTGTACACTGTCAATTTTTACTGTAGTCTAGATTTGGTTATAGAACTAAAGAAAAATAAAACTGACCTATTAGGCACTGTTGGCAGTAGCCAAAAAAGCCTGCTAAGAAACATTATTAAAATGAAGAATAAAAAATGTGCCATGAAGTCCTTGGACAGAAGAAAGGGGATTTGTCTTAGTTTGTGTCTTAGAAAAAACTACAATACAAAATACAACACGAAACCAACAACAAAGATAAATTAAAAGGACAAGACATATGCAAATTAAACTGTACAAACTGCCACAAATTCTACAGTGGGCAAACAGGTCACAGCTTCAAACAAAGAGTCAGGGAACACACAAAATCACCCAAACAGAACTCTAACACAGCATTTCCAATCACCTAAAAGAAACAGGACACAAATACACAGACATTTATCATAATCTAGAAATCTTACACATCAACAAAAAAGGACCATATCTCAACACACTAGAACCATATGAAATTTACAAACACACAAAATACAAAAATATTATACAAACAAACCCAATAAAAATCACACATAGTCTTTGATACTATCGAAAACCTGCCTTTAAAACCGGCACCACTTAATCTAACAACAAATTTCAGCGGAAAATTTAGACACTGATGAAGATGGCCAAGGAGCGATTGAAAGCGTTCTGTCTCTGTAAGTTCTTATAAGTTTACGAAATTAAAGTTCGGATAGTCATAAACTAATGTAAAAGTGATTAACAATTCTCATGCTCTACATTATAAAAATCATGAAGAAATTACTTCCACTTAGAAAGACTTCATTGTCAAATGTAGACAGACTTTATTTAAGTTCTTTGTAATGCAACATTTCAGTACAGACATCTCCTAAATTCGGATAACCATAGTTAAATGAGAGAGAAAAAGAGACTTCTCACAATATATTTCAGCAACTGAATAAAAAGTAAATGTTTTTTAAAACAAGTAGTGTAGAAAGTTTATCCTTTCTCTTGGAACTGTATATGACAAACTTGTTACACCTGGAGAGAGAAATGCACTTACATGTATGTGCTACTCACACTTCACACTGTCTGTCTGACCTTAGGCAAGTGTATAAACATTTTAAAACATTTGTTATTAAGTGCATATTTGCAACTTAAGTATAGAAATAGAAACAAACATACAGAATTTCATACTAATTTAATACCGCAATAATAGGAAATGCATTCTTTTTTTTTAATATTTTAAATTCCAAGTATGGAAAGTTGTTATAACTTACAGTTTAATAATTAGTAAACACTTTAATTTTAATTTTTTTTTTAACTTTACAAAACAATGTTCTAGAATTCAATATAGTTTACTATTAAATTTTATATTTACAATGTTGAATTTTAATTCAGAATTTCCATCAGTTAGTTGAGTGGAATTTTAGAGTGTAATTCATACTTTGGCTTGATGACTTTAAATACAAAGAAAATCACAGTTTTTAATCAATAAATCAGATTCTGTCAATGATTTATTATTCGTCAGTAATGCAGAAAATTGAATATTGGTGAATAAAAGCAAATTGAGTTGGTGGAAAAAATAAATCAACCTAAGAATAGTTGAATAAGGTTTGTAAATTCATTTAAGTGTTTCTACCCCTACTGAAAGGTTTCTTACTATTACATACAAGTGCAGAAAACCTTTGAAATATATATTGCATATATTAATATTCATAATAAGTATTTATTAATCAAGTAATTACTCGGTAGTTCATTGGGAAGGACTTCAATCATTTCATAATAAGTGCAGCTAATCTAACACCTCTCTTCTTATAGCTTATGCATGAGGACCTCCAATACACTTAGAATTAAATTTACATATATGTGAGTTAAAACCACTAAAAACATATATACTTTTGTCCACTTTATAATATTACTGTTTTATTAAAATAAAACTCAGATATTGAATTTATGTCATCCAAATAATATTTTATTGAAATATGAAATCATAACAGTTATGTTTGATTTGTTTTATTTTCTGTGTATATACGCATATATGCACAGGCTCTGTTTTTTAAATATAAACATATAATTATGATCTTCTTATGATGTCATATAGTACAAAAAACACATTTTACTGATATCTTTCAACAGACATGTTTTCCACTTGGACTCAAGTCTTGTCTGTGTTTAACATCATTGAACAATACACTGATCTACTGTGAAACACGTTTGCTGTAAAATATCAGTAAGTAGTAGCTTTTAGCCAATTGATATGATAAAAACTTTTTTAAAGTCTCAAGATGTATAACACAAAAACAACAAGTTTTAATACGTTTATGTTTCCCATATAACTTCTTCTGTTAGATTGTAGCAAATTCTAAATTTGATGATCATTAGGTTGCAGCTTTTAATAGAGATTTAAAGGACAAATACACTCTATTAAATATGTCACTGTTTTCTCTTTACCAGCCGCATGATAGAAACAGGCTACACTTATATGAAGATTAACCATAACCAAGAAATTATCACACCAACAATAAAGAATCACATCCCAATACAAGAAAATACTGTGATAATACAAGAAATCCAGATATGTTAGGTCCCAGTATTTTTTTATAAATTTACTTACATTGTGTTACAATATTACTTGCATTGTTACTTATAACTGTTAAATTTAAAGTTGGTTGTTGTAATCATCTTGAATTCAATGATTAAATTATAAGTAACTATAACTAAGTGAATACTTTAGGACTAACTTTGTAGACAGTTAGGTCCTGTAAAAGAAATGATTGTTTTGACATACACCAGTACGTAAGTTCTAAAGTATTCACTCAGTTATGCAATCATTACTTATAGTAAATATAATTAATTAAAACATTGATACAATTCATGAAATTAGCATTATGATTTAAATTCATTCTGGTTAAAATATTTACCAGGAAATAATGGTCCTTTTTAAACCACACAAAAAAACATTCAAATTGTTTACTAATACAAAAAAATACATATATTCTTATTGCAATTTTTTAAAGTGCAAAAACTGTTAACTACTTTAATCGATGTACACACCAAAGCCAAGCTAGGCTGGGTGATGTGATGCGATGCCAAGCTGAACATGATCAGCTATGTGTTCGCACTGAAGCCGATTCGCATGTAGTAGGCTGCCTAGGATTGTAGTGAGAAGTGCTACCTTCTTCTCAGTCTCAGCTGCAGTGATGTGCAGTAGTAATATCATTAACTTTGATGATGATGATGTTATTGAATAGTTCTTCACTTGATGAAAGAATTCGATACTGAACACACAATATCAATAAAGATCACGAGGCTAGTATGCAGCTCGTAATTCTATACGAGAAACTCAGAATTTTTAATTCACTCTGAAAGCTGTCCCTCAAGTTTTCATGTTTCTTTGCTACAATATCTGAATTCTTTGTACAAGAATCGAAAAGTAATATTGGTAGCAACTGTATTATTGTGGACGTTAAAGTTTATAAATTATGTTACATGATGTCGAGCAGCAAACTGTATTATTGTGGATATTAAAGTGTTAAAAATTATATTACATGATGTCGAGCATCAAACTGTATTATTGTGGATATTAAAGTGTTAAAAATTATATTACATGATGTCGAGCAGATAACTGTATTATTGTGGTTATTAAAGTGTTAAAAATTAAAGTTGCTTGATGTAATCATCAATTCACTGATTAAACCAATTTTAAAAATACTTCACTAAAAGTGAATACGTAATTTCTTACTTGCTGACGCGTTTCAAAACATTCGTTCCTTTTACGAAGCTAACCCTCTACTGGATGGCTTCGGGAAGTTTTAAAGGCTCTAACAGGATTGGATTTATGACTGTGGAGTGGGTAGGTTTTTGAGTTGTGTCATATAATAGAAAAGACTGTTGGATTCAAAGTGTGTGATAATTTATACGTTTTTTTTATCTGTTGCATAATGTTTGTAGATTTCATATTTTTCTAAGGTTGATAGTTTTTTACTTTGTTTTAATCTGTGTAGAACATTTAAATTAGTGTGTATGTGTACGTTGGGAGCTTTTTAGGTGTTTCGTCCACCTGGATTTAGGGTTTGTTTGTTTTTTTTTTGGGTAATGTGTTCTTCAAAGCCTGTATAGAATGACCTGCCGGTTTGGCCGATGTAATAGTTGGGATAATCGTTACAAGTTAATTTGTAAATACCTGAGAGTTTGTATTTGTCAGTTTCTTTTTGAAAAGGTTGCATCTGCTGTCTTAAAGTGTTTGTTGTTTTGTAGGATATTTGGTAATGGAGTTTTTTGAATGTGAAGGATATTTTTTGTGTGTTTTTGTTGTGGTAGGTGAGGGATATGTATTTGTTGGTTTTTGTGTGGTTTATCTGCATGGCCGTGTGATGGTGTTTATGTTTAATTTTCCTGAGTATGTTGTCTATGAGTGTGTGTTGGTAGCCGTTTTGTTGAGCGATGTATTTTATAGTATTAAGTTCTTCGTCGTAGTCTTTCTGTAGCATTGGTATGTTGATTAGGCGGTGTAATATATGATTAAATGCAGCGTGTTTGTGTTGTGTGGGGTGATTAGATGTATTATGTATGACCATATCGGTAGTTGTTGGTTTTCTGTATATTTTGAACTTATGCTGGTGTTGTGTTTGGTGATGGAAAGGTCTAGAAAGTTTATTTTATTGTTCTTTTCTAATTCGAGAGTAAATGTGAGGTTTTGGTGTATGGTATTAATGTAATTGTGTAGTTGTTTGATTTGCCGTTTGTTGCGGTTCTATAATATTAAAATGTCATCTACATATCTAAGGTAATAAATTATTTTATGTGTATGATTATTGTTCTGTAGAATGTATTGTTGTTCGACATGGTGTAGGAGTATTTCTGCTAGGATGTCTGAGATGGGGTATCCATAGGGAGGACATCTTTCTTTGTATAGTATTTGTGTTGGTATGTTAAGTAGTTTTGTGATGTAATGAGTTTGGTGAGTATGATTATTCCATGTGTGAGTTTATGTGGAGTGTTGTTTGCTGTGAGCATATTTTGTAGTATGTGGAGTGATTGTTCTATTGGCACATTAGTGTAAAAGTTTTTTATGTCGAATGAGGCAATGGTAGAGTTGTGAGGTATGTGGATGTCTTAAATTATGTGTATGAAGTCAATGTTATTGTGTATGGATGTGTGATTGTGAAAGAGTATGTTGTCTCTGATAAGTTTGTCTATGTATTTGGCTAGCTTATGTGATAGTGCATGTGTGTGATTGATTAGTGGATGGATGGGTGTGTTTTCTTTGTGTATTTTAGGTAAAGCATTTAATGTAAGTTCTTGGGGTTTTATTTATTTGTAATATTTCTTTTGTTCTCTTTTCATAATTTTGGTGAATTTATTTAGAAGATTTTTAATTTCTGTTTGAAATTTAGGGTCTGATCGGAGTTCGGTTATTTTGTTTTCAGTTATGAAACTGTTTACTTTCTTGTTGATGTCTTGTTGGTGCATTATTACGATGGAATTACCTTTGTCCACTTTTAAGAAATTTAGGTTGTGTTTGTTGCATTTTTGTATAATAGATTTAAGGTTGAATGTTCCTTATTTATGAAGGGTTTATTGTTTAAGTTGTTTATGTTAGGCATTTTATGTTTAATGTCTTGTCTAAGATATTCGTGGTGTATGGGATCTGTGTATTGTATTGCTATGAATTGTAGTTGTTTATATGAAGAAATAATTCAATACACTAACGGCTATACACATAAACAACTACAATTCATTAGAAACAAGCAATATCTAAAGCTACACAACCACACAACACAAAACAATATCACTATCTACACCAACCACCAATTTCAACCGCTCACCATCAACACCACAAATATCATTTTCAGAACAAATGAATTAACACTATTATACAAAGGTCTAAAATATAACCTACACCCCAAAAAATACAACCACAAACAAATGTCGAACATCCTTTTGGACACTGAAACAGCAAAACAATACACAGATCCCATACACCACAAAGGCCATAAAAGGTTTAAGTGAACTTTACACTCCATAGGTAGTCAGTGCAATTGAATCAGACAAGTTTAAAACTTTTGTATTTATTGAAAAAATATCTTCAGTGATTTGCTCAACTAAATTTGTAATTGATTCTGTGATTGAGAATTTTTTTAATAATAATTTTTTTATAAAAATTAGGTTTGTTACAGAAAGCTTTTCTATTCCAAATCTTCCACATAAGTTAGAAAATTAAATAGCAAGAGTATCCGAGATTCCTTTTACTATAATTAAAAAAATCATATTTTCCATTAAGAACATAAGCATGTTCTTCTTTGTCAAAGAAAAAGCAGAAGAAAGAAAAGTATGTTGTTTTTGCAGAAAAATTATTTCATTTCCAGTTTTATACTACATCTGTCCATTATTGCTAGAAAATTTATTCATAGCCAACTTAATGTGATTAAGTATGAATTGTTTTAAGCCTGTCTGTAATTACACTGGTTTTTCATCTTAAACTTAATATTTGACATTAGTTAAAAAATTGTGTTGATTAAATTGATAATTACTTAGGAAAAAAAAATTATTCATATTTCAAATTTCATAGAATAAAATTTGTTTAATCTCTAGAAAAAAATGTCTTTTTGGTCATTTTTTAGAAATATGTTATGACAAAATGTTTCACTTAAGAGAAATTCTTCCTCTACAACCAACATTGTGTTTGTCTACGAAGCAAACAAAATGATAGAACTACAAAGCATAACTCCTCTTTATTTGGAGTTTTTAAATAATCCTATGGAACTAAATATTTATTTTTGTTTGAATAATTCTACATAATAGCAAAACATTTAAAACAAATTATACCCATAGTTCCAATTTAAATGCCCTACTCAAACTCCATAATATAGATATCCTTATACATTCGTTAATCAACCAAATAGCCTGCATTTAATCAACAAAATAAAAAATGTAAATATTCCCCATAACTCCACCTTAGTTTCCTTCCATGTTTCAAACCTCTACACCAACGTCATCATTCCAGAAACCATCAACATCCTCCAAAACATGCTCATAGATGCAAATACACCAGAAACACAGATTAACAAAACAAAATTAATCTCACAAAATTACTTTATCTACAGAATATTTTTAATGACATTTTCCTCATCCAAAAAGATGGCCAACCTATAGAATCCTAAATAGCTAGCATCCTGTCAAAAATATTCACACGCCACATGGAAAAACCACATTTTATATAATAATAAATACTCAGAAATCATATTTTGATATAGGTATGTTGTCAACATTATCTCATTGTACAAATATGATAAATGCCGAAACACACATAATTTTAAAACATCTCAATTCCATAATCTAAAACTAACACACACCATCAAAACATAATAAAACAACTTCCTTAATTTCTTTTGCCTTACAATTACGTATACAGAGAAACCAATCCATACATTTAACATACATCAAAACCCAGTAATACAAATATTACCATTTACAACTCTTTAGCCACCCTCATCAACCCAAACTAGCTGCTTACAACACCATGATATATCGCCTATTAAAAACACCGTTAGGCAAACAAGAACCAACATATTTCAAAAAATACAATTACAAAATAACCTACTCCACACACAACACCAAAAAACCATTTAAACGCAGCATCATAAACAAAGACATATACAACTCTGCCAGTGTTTACAAACTAACTTGCAGCTTAATAAGTTTCTACATAGTATAAAGAGGAAGATCATTTTACACAGGCTACCAAGAACACATTAATTCACCCACAAACAAGAATGACAAATCAAACATTGCTGGACATCTCATATCCACAAACAGTAACTACACAAACAACATCAACCCTACAAATTCTTCTCAAACAAAACAAAAATAACAAATAATACACAATCCAACAATATGAAATACAGAAACATTTTAAACTACACCCAACACTCAAACTCAGCACCCAACTACATTACAACTCACATACTATTTTCGATATTTTAACCCTCAATACTTCTTAAAAATAATCTCAATATCCCTATCTTAATATCCACCCCATCCTAAAACAACCAAGAGGTCAGTTACGGTCTGAATTGACAATGAAACACATCTCTTTTCCCTAAACGGTCGTCCCCAATAATTAAAAAAAAAAATATTACTATAGCCAAGTGTAACATATCTGCAAATGTTTCTAGTTAGAAATAAAAGAGTCCAAATCTGCTTGTTGATGATTTTCACTAAAACAAAACTCATTTGATCCCGTCTTTAACTTGAGCTAGTACTTAACACTTAAACACGTGTAGATATACTAATAATATCATTTGTTGATTCCATCTTCGCGTGAGCTACTAGTAATCGCTTACAACTTTTTTAAAAAAATGTTTTAACTTGCCTATAGTAGCACTTACTTTTTTTGTTGAAAACGGCCGTTTCGGGAGATGTGTCCCTTTGTCAACTCAGACCGTAACTGATCTCAAGGTTTACGTAGGTTAGGGTGGGGGTGGGATATTTTGGTGGTGTGGGTGTCTTTTGTGTGTATTAGGAGTTATGATGTCAAAAAGTGCATGTGAGTTGTAATGTAATTGTGTATTGAGTATGTGTGTAGGGTGTAGTTTGAAGTGCCTATATATTTCGTATTGTTCGGTTGTGTAGCGTTGGTTATTTCTGTGTTCTAACATTAAATATCAAGAATATATATATATATATATATATATATATATATATATATATATATATATATATATATATATATATATATACTATAAATAAATATATATATATTTATATATATGTGTGTGTGTGTGTGTGTGTATATATGTGTGTGTGTGTGTAAGTCAATAAAATTATCTGTTTGAACGTAGTACAGTTTGTATATGAATAGTCTTAATGTAGGCACAGAATAAGTTAGAAATGTACTAAGTTAATTTTGATAATGCCGGTAATGCTAATCGGCGAAAAGCTTCAACTTTATAATAAATTTAAAAAAAGGTTTTATTCTTGTATGAAAGTGGTTTTATTAAACATATACATTTCAATAAAAATTCCATCTTAAAAATACAATATATGTATATATATATATATATATATATATATATATATATATATATATATATATATATATATATATATATATATATATATAAAGAACAAAAGTCAAAATACAAATACAAGAATTATATTTGAATTTACAATTCAAAGCTTTTCGTTGGTTAACAGTACCAACATCATCAGGAATATTAAACAATTAAAATTAACATATGTTCAAATTAGATCAAATAAATAGTTATGCCAAATCAATTACAATGTTGTTAAAATTTTTTTATTTTGCTGCCCTAACATTACAAACACTGAATATATTATCGAATTTAGATTTTACTTGTATTTGTTCATTTATCAACTCATTATTAGTATTATATTTATGTATTTCTAAAGCTTCATAAATATTCATTCTCAGGCCTTTGTTAATTTCTTTTATAAGTATCATATTACCTATATTAGGAAATAAGTGATTATTATTAATACAATGACTAGCAAAATTTGATTTATAAATTTCTGGCTTTTTATATGCATTAAAATGTTCTTTATATCTATCTTTAAGTTTTTTCTTAGTTTGTCCTATATAAACTTTATTACAATAATCACATTCTAATTTATATACACCGTTTTTTTCATGCATATTAATAATATTATTATTATTCATTATATTTATTAATTTATTATTAGTATTATAAGCGAATTTTATGTTGCTACCTTTAAACAATTTTGTGATATTTTTTACTTCATTACCAAAAAATGTAAATGAAGTCCATATGACATTTTCATCATTATTTTTGTAAATTAGATTATTATTTTGTTTCTTTAAAATATTATAATTAAGTTTATCAACAGTTTTCTTTTTATAACCATTCTCAATTGCAATTTGATAGATAATGTTTTTCTCTCTTATCTTGTTTTCATTATTCATAGGTATTTTATGTAATCTATATAATAAATTGTATAATGCAGCCATTTTTTGATTATACGGATGGTTAGAATTATTAGGTATAATTTGGTTAGTTTGTGTCGGTTTACGATATATGTTAAATTCAAATTCATTAATATGTCTTATAATTGTTATATCTAGAAAGTTGATCTTATTATTTTCCTCCATTTCATAAGTAAAATTAATATTTTTATTTATCATATTTATTTTATCTAAAATAGTTATTAAGTTTATACCATTATTATTAGATACATACAATCCATCATCTACATATCTAAACCAATAACCGTTTTCATCAAATGTCTGTATAATTGTATTTATTTTATCATCTATATATTGTAAAAATATTTCAGATATTATATTCGATAAGGGAGAACCCATGGCAAGACCATCTTCCTGTTTGTAAATTTTATTATTATATGTAAAATAATTTTGATTTAATATTATTTTTAATGTATTTATAATTTCTAATATTAATTTTCTATCTTTTTCATTTTGCTCTAATCTAGATTTTATAATATTGAGAGTCTCTTTTATAGGAATATTTGTGTACATATTTTTTATATCTAATGATATTAATTTGGTTTTATTATCAATATTAATTATTTTTAATTTATCAATAAGGTTAATAGAATTACTTATGGTATGATTATTATTTAGTTTCATTTTATCTTTAAGAATCGATGTTATGATTTTAGATGTTTTATAAGAAGGGGCATTCATAAAATTTACTAATGGTCTAATTGGTTTCTCAATTTTGTGTAATTTAATAAGTCCATTCATTATTGGTATTTTTGGATTATCGTTCATATAATTACTAATATTATATTTATTAAATAATTTATAAGAAGATTTTATTAAATTTTTTATTTCGTTTTGATATTTCTTTGTAGGATCCTTATATATTTCACTAAATTGATTTTCATTTATGTATTTTTCTGTTTTATTTATGTGTTCGTCCTTATCAATAATTACAACAGCGTTACTTTTATCAGCTTTTACTGTAATTAGATTGTTATTTTGTAGTTTATTTTTTAAATCTTTAACTCCTAAATATGTTTGTCTATGGGTTTTATTAATTTTATTAGTTTTAATTAATTTTTTTATTTCATTAGCTGCTTCGATTCTGATACTATCTTGTATATTTTGATAAGGACGAACACATAAATAAAACAGAAAAATACATAAATGAAAATCAATTTAGTGAAATATATAAGGATCCTACAAAGAAATATCAAAACGAAATAAAAAATTTAATAAAATCCTCTTATAAATTATTTAATAAATATAATATTAGTAATTATATGAACGATAATCCAAAAATACCAATAATGAATGGACTTATTAAATTACACAAAATTGAGAAACCAATTAGACCATTAGTAAATTTTATGAATGCCCCTTCTTATAAAATATCTAAAATCATAACATCGATTCTTAAAGATAAAATGAAACTAAATAATAATCATACCATAAGTAATTCTATTAACCTTATTGATAAATTAAAAATAATTAATATTGATAATAAAACCAAATTAATATCATTAGATATAAAAAATATGTACACAAATATTCCTATAAAAGAGACTCTCAATATTATAAAATCTAGATTAGAGCAAAATGAAAAAGATAGAAAATTAATATTAGAAATTATAAATACATTAAAAATAATATTAAATCAAAATTATTTTACATATAATAATAAAATTTACAAACAGGAAGATGGTCTTGCCATGGGTTCTCCCTTATCGAATATAATATCTGAAATATTTTTACAATATATAGATGATAAAATAAATACAATTATACAGACATTTGATGAAAACGGTTATTGGTTTAGATATGTAGATGATGGATTGTATGTATCTAATAATAATGGTATAAACTTAATAACTATTTTAGATAAAATAAATATGATAAATAAAAATATTAATTTTACTTATGAAATGGAGGAAAATAATAAGATCAACTTTCTAGATATAACAATTATAAGACATATTAATGAATTTGAATTTAACATATATCGTAAACCGACACAAACTAACCAAATTATACCTAATAATTCTAACCATCCGTATAATCAAAAAATGGCTGCATTATACAATTTATTATATAGATTACATAAAATACCTATGAATAATGAAAACAAGATAAGAGAGAAAAACATTATCTATCAAATTGCAATTGAGAATGGTTATAAAAAGAAAACTGTTGATAAACTTAATTATAATATTTTAAAGAAACAAAATAATAATCTAATTTACAAAAATAATGATGAAAATGTCATATGGACTTCATTTACATTTTTTGGTAATGAAGTAAAAAATATCACAAAATTGTTTAAAGGTAGCAACATAAAATTCGCTTATAATACTAATAATAAATTAATAAATATAATGAATAATAATAATATTATTAATATGCATGAAAAAAACGGTGTATATAAATTAGAATGTGATTATTGTAATAAAGTTTATATAGGACAAACTAAGAAAAAACTTAAAGATAGATATAAAGAACATTTTAATGCATATAAAAAGCCAGAAATTTATAAATCAAATTTTGCTAGTCATTGTATTAATAATAATCACTTATTTCCTAATATAGGTAATATGATACTTATAAAAGAAATTAACAAAGGCCTGAGAATGAATATTTATGAAGCTTTAGAAATACATAAATATAATACTAATAATGAGTTGATAAATGAACAAATACAAGTAAAATCTAAATTCGATAATATATTCAGTGTTTGTAATGTTAGGGCAGCAAAATAAAAAAATTTTAACAACATTGTAATTGATTTGGCATAACTATTTATTTGATCTAATTTGAACATATGTTAATTTTAATTGTTTAATATTCCTGATGATGTTGGTACTGTTAGCCAACGAAAAGCTTTGAATTGTAAATTCAAATATAATTCTTGTATTTGTATTTTGACTTTTGTTCTTTATTAATATACAAGAAAACATATTGCGATATTTATATATATATATATATATATATATATATATATATATATATATATATATAAGTGTTTTTAGTTAAAAACTAGTAGCTCAAGTGAAGATGGAATCGACCAATATTCAAATTTTATCTACCATCAGAGATTATTACACCTTAGAATACGTTATTATACTTACTCTGATATAAATCATTTAATCCTATAGGGGTTGTTGGGGGTAAAGATTTTTGAAATACATTATCTTCTACAGAACCTTCTGATTCTTTAACAAATACTTATATTAATTGATTAATAATAAACCAAAACCAAATATCAATTCAAGATTGATTAAGGACATGCATGCCATTTCAAATGTGCATTAATTAAAAATTTGTAAGTACTGTACCTTAAATTGAGCTTATGAATATTTTATCTCAATTTTCTTCTTCTTTCAGGCATATTTCAGAGTTATGTTCCCATCAACAGTAGATAAAACATAACCATGAAACCATGCACCACAAATAAACAGGATACTCATATCAAAATAAGTGAATAATGTGTTGCAGTAAGCTATTTTAGTAGTAAGCTAACATTTTAACTTCAGACATAATGAAGTATAACAATAGTTTAATAATTAATTGTAGGAGTTCAAATCAAATATAGAAATGAAGAATTAGCTTTAAAATTAAGTCAATAAGGATTAAAATACAAGATTAATTAATTATGAGATACAACAATCTCATACTATACAGTTTAAACCTAATAGTACTAGTGCAAATGTAGACAATTCCACTGTTTATAAAATGTTTTGTACTTCCTAACCTATTTTATATATAGGGGAAATAGGAATATTATTTTCCAAACAATACTAACAATTGAACAAATCACATAGGTATTTATAAAAATGTGTGTTGTGGCTGTGTAAAAAACAATATCACATTTACGCACAGAATAAGAGGTTTATATTAGTTGATTCCATCTTGACGTGAGCTACTAGTTTTCACTGAACACGTGTAAATATTTACAAACCTGCCTATAGTAGCACTTACTTATATTTGTTGAGGACGAGATGTGTCCCATTGTCAACTCAGACTGTAACTGATCTCAAGGTTTATGTAGGTTAGGGTATTAGGGTGGGGTGGGATATTATGGTGGTGTGGTTGTATTTTGTGAGTATTAGGAGTTATGATGTCAAAAGGTGTGTGTGAGTTGCAATGTCATTGTGTATTGAGTATGTGTGTAGGGTGTAGTTTGAAGTGTCTGTATATTTCGTATTGTTCGGTTGTGTAGTGTATGTTATTTCTGTGTCTTTCATGATACAACGTGAGTGTTGATTCGACATAGGCGTAAAATAAATATTTATTGTTTATGGGTGTGTATTACGAGGTAGAACGAACTTTATTGAATTTTTTTGGTAAAACTAGATATTATACGACAGTTTTACAGGTAATTATTTTCAGGAAATGAAATTTTACTTTTATTTGCTATGCACAATATTCATAAAATCTATTCAAATAAGTTAACCATTACTCGAAACATATTTCATCAAATGTTACTTCAAACATTTTGGATCAAGCCAAGCTATATAGCATATTATGTATGTAAAGTCATGTATTATGAAGTGTTTTTTTAATTGACTTAGATATCTTGATATATGAAAAATATCTTTTTTCTGGGTGTGTAGTATCATGAGTTGATGTTTCTCAATTTAAATAATACAGCTTTCTATTTCTGTAGTAGGAAATTCTTCTTTACATTGACCAACTATTAACTAATTCTTCATTTGCCTATTGTGTAAAACTTCTAGCATTTCTGCAAAGACTGTCAAATCCTCTTAAAATAATGCCAATGGCCAAATTTGCTGATCATGCAGTTAGTAAATATAAAGTAGTAAATTGTAAATAAATATAAATTGGTTAAATTATTTCACATATTTCATTTTAACTTTTGCAGGGAATATTGTTCCAATTGTACACATTTTAAAACAATTCCTGTTATTTGTATTGATTTGTTTTGGATAGGTATTTTTGATAACACTATAATAAGTTCCATATATCGTGCTCCTTTGTGAGTTTCACAAATACCAAATATTCTACCTAAAACATTTTCTTAGGACCCTCTTATTATTTCACCAATCAAATTTAACTCCTTGTTGAGCCCTTCAAACAAGAGATACCAACCTATAGCAAATATTTCAGAGCACCAGTTTACAAGGCTCCAAATGAAAGATAAATGAAGGTTTATAAAACCTAGTGTAATGCATTAGCCAGTCCATAATTCATGGAAGTCGCCTGCAGGCAAGTACAATACTACAGTAACAATCTTAACATACTTTTTATGTCTATTAGCCATATTTTTCCATCCAACATTTCGGATATCATATTGTTTAGGAGTTCAGGTTTAGTTAAATCCTCATGTTAAAGCTTGTTCAACTTTTATTGTATGAAATCAGCATTCTTTTACTATAAATAAACACCAAACATTTTTTCAGTTCAAATTAAGGTGTTTAGCCACTAGAACATGTCATCTAATGACCGTCCTAGGACTGTGTCAGGCACAAGAAAAAAAATTTCTGTCGCTACTATGCCCACTGTAATGGATCAACTGCGTCTATATCCGTATAGAATGCTAATACAACGCATATAATACCTGTTTGGTAGCTGTTGAGTCTTGCATGTGTGCTGTACATTTCTTGTGTTAGGAGACTACTTTAGTGTCTACTGTTTTAATTTTATTTATCTTTATTAATTGAATTAATTTTTATATTTTATTTTGCCGTCTTGTGAATTGTGAAGTAACTTACATTAGTTGTTTTTTTGTGAAAACATGAAATATGACTTTTAGGAGATTGTTAATTACAGAATTGGAAATATTTGCCATTATTTTGTATGAGGAAGGGTAAAATGATAACAAGACTCAGAGGTGCTATTGAATTCACAAATGTCTAGGAAAAAGTAAACTGAGGCAGAATGTTGGATTTTATATAAGCACCTAGTTGATGATGAAGATATGTTTTACCAGTATTTTCATATGACGTCGTTCCAGTTTAATGAATGATTGAGAGAAATTTTAAATTTTTTTATTCTAGCATCTCAGTGACGAAAAAGTGAGTTGAGTATGTCTTGCTGTTACTTAATTATGAAAAAGAGACATATCTGTGTCAGGATCCACCCTAAATATGTATTCGGTTCTACCCTCAGAATACTATTCTCCATTTTTTCACCATGCCATGAAAAAACTAATATATTTCTCAATATAAAGGAGAAACAGAACTTGGGAGAAGTTCATGTAACTGTACAGAGATCTGAACATTCCTAAATGAATTAAAAAGAAATGAAAATAAATGGAACTATAGTTTTCAATATTAATGAAGGAAGCAGATTAGCCAAGTTGTGAGTGAAGCTACAAGAATAAAGGTGACCATGTATAAGAGGAAACTTTAGACTCGGAGTATTAATAGTATAAGTTTACCAAATATTTAGTTGACTTCTAACTGAAAGCAATATACCATCTATGAACTTACCACCACAGCTACACAAGGTACAGCCACTTTAAAGTAAATCAGAAGTTAGTAGAAGAAGATAGATACTGTAATTGCACGAAGTTCTTCCACAGTTACAGGTGTTAAGTACTACACATAGCAGAAATGGTGCAAATGATTATAATACAACGATTGATTGGATGAATTTGTTAAACTTTTAATGTTATTATGACTTAAGTTTTGCTTGCATTCTGTTGTATATGCTATAACATTGAAGCAGTTTATTGAAGAGGCTTTTTAACTGTCAATATACCAATATTATTATTCAAAGAAATTGTAGAAAAATATGTGAGAATACGATTCACGCAACAAAAATTTTTAAACTTTTTCTAAAATTCTTTGTTGTTTTAGAAATTATATAAGTAAATTATATAAACTACTGGAATTGAAATTTCCCATTATATAAACTTTATACTACATTAGTTGGGAAGATTTATAAACATATAATTGGTAATTTTGTGACTTAAAAGTAGAATTACATTTTGTTATGAATATAGGAAAGAAATAATAAAATATCAATTTACGGATCATATTTACAGTTTCTTAGATCCCCAAAATCACATAAAATATGCAAAATGAAACTTTTAGTTTTGTATAGCTCTGTAAACGTCTGTATAGTTCAAAATATAGGATAACTTTATGCCAAATGTTATGTGTAGTCTTTAATAGTCCGTCAAATTAGTAATTTCTGGTATAATTGTGTAGTTTTGCAATTCACATAGTAACTGGAAGGGGGTCTGTTTAAATAAAAATGTCTATGATATAAATAAGTAGGTCTCTTGGAGTAGTTTTGTCTCATAATTAACTCTAATTACTTTAGAGTACAGTTCATGTATTTAGGATCTAATGACAATTTTACAACAAATATATATACACAGTCTCAGTTAATGCTCGAAAATGAAGACACGTAATTAAAGTCTTTGAAAGTTAACTCACATGTATACCAAGAAAGATTTTTGTTTAAGTACATTATAGTGTAGGTGATAAGCAAATACAAGAAAACACTTTTGCAAAGTTAAAAATGTGCACTTAGGAATTTTTGAGCTAGATAGGAGACTGACAGACTTACCTTGTGGCAATAGCCCAAAACTGAAATCTCTTGGAAATACAATTAATCTCTTATTTCCAAGAGATTGCAGTTTTGGACTATTACCATAAGATAAGTCTGTCAGTCTCCTATCTAGTTTAAAAATTCCTAAATAAGCTTTAAGCTCTATCAGAACAACCCTAAAATATATATACATATTTAAATAATTAATTACAACTCATTTTTTAAAACTATTTACAGTTTAATGTAAAATATGTTGAAAGCTGTCATATATTGTTAATATCCAGTGCAATGTGAATATAATGAGCATCTAATACATACACCATGTTATCCTTCTAGTATAAAAAAATATTTTGGTAAAAGAAGAATAGGATTTTTTCATACTAAGCTCTTGTGTCTTGGTGCACCTGTAATAGTTACAGCATTGTTCTAAAGTGGAACTTGTGGGTGGCAACTCTTATTGGTTTTCTGCCATCGCTGATCATGCAAAATTAAACTGACTTTCAACATAAGTATTTTATTTTAATATTTCTATAATGTAACAATAAAAATTAACTTAATTATACAGTTATTGTATTTATATTACTATTAACTGCGTAGAAGCCAAAGGATGCCTTATACTTAATTTAAATTTGTGCGCAAAGGGAAACTCACTTGGCACATGATTGAATTTCATGTTTACAGTTTTGTTTAAAGAAATTAATTATTTTTTAAATTATAATACATGAAAAACCTATTTTCGAAGCTTATATAGGACCAGCATTATTTCAAGTACCTGAAAACATAAAGTTAAATTTATATACATAAGTAATCGCAACAGAGTATTTTTTCATTCCAATAATATTTTAAATATTTCGGTACCAGTTTTAAAATATGTAATGGTGTAAATTTTCAGTTTTCAAACATTTCTATTACTAATTTTAAAAATATTAACTAAGTGAATACGTAGTTGCGCTCTTGCGGGCGCGTTTCAAAACATTCGTTCTTTTTACGAAGCTAACCCTCTACTGTCTGCATCGGTTAGGTGTAAAAGCTGTAATGGGAATGGATTTATGACTGTGGAATGCGGTGCGTTGTTTTGGTTGTGTGTCATATAATAGAAAAACCTGTTGGCTTCAAAGTGTGTGTGATCTTTTATACGTTTTCTTTATCTGTATATTAGACAAGACATTAAACATAAAATGCCCAACATAAACACCTTAAACAATAAACCCATTATAATTAAGGAACATTCAACCCTTAAATCTATTATACAAAAACAAGACAAAAACAACCTAAATTTCTTAAAAGCAGACAAAGGTAATTCCATCTTAATAATGCACCAACAAGACATCGACAAGGAAGTAAACAGTTTCATAACTGAAATCAAAATAACCGAACTCCGATCAGACCCTAAATTTCAAACAGAAATTAAAAATCTCCTAAATAAATGCACCGAAATCATAAAAAGTGAACAAAAGAAATATTACAAACAAATAAAACCCCAAGCTCCTACATTAAATGCTTTACCTAAAATCCACAAAGAAAACGCACCCATCTGTCCACTAATCAATCACACACATGCACAATCACATAAGCTAGCCAAATACATAGACAAACTTATCAGGGACAACATAAACTTTCACAACCACACATCCATACACAATAACATAGACCTCATACACAAAATTCAACACATCCACATACCTCAAAACTCCACCATTGCCTCATTCGACATAAAAAACTTTTACACTGATGTGCCAATAGAACAAACACTCCACTTACTACAAAATATGCTCACAGCAAACAACACTCCACATGAAATAATCACAGTCACGAAACTCATCACATCACAAAACTATTTCACATACCAACACAAATACTACACACAGAAAGATGGATTCCCTATGGATACCCCGTCTCAGGCATCCTAGCAGAAATATATCGAACTACAAATATATCGCACACCATATCGAACAACAATAGGTTCTACAAAACAATAATCATACAAATAAAATAATTTATTACCATAGATATGTAGATATGTACATTTTAATATTATTCAATGGCAACAAACGGCAAATCAAACAACTACACAATTACAATAATACAATACACCAAAACCTCACATTTACCCTCGAATTAGATGAAAACAATAAAATAAACTTTCTAGACCTTACAATCACCAAACACAACACCAGACATAATTTCAAAATATACAGAAAACCAACAACTACCGATATGGACATCATAATACATCTAATCATCCCACACAACATAAACACGCTGCATTTAATCATATGTTACACTGCCTAATCAACATACCACGGCTACAGAAAGACTACGACAAAGAACTTAATACCATAAAATACAACATACTCAGGAAAATTAAACAGAAACACCATCACACGGTCACGCAGATAAACCACACAAAAAACAACAAATACATATCCCTCACCTACCACAACAAAAACACACAAAAAATAGCCTCCACATTCAAAAAACTCCATTACCAAATATCCTACAAAACAGCAAAGACTTTAAAACAACCTTTTCAAAAAGAAACTGACAAATACAAACTCTCAGGTATTTACAAATTAACTTGTAACGATGGTACCAACTATTACATCGGCGAAACCGGTAGAAGAACACATTACCCCAAAAAAAACAAACAATCCCTAAATCCAGCTACGCAAAACACCTAAAAAGCTCCCAATGCACAGGGACCGACATACACACTAATTTAAATGTTCTACACACATTAAAACAAAGTAAAAAACTAACAACCTTAGAAAAATATGAAATATACAAACCCTACACAACAGATAGAGAAGACGTATTAAATGATCACACACATTTTGAAGCCAACAGCCTTTTCTATTATGACTCACAACCGAAACAACCCACCCGATTCCACTGTCATAAATCTATTCCTGTTAGAGCCTTTACACCTAATCGATGCCGCCAGTAGAGGGTTAGCTTCGTAAAAGGAACGAATGTTTTGAAATGCGTCAGCAAGTAAGAAAATACGTATTCATAAAGTAAAGTATTTTTAAAATTTGTTAAAAATTATATTACATAACGTCGACCAGCACATTTGAATCCATGTAATTCTTGTTAGATTGATCCCCCAATGGAGGTCTTCCTTGAATCGAACTGATGTAATAGTACTTTTGAATTAACAAAATATAAAGTAAAAAACCAATTGAAACAATAAAAAAAACAATACAATATATTGTATTGTTATAATATTTCTTAACTCAGTGGGCTGGAACACTGAAATAGACTGAGTGAAGGCCAAATCCACTTGAATTGATGTGGAAGTAGGACTACAGAAAACTGCTTGGCTTTACTTGGCACAGCCTGGCATTGTATTTAAAAACTCCCATATAAACACCTTGTATTTAGTGACCAGGCGATTATTGCAAGGTCCAGCTTTGGTGTGAAACCCCACTTATTGATAGTTTAATATTAATATATAATGCTTTATTGTAATATATAAACTATTTATCATAAAGAAATGATACATCGGACTTTATATTGTATTGACAATTCATATACCTAGTTATCCCATACTATATACTGTAATTTTACACTATAAAATCCATTATAATTACAATTCAATTCTTGAATTTTGTAGTAAGTTTTCGATCGCTATATGCCGATCAGTGTCTTCTGCTTGGAGATGTTGGGTCAAGCGGTGACGGTTTTAAAGATAGGTTTTCGATAGTATCAAAGATAATCTGTGATTTGTATTGTGATTGTTCGTTTAATATGTTTGTACTTTGTGTTATTAAGTGTCTGTAAATTTCATATTCTTCTAGTGTGTTAAATAGTGGTCCTTTTTTGTTGATGTGTAGGATTTCTAGGTTATGGTAAATGTCTGTGTATGTGTGTCTTGTATCTGGTTGTAAAATTTTATGTGGTTGTAAAATGTTGAGTTGGTGGTCTGTTTGTGTTCTTCGACTCTTTCTGCGACCTGTTTGTCCAATGTAGAATTTGTTACATTCGTCGCAGTTCAGACTGTATACACCTGGTGCTTATAGTTTATCCTTGTTGTTGGTGTTGGGTTGTATTTTGTATTGTCACTTGTTATTAGTTTTGTATGCTATTTTGTATCCTATTTTTTGAAAATTGCAGGCTATTTTGTTTGTTGTTTTGTTTATGAATGGTAATGTGATGTATCTGTTTACCCTGTCTGTAGTGTTAATTTTTGTGTTTTTTTGTATTTTGTACCATAGTTGGTCTATTATTGTGGTGTTGTATCCATTTGTGTATGCTAAAAATTTAATTTTGTCTAGTTCTTCGTTTATGTTTTCTGTGGTCATTAGGACTCCTTTAAGTCTATGGAGCATGGATCTGAAGGCAGCGTGTTTATGTTGTATAGGGTGGTTTGAAGGGTTGTGGATAAGTGTGTCTGTCGTTATGGGTTTCCTGTAAATGTTGAAACTGTGTTTTTGTGTGAGGCTTTTTGTTATGCTTAGGTTGAGGAAGTTTAGGGATCGGTTGTTTTCAAGCAGAAGACACTGATGAAGATCGGCACATAGCGATAGAAAAACGTTCTATCTCAGTAAGTTTTAACAAATTTAGTAAATTCAAATTTCCTATAGTCATAAACTATCATTTAAGTGATTAATACAATTCAATTATAGAGCATAAATTGTAATTTAGGATTTTTAAACCCTAGCTACAAAATTAAATGTTCACTTGTAATCTTCTAATTAGGCTGTGTTAGTAAAATATATACAAAGGTTTGTTAACTATTTAAATTTTGTGTTCTGGAATTTTAAAAGTTTATTAGTAATTCATTTTTTTATTTTGGAATAAGAGAGTATTTTCAATAGTAAAAACATGCCTAGTTATGATAATAAAGATTGTGAATTTATATACAACGCCAAAATTAATCTTTGTTTTCAATTTTAAACAATATAATAACATGAAAATCTAAGTTTTCCTGGATGATGTGAGATTTCATTGATTGCTTTATTAGCATAAAATTATTGATATTTCAGAATATCCCACTTGGCAAATGGCGTGTCAACATATCATTAAGTAATTTTATAATCCTTTCATTATCAAGTACAATAGTTTCATAAAAACTTGTACAACTAAAAGGAGTAACCTGTATATAAGAATATTATCTTTTTACCCCTGATTCATTGGTTGCATGAGAAGCTGTGAGTATAATCTTTGTCCTTCCTCTTTACCAGCTAGTTGTTCTATCTGTTCCTTGGTTAGATTTAATAACTCTTCACCATTTAATCCTTTCAACTGATTAATTGCTCTGAAAAAATTATATTTTTCAGACAAATATTTTAAAATGAACTCTGTTTATTTGACAAATTAAGAAAATTCAGCAAGCTAATGGAATTTGTAAGTTATGGCATATTATATTTATTTAGGTCTTCAAAAAATTACTGGTATGTATTATTTTCTGATATGGTTATTTATATAAACCAGGGAAACTAAACAAAAAAGTACTAACAAAATAATATTATTACCTATTGAAAATTATGGAAGGTCTACAAAAGTGATTAAAAGAGAAGTAATAAGTTATAAATATAATTTTTAAACAATTATTGATCAATTTCCTTATCTAAAAATCAGTGTTTACTGATATTCTCAGCAGATATTTTCACACTTGGTCAGTGCGTTGTTCAATGATGCAAGTCCCATATAAAACTCTGATTTGACTCACAGCATTGAATAATGTGTGTCTGCTGAAAAATATCAATAACAGTGGTTTTTAGCAAAGTGAATCAATAAATGTTTATTCAAAAACCTCAACCCAACTGCAATAGTATAACATACCTATTGCAAGTTATAATTTTTCAGAAAGGCCATAAAAGGTTAAAGTGAACTTTACACTCCATGGATAGTCAGTGCAATTGAATCAGACAAGTTTAGAACTTTATATTTATTGAAAAATACCTTCAGTGATTTGTTCAACTAAATTTGTAATTGATTCTGTGATTGAGAATTTGTTTAATAATAATTTTTTTATAAAAATTAGGTTTGTTACAGAAAGCTTTTCTATTCCAAATCTTCCTCATAAATTGGAAAATTAAATAGCAAGAGTATCCAAGATTCCTTCTACTATAATTTTAAAAAATCATATTTTCCATTAAGAACATAAGCATGTTTTTCTTTGTCAAAGAAAAAGCAGAAGAAAGAAAATTATGTTGTTTTTGCAGAAAATTGATTTCATCTCCAGTTTTATACTACATCTGGCCATTATTGCTAGAAAACATATTCATAGCCAACTTAATGTGATGAATTGCTTTAAGCCTGTCTGTAATTACACTGGTTTTTCATCTTAAAATAATTATTTGACATTAGTTAAAAAATTGTGTTGATTAAATTGATAATTATTTAGAAAAACAAATTATTCATATTTCAAATTACATAGAATAAAATTTGTTTAATCTCTGGAAAAAATGTCTTTTTTGTCATTTTTTATAAATATGTAATGACAAAATGTTTCACTTAAGAGAAATTCTTCCTCTACAACTAACATTGTGTTTGTATACGAAGCAAACAAAATGATAGAACTAAAAAGCATAGTTCCTCTTCATTTGGAATTTTTAAATAATCCTATGGAACTAAATATTTATTTTTGTTTAAGCTATTCTACATAATACCCAAACATTTAAAACAAATTATACCCATAGTTCCAATTTAAATGCCCTACCCAAACTCCATAATATAGATTTCCTTATACATTCGTTAATCAAACAAATAGCCTGCATTTAATCAACAAAATAAAAAGTGTAAATATTCCCCATAACTCCACCTTAGTTTCCTTCCATGTTTCAAACCTCTACACCAACATCATCATACCAGAAACCATCAACATCCTCCAAAACATGCTCATAGATGCAAATACACCAGAAACACAGATTAACAAAACAAAATTAATCTCACAAAATTACTTTACCTACAGAATTTTTTTAATGACATTTTCCTCATCCAAAAAGATGGCCAACCTATAGAATCTTAATTAGCTAGCATCCTGTCAAAAATATTCACACGCCACATGGAAAAACCACATTTTATATAATAATAAATACTCAGACATCATATTTTGATATAGGTATGTTGTCAACATCATCTCATTGTACAAAGATGATAAATGCCGAACACACAAAATTTTAAAACATCTCATTTCCATAACCTAAAACTAACAAACACCTTCGAAACAACTCCCTTAATTTCTTTTGCCTTACAATTACGTATACAGAGAAACCAATACATAAATTTAACATACATCAAAACCCACTAACACAAATAATACCATTTACAACTCCTTAGCCACCCACATCAACACAAACTAGCTGCTTACAACACCATGATATATCGCCTATTAAAAACACCGTTAGGCAAACAATAACCAACACATTTCAAAAAATACAATTACAAAATAACCTACTCCACACACAACACCAAAAAATCATTTAAACGCAGCATCATAAACAAAGATATATACAACTCTGCCAGTGTTTACAAACTAACTTGCAGCTTAATAAGTTTTTACATAGGATAAAGAGGAAGATAATTTTACACAGGCTACCAAGAACACATTAAATCACCCACAAACAAGAATGACAAATCAAACATTGCTGGACATCTCATACCCACAAACAGTAACTACACAAACATCATCAACCCTACAAATTCTTCTCAAACAAAACAAAAATAACAAATAATACATAACCCAACAATATGAAATACAGAAACATTTTAAACTACACCCAACACTCAAACTCAGCACCCAACTTCATTACAACTCACATACAATTTTCAATATTTTAACCCCCAATACTTCTTAAAAACAATATCAATATCCCTATCTTAATATGCACCCCATCCTAAAACAACCAAGAGGTCAGTTACGGTCTGAATTGACAATGAAACACATCTCTTTTCCCTAAACGGTCGTCCCCAATAATTAAAAAAAAAAAATATTACTATAGCCAAGTGTAACATATCTGCAAATATTTCTAGTTAGAAATAAAAGAGTCCAAATCTGCTTGTTGATGATTTTCACTAAAACAAAACTCATTTGATCCCGTCTTTAACTTGAGCTAGTACTTAACCCTTAAACACGTGTAGATATATTAATAATATCTGACACCTGCTTATAATAGCACATACGTTTTTGTTTAATAAGGACACCTGTTTCGGGAGATTTTTCCTATGGTTAACTCTGAGAGTGTAACTTATTAATATAAGTTCAAGTATTTAGGCTGTAAGAAGAATAAGATTACTTTTCAGTGATAAAATATTATTTTTGTAAAAAAATATAGCAGGGCTTCCCAGAAAGTATACACATTTTCAAACTCCAAGTTAATATTACATGCTTTATAATTATTATTTGCAACCTGCAAGCAAACTACAACTTTTATCAATGAAATACATACCAAATGTTTGTTTGACTTTTGTCAGATTAACTTAACTTTAGATGTGTAACTAAAAACACTTGTACATATGTTAGTTTTTACTTTTGCCTATTGTAGTATATATATATATATATACTATAAATAAATATATATATATTTATATATATATGTGTGTGTGTGTGTGTGTATATATATATATGTGTGTGTGTGTGTGTGTGTAAGTCAATAAAATTATCTGTTTGAACGTAGTACAGTTTGTATATGAATAGTCTTAATGTAGGCACAGAATAAGTTAGAAGTGTACTAAGTTAATTTTGATAATGCCGATAATGCTAATCGGCGAAAAGCTTCAACTTTATAATAAATTTAAAAAAAGGTTTCATTCTTGTATGAAAGTGGTTTTATTAAACATATACATTTTATCAAAAAAAATTCCATCTTAAAAATACAATATATGTATATATATATATATATATATATATATATATATATATATATATATATACAAGTGTTTTTAGTTAAAAACTAGTAGCTCAAGTGAAGATGGAATCGACCAATATTCAAATTTTATCTACCATCAGAGATTGTTACACCTTAGAATACGTTATTATACTTACTCTGATATAAATCATTTAATCCTATAGGGGTTGTTGGGGGTAAAGATTTTTGAAATACATTATCTTCTATAAAACGTTCTGATTCTTTAACAAATACTTATATTAATTGATTTATAATAAACCAAAACCAGGTTTATTTTTCTTCTTCTTTCAGGCATATTTAGGAGTTATGTTCCCATCAACAGTAGATAAAACATAACCATGAAACCATGCACCACAAATAAACAGGATACTCATATAAAAATAAGTGAATAATGTGTTGCAGTAAGCTATTTTAGTAGTAAGCTAACATTTCAACTTCAGACATAATGAAGTATAACAATAGTTTAATAATTAATTGTAGGAGTTCAAATCAAATATAGAAATGAAAAATTAGCTTTAAAATTAAGTCAATGAGGATTAAAATACAAGATTAATTAATTATGAGATACAACAATCTCATACTATACAGTTTAAACCTAATAGTACTAGTGCAAATGTAGACAATTCCACTGTTTGTAAAATGTTTTGTACTTCCTAACCCATTTTATATATAGGCGAAATAGGAATATTATTTTCCAAATAATACTAAGAATTTAACAAATCACATAGGTATTTATAAAAATGTGTGTTGTGGCTGTGTAAAAAACAATATCACATTTACACACAGAATAAGAGGTTTATATTAGTTGATTCCATCTTGACATGAGCTACTAGTTTTCACTGAACACGTGTAAATATTTACAAACCTGCCTATAGTAGCACTTACTTATATTTGTTGAGGAGGAGATGTGTCCCATTGTCAACTCAGACTGTAACTGATCTCAAGGTTTATGTAGGTTAGGGTATTAGGGTGGGGTGGGATATTATGGTGGTGTGGTTGTATTTTGTGAGTATTAGGAGTTATGATGTCAAAAGGTGTGTGTGAGTTGCAATGTCATTGTGTATTGAGTATGTGTGTAGGGTGTAGTTTGAAGTGTCTGTATATTTCGTATTGTTCGGTTGTGTAGTGTTGGTTATTTCTGTGTCTTTCATGATACAACGTGAGTGTTGATTCGACATAGGCGTAAAATAAATATTTATTGTTTATGGGTGTGTATTACGAGGTAGAACGAACTTTATTGAATTTTTTTGGTAAAACTAGATATTATACGACAGTTTTACAGGTAATTATTTTCAGGAAATGAAATTTTACTTTTATTTGCTATGCACAATATTCATAAAATCTATTCAAATAAGTTAACCATTACTCGAAACATATTTCATCAAATGTTACTTCAAACATTTTGGATCAAGCCAAGCTATATAGCATATTATGTATGTAAAGTCATGTATTATGAAGTGTTTTTTTAATTGACTTAGATATCTTGATATATGAAAAATATCTTTTTTCTGGGTGTGTAGTATCATGAGTTGATGTTTCTCAATTTAAATAATACAGCTTTCTATTTCTGTAGTAGGAAATTCTTCTTTACATTGACCAACTATTAACTAATTCTTCATTTGCCTATTGTGTAAAACTTCTAGCATTTCTGCAAAGACTGTCAAATCCTCTTAAAATAATGCCAATGGCCAAATTTGCTGATCATGCAGTTAGTAAATATAAAGTAGTAAATTGTAAATAAATATAAATTGGTTAAATTATTTCACATATTTCATTTTAACTTTTGCAGGGAATATTGTTCCAATTGTACACATTTTAAAACAATTCCTGTTATTTGTATTGATTTGTTTTGGATAGGTATTTCTGATAACACTATAATAAGTTCCGTATATCGTGCTCCTTTGTGAGTTTCACAAATACCAAATATTCTACCTAAAACATTTTCTTAGGATCCTCTTATTATTTCACCAATTAAATTTAACTCCTTGTTGAGCTCTTCAAACAAGAGAAACCAACCTATAGCAAATATTAAAGAGCACCAGTTTACAAAGCTCCAAATGAAAGATAAATGAAGGTTTATAAAATGTAGTTTAATGCATTAGCCAGACCATAATTCATGGAAGTGGCCTGCAGGCCGGTGCAATGCTACAGTAACAATCTCAACATGCTTTTTATGTCTATTAGCCATATTTTTCCATCCAACATATCTGTTCGCCATTATGCCTCTTCCTTCACAAGATATCGTATTGTTTAGAAGTTCAGGTTTAATTAAATCAACATTTTAAAGCTTGTTCAATTTTTATTGTATGAAATCAGCATTCTTTTACTATAAATAAACACCAAACAATTTTTCAGTTCAAATTAAGGTGTTTAGCCACTAGAACATGTCATCTAATGACCGCCCTAGGACTGTGTCAGGCACAAGAAAAAAAATTTCTGTCGCTACTATGCCCACTGTAATGGATCAACTGCGTCTATATCCGTATAGAATGCTAATACAACGTATATAATACATGTTTGGTAGCTGTTGAGTCTTGCATGTGTGCTGTACATTTCTTGTGTTAGGAGACTACTTTAGTGTCTACTGTTTTAATTTTATTTATCTTTATTAATTGAATTAATTTTTATATTTTATTTTGCCGTCTTGTGAATTGTGAAGTAACTTACATTAGTTGTTTTTTGTGAAAACATAAAATATGACTTTTAGGAGATTGTTAATAACAGAATTGGAAATATTTGCCATTATTTTGTATGAGGAAGGGTAAAATGAAAAGAAGACTCAGAGGTGCTATTGGATCACAAATGTCTAGGAAAAAGTAAACTGAGGGATAATGTTGGATATTTATATACGCACCTAGTTGATGATGAAGATATGTTTTACCAGTATTTTCATATGACGTTATTCCAGTTTAATGAACTATTGAGAAAATTTTAAAAATTTTTATTCTAGCATCTCAGTGACGAAAAAGTGAGTTGAGTATGTCTTGCTGTTACTTAATTATGAAAAAGAGACATATCTGTGTCAGGATCCACCCTAAATATGTATTCGGTTCTACCCTCAGAATACTATTCTCCATATTTTCACCATGCCATGAAAGAACTAATATATTTCTCAATATAAAAGAAAAACAGAACTTGGGAGAAGCTTCTGTAACTGTACAGAGATCTGAACATTCCTAAATGAATTAAAAAGAAATGAAAATAAATGGAACTATAGTTTTCAATATTAATGAAGGAAGCAGATTAGCCAAGTCGTGAGTGAAGTTCCAAGAATAAAGGTGACCATGTATAAGAGGAAACTTTAGACTCGGAGTATTAATAGCATAAGTTTACTAAATATTTAGTTGACTTCTAGCTGAAAGCAATATATCATCCATGAACCTACCACCACAGCTATGCAAAGTACAGTCACTTTAAAATAAATCAGAAGTTAGTAGAAGAAGACAGATACTGTAATTGCACCTAGTTCTTCCACAGTTACAGGTGTTAAGTACTACACATAGCAGAAATGGTACAAATGATTATAATACAACCATTGATTGGATGAATTTGTTAAAATTTTAAAATTATTATGACTCAAGTTTTGCTTGCATTCAGTTGTATATTCTATAACATTGGAGCAGTTTATTGAAGAGGCTTTTTAACTGTCAATATACGAAGATTAATATACAAAGAAATTATATTTAAAAAAATGTGAGAATGCGATTCATACAACAAAAATGTTTAAAGTTCTTTTACAATTATTTGATGTTTTAGAAATTTAAAGTTTTAAATTATATAAACTACTGGAATTGAAATTTCTCATTAATATAAACTTTGTACTACATTAGTTGGGAACATTTATAAAAATATAATTGATAATTTTGTGACTTAAAAGTAGAATTACATTTTGTTATGAATGTAGGAAAGAAATGATTAAATATCAATTTACGGATCATATTTGCAGTTTCTTAGATATCTAACTTAACTGGATTCTATACTTCATTTTTTCTTTTTGTATACTTCTGTCTTTAGTTAATAATAATTTATTATAGATGAACAGGGAAATCACATAAAATATGCAAAATGAAACTTTTAGTTTTGTATAGCTCTGTAAACGTCTGTATAGTTCAAAATATAGGATAACTTTATGCCAAATGTTATGTGTAGTCTTTAATAGTCCGTCAAATTAGTAATTTCTGGTATAATTGTGTAGTTTTGCAATTCACATAGTAACTGTTTAAATAAAAATGTCTATGATATAAATAAGTAGGTCTCTTGGAGTAGTTTTGTCTCATAATTAACTCTAATTAATTTAGAGTACAGTTCATGTATTTAGGATCTAATGACAATTTTACAACAAATATATATACACAGTCTCAGTTAATGCTCGAAAATGAAGACACGTAATTAAAGTCTTTGAAAGTTAACTCACATGTATACCAAGAAAGATTTTTGTTTAAGTACATTATAGTGTAGGTGATAAGCAAATACAAGAAAACACTTTTGCAAAGTTAAAAATGTGCACTTAGGAATTTTTGAGCTAGATAGGAGACTAACAGACTTACCTTGTGGCAATAGCCCAAAACTGAAATCTCTTGGAAATACAATTAATCTCTTATTTCCAAGAGATTGCAGTTTTGGACTATTACCATAAGATAAGTCTGTCAGTCTCCTATCTAGTTTAAAAATTCCTAAATAAGCTTTAAGCTCTATCAGAACAACCCTAAAATATATATACATATTTAAATAATTAATTACAACTCATTTTTTAAAACTATTTACAGTTTAATGTAAAATATGTTGAAAGCTGTCATATATTGTTAATATCCAGTGTAATGTGAATATAATGAGCATCTAATACATACACCATGTTATCCTTCTAGTATAAAAAAATATTTTGGTAAAAGAAGAATAGGATTTTTTCATACTAAGCTCTTGTGTCTTGGTGCACCTGTAATAGTTACAGCATTGTTCTAAAGTGGAACTTGTGGGTGGCAACTCTTATTGGTTTTCTGCCATCGCTGATCATGCAAAATTAAACTGACTTTCAACATAAGTATTTTATTTTAATATTTCTATAATGTAACAATAAAAATTAACTTAATTATACAGTTATTGTATTTATATTACTATTAACTGCGTAGAAGCCAAAGGATGAATGAATTTCATGTTTTCAGTTTTATTTAAAGAAATTAATTATTTTTTAAATTATAATACATGAAAAATCTATTTTTGAAGCTTATATAAGACCTGCATTATTTCAAGTACCTGAAAATATTAAGTTAAAGTTATATACATAAGTTATCGCAACAGAGTATTTTTTCATTCCAATTATATTTTCAATATTTCGTTACCAGTTTTAAAGTATGTAATGGTGTAAATTTTCAGTTTTCAAACATTTCTATTACTAATTTTAAAAATATTAACTAAGTGAATACGTGTTTGCTTACTTACGCATTTCAAAATACGCGTTTCAAAACATTCGTTCCCTTTACGAAGCTAACACTCTACTGGCTGCATCGGTTAGTTGTAAAGGCTCTAATGGGAATGGATTTATGACTGTGGAATGGGGTGGGTTGTTTTGGTTGTGTGTCATATAATAGAAAAGGCTGTTGGCTTCAAAGTGTGTGTCATCATTTAATACGTTTTCTTTATCTGTTGCGTAGTGTTTGTATATTTCATATTTTTCTAAGGTTGTTAGTTTTTTAATTTGTTTTAATGTGTGTAGAACATTTAAATTTGTGTGTATATCGGTGTGTGTGTGTGTGTGTGTGTGTGTGTGTGTGTGTGTTGGGTGTTTTGAGGTGTTTTGCGTAGCTGGATTTAGGGTTTCTTTTTTTTGTGTAATGTGTTCTTCGAAGCGTGTATAGAATGACCTGCCGGTTTGGTCGATGTAATAGCTGGGACAAACGTTACAAGTTAATTTGTAAATACCTGAGAGTTTGTATTTGTCAGTTTCTTTTAGAAAAGGTTGTATGTGCTGTCTTAAAGTGTTTGTTGTTTTGTAGGATATTTGGTAATGGAGTTTTTTGAATGTGGAGGCTATTTTTTGTGTGTTTTTGTTGTGGTAGATGAGGGATATGTAGGCCTATTTTTTGTTTTTTGTGTGGTTTATCTGCGTGACCGTATGATGGTGTTTCTCACCAACCTCTTCTTCTGCTGCCTACTCGAAACTGAAAATGCATGCAGTCGAAATTAGTAGCCTACTTCCGTTGGGGTTAGGCTGCGACCCTGGGGGATGTGCTAATGTGTCACCTGGAACATAACTGTGAAGCAGAATCTGTTAGTATGTATTTTTTAAATTTTTATTGTATATATTTTCATGTTTATTCATAAAACATTGTTTTGTAATAATTGGAGTCTGCGTGTGGGCGTAAGGCTCCAGGCGGGCGAAGCGTACGTGAGTATGCTGCGCAACAGTGGTACGTATATAGTAGTGGCCGCCCGTAATGAAAGTGGCCTCGTTTTGTTAAGCATGGGTATGGTTGGGGTAATCTATTTGTTGCTTTTTTAACGTGTTGGTAATATTATTGTCCCAAGTCAGGATGACTCCAAGATACTTGACCTGATTCCATTGTATTATAAAAAGATGACTATATGCAGGAAAAAACTATAGATATATTCTTTACTTATCACAGAAAGGCCAAAGTTCAACGCACTGTATTATAAAAGGATGGCTATATGCAGGAATAAAACTATAGTTATATTCTTTACTTTTCACAGAATGGCCAAAGTACAACGCAATGTATTATAAAAGGATGGCTATATGCAGGAAAAAAAACTATAAGTATGTTCTTTACTTATTACAGAAAGGCCAAAGTTCGATACACTGTATTATAAAATAATGGCTATATGCAGGAATAAAACTATAAGTATATTCTTTATTTATTACAGAAAGGCCAAAATTAAACGCACTGTATTATAAAAGGATGGCTATATGCAGGAATAAAACTATAAGTATATTCTTTACTTATTACAGAAAGGCCAAAGTTCAACGCACTGTATTATAAAAGGATGGCTATATGCAGGAAAAAACTAAAGGTATATTTTTTACCTATTAGAGATAGCCCATAGTACAACGCACTATAATATAAAAAAAGGTTACGTACCGGTCCTGATGCTGAATCCCAACGGCATTAATTATAAAAAGCTAGAGTTTCTTAGCTATATGCAAAGAAAAAACTATAAATTAGCGCCTATTACAGAAATACACCTAAACCCCAAAGATGGTTCTCAATGTGAAACTTTAAAGTTTACCGCACTGACAGGACAACTAGTTGCCACGGCGGTACGGCTAGAATAATGTAATAGATAAACGCAATAAACGTTTTATAGTGCCTTTTGCTCGCACTCACGTGGTTGAAGCAGGGCTCCTTCAAATGACCAAAATTCAACCATCCAAAATGAATCCACACAGTGTACGGCATCTTCAAGTCTTCATACAAAACACACAGCTATACTGCTAGCCTCTTCGGAACCAACACACCACAACAAATTTTGGAAGAGGAATCACACCACGGAAGAGGAAGACATTTTAGATATAGCTAGTGTCACTCCAACTTCACATCGATAGGGATCTGAATTCAGATCTTTAAACAGTGTTAATGCCAGTCTCTGGAATCCCTGCACACAAAGAGCTGAGAAGGGTGCTAAGCTACAGACTGGCTGAATGGTAGTTATTCCGGTCCCAGCTGGACAGCACTCTACCTGTTTTCCTAAATGTCGAGAGACCACTCTACATAGACAAAGCCGTCGGTAGCTTTACGACGGCAATACGTACCGCGATTAATAACCAGGCACCAGTTAAATGTCAGCCCAGACACTACGTACACATACAAAAGCACATACTACAGCAGCTGTAGTACAGCTAACAATATGGGGAATAGGATCCAGCGGGCATTGCAACACGTTTATCACTGGGTAACTATAAGTCCCGCTCTGGTTCGGCCACTACTAGCCAATCTGCGTACTACAACTCTCGCCCTTTTCCCTACACCCAACGTTAGCAAAACGTGTACAGTTGCATATGATTGATATTCCGCTTCATTAGCTTATCAAAAACGTCCAACGCTGTCACTGAATTTTACACGTGTTTTATCTGATGCAGCTGTTACTACTAAAATAGGCTTAGAAACAGCACAGTTTGCTTACTACCCTACAATAATAGAGCAAACCACTGACACTACATATACAGGGATAAAGTGGGTAATACCTCAAACAAAGTCCAGGAAAGCTGCTGAACTAAACACAAAATCAACACTATGCTGAAACACCTGACGGAGAAAGAGATCACTCATTTCTCAAGCAACTACTACTCCGACACAGCACTTCCCGGAGGCTTGGAAGGAGGCTAAGATCTTGTTATTCCCCAAAACGGGCTCATACCGACCGAAAAGCTTGTTAAATACGATGGGTAAGGTCTTTCAAAAAATCCTGCTCAAACCTATCAACAGGCTTCTGCACACGCACAACATACTTGAGGCCAGAACAAGTTGGCTTTAAGACAAAACACTCTGCCACCTATCAGATGATAAGAGAGGTGGATCATGCAACCAAGGGATTCAACATTTACTCTCCGATTGGGATGGTCATCCTGGTCATTGAAAAGGCCTTTGATCAGGTCTGGCATAATGGGCTCTTAGTGAAACTACGACACTATGGCTTTCTGGATAGGCGTATACACCTAGTTCTCACCTATCCAACCGCAAGTTCAAAGTTGATGTAGGCCAAACTCAACCTACTCTACGGACTATACGGGTTGGAGTCCTTCAGGGCTATAGTATTGGACCCGTATTGTTCAATATGTCATCAAACCACTACATTATAAAATAATGTTTGTATGCTGTAATAAAATTATAGGTATATTCGTTTAATATCACAGAAAGCCCAAAGTACAATGCTATAGCTTAGCCTATTATAAAATGATGGTTTTATGCAGGAACAAAACCATAGGTATATTCTTTACTTACTCCTCATCAAGACCGGTAACCTATTCATGGTTGACAGAGGAGAAGTACTAGATGATGGAAGCAAACTATTTTGAGGTTTTTGGGTTTGAGGATAGGAATTTTAAGATGGAATTTTCCAGATTGTTGGTAACGTCTTCGGAGTAGAGTTAATAATTCTCATTAAAGACCAAAAGTTTTTAAACTCTGAAGAACCGCTACAAAGACATCTTTCGTTCAGTCTGAACCTTCGCACAAATTTTATGATGACAAAATAATAATTTGCCGTGACCAGGAATCGAACCTGGGCTATTGCGGCCACAACGCAATGTCCTAACCACTAGACCATCACGGCTACAAAGCCCCTTACGATTATTAGTAAAACCATTTAGGTTTTATAGTGCACACTAGCAGGGACAACAAACTCAAGTAATGCCTAATTAACCATATCGTTATTACAATTTAAAAAAAATGTTCTAACAGTTTATCATACGCGGTTTAAAATACCATTGAAGTATCTACATACCTTAAAAGAACAAATTATTAGTTGTAAAAAAAACTATGGATATAAAAATCACTATTGATATATTCAACTACCGTAGCTTATGAGTTGTCGATATTGTGTGTAGTAGTTAATAGTATTTTATGGGTTTGTAGTGTCGTTTTTTTTTTTATTTCACAGGGAATATTCCAACACAGAGCTAACTGTTTTACGTCAGTTAGGAATCCAGAAAAATCTTTTCTCAAATCTTTCAAATTGTCTGAGGTGAGTTTCGAATACTGACATGCTTGATCTAAACCGACTGTTTGTTTTTGTTAAACATTTGAAATTTTGTCAATATTCTGAAGTACTTTACATTCAAGGCAGAGCAAAAGAATAAATTCAAACTTTTCTAAGTGGTTTCTTATAGCTAACACCTCATCTCTTTCCATTTTCTTAGAACTATGTAGTATTTCTGTAAGACATGTCATAATAGTTTTGAAATCATTTTGAATAGCTAATAGGCAATCATTTCGAGATGACCACCTGGTAGGACAGAGTTTCTTTAGAGTAAGGTTTTTGATAGAAGCCATCTTCTTTGATGACACTATTTAAGTTCTGCCAGAGAGGCATACTTTCACTAAAGTACACATACAATATCTGCACTATATCATAGAACTGTTTAATTTCAGAAATATGGGAAGCAGAATCATTAATTACCACATTTAAGTAATAAGCCACGCAATGTACGTATTCCTACTCTGCACTGGGGACCAGATCTTTAATCCTCTTTTGTAGCTCAAAATAACGGCCTCTCATTGTGGGTGCTCTATCGTAGCCTTGAGCTCTACATTTATTAATATCCACTTCATTTGTCTTTAAAAAGCCCAAAATCTTATTTAAACCCCTCACTACTGATGTCACGAATTACAGCGAATACCAAAATAGATACATGTATGACAGTCCGTGCTTTTCTTGGTTTTCCCCTTTCTTTTCTTATCACAAAAAGTTTTTGTTCTGTTTTAGAAATGTCCATAAGTACTGAGTACTGTCAACAAGAATTGAAAGAAAATGGAGCAGCTCTAGTTTTTTCTAACATAGAATTCACTACTGATTTCCCTAATAATGCTATAACCTGAGTTTGAATGTCATGGTGTAGGTATTTTGCTCCAGTTTTTTCATTTTCTAAATGTGCGCTTAGAAAGGAGTCATGTCGTGACACTAGGGATATTAAGTTCAAGAAATTTTCACGCTGATGAGATATTTTGTTCGACCCCTCTCTCTGTGACCGCGAAATGGCAGAGAACACATCGCCATAGTGAGAATAACATCTACGATGCGCGTGAAAATGTCCTTCCACCTTTTACGTTCACTCGACATTTGATCAGCTACGGTCTTATTTTTTGACCAAGCAGCATATGTTAAAGATGCTTGCATGTGAGCACTACTGGTTTCATGGGTTTTAATTGTTTTACAAAGACCTTTCTAGTCTCTTATACTAACGTCATCCCAGGTTCTTGCGTCAACATTTTCGCTGAACAATCAACAAGCGAAACAAAAAATGCTATCTAAGGAAGCGAAGTAATATAGCCAAACCCTATCAACCTTTAGATCTGTAGCAGTTGTAAAAGAATAGTAGTCAGAACTAAAAGATCACTTAGAAATCGGATCTTTTGGAAAGATATGTTAAAGATGCTTGCATGTGAGCACTACTGGTTTCATGGGTTTTAATTGTTTTAGAAAAACCTTTCTAGTCTCTTATACTAACGTCATCCCAGGTTCTTGCGTCAACATTTTCGCTGAACAATTAACAAGCGAAACAAAAAATGCTATCTAAGGAAGCGGAGTAATATAGCCAAACCCTATCAACCTTTAGACCTGTAGCAGTTGTAAAAGAATAGTACTCAGAACTAGATCACTTAGAAATCGGATCTTTTGGAAAGGCCACTTTGGTTGACATTGATAGGCTACTAAAATTATTTTTTTCATTTCATCAGTCAAAATTGTATTTTTATAGAGCCCAATGTCAGATGTAAGCTTTAAATGACCGCTTGATTCAATTGGTTGTTCTAGTTCACAATGAGTAATCTTTGTGATTGTTTAAGTCTAACATTTCATGTTCACGACTACATTCACCTCGACGTTCTGGTTCTGCTGCCTGTGATAGATTTTACTCGAAATAGTTTCAGTTTTAATACGTTCCAGAGACATCTATTTTTGTGTGTTCTTTAAACAGTTCACACTGTTCTTATTGCAATTTTCCTATTTTGTGGACCAGTTTTATACTTTTGGTTTCGTTCATAATCCTCCATTTTGTTATTTAAAGCCAATCTCAATCTTTTGAGTTAAGGTAGTATAAATTACACTCTAACGCCTAGATTAATATACAACACAACACTATACCATAAAGGTAAAACTAAGAGGACTGAATCAAAACCGACAATACCAGCAGTCGATAAAATAGTCAAGATGTGACCCAGACACAAATAACAAGCACACTGCACAGGTTGTAGGTTAGGAATAATCAGAAAATAGTTAAGGGAGCAGCGACGCGATTCGGCTTTGCAATCAGTAGAAAATATACCTATAGTTTTATTCCTGCATAAAATCATTCATTTATAACATAGCGCGTTGTACTTTGAGCTTTCTATAATAGGGTAAGTCTAGGAGAGATGGCCACCTTTTGTAAAATCATTATAAAATCGTTAATTTCAATATAATACGTTTGAAAAATATGATTTAGTCGCTTTGTTAGATAAATGGGGCTTAATAGATAAAGTAAGGCTAAAATGTAAGGGAAAAGCATTTTTGCTGAAATTCTCAAGTTTATTAACGTTAATAGCATGTAATATAAACCAAATTGTAACAAATATTACAAAAATATAAGTATAAAAGGTATAAAAATATAATTAGGCTAAGAAATGGAACCAATTGTTATAAAAGTATAAGCTTAAAAGTTACAAATAAAAAATTAGGCTGATAAATAAAACAAATTGTTACAAAAATTACAAAAATATAAGTATAAAAGATACAAAAATATAATTAGACTAACAAATACCCAAACACCAAAACAAATGCCAGAGAAAATATTTACTTGAAATAAGAACTACTGTCATGAATGAAATAATACAAATTAACAAATCAAATTAAGTAAAAGTGCTTAATATTATTATTAAAATTATTAATTAGTCCATATCTTGATTAGAACTATCCTAAATTTGTTTTTGAAACAATCAAGCCACATGGGTTGCAAATGTCTTGATAAGAGGAACAGTTTAAGGTCTAATCGATTTTTTCCAGGAGACGGTAATTGGATGGCTTTCTCAGATTTGGAACTTTATTTTTGTAATTTAGCTTTATTTTCCTTAATATTATTGCAGATGTTGGCTCTAAGCCACCGATTCTGCGACGAGAACGTGCAGAAGAAGAGATAGCGATAGACGGCAATGGTGGAAGTTTTTTCAGTAGTTTAGATGGAGTTACTGTCGGTGAGATTTGTGTGGAACTAATAATCTATTCAAATTTTATCATTAAACTAGGAACACTAATAGGTCCTTTAGATCATTTTCATCTACCACATTTTTAAAGTGTATTATGTCATTTATAACTCAAGTCCTACCTAATGGTATATTATCCTGCATTATTGAAAATTAAAAATTAACTAAAATTATTTCGTTGCAATCATTTGATAAACAAAATAAAATTACAACAGCGACAGGTTTTTTTCTCCATGCATTCCCTGTAATGTAAGTACAGGTATCAGCTTGTGTTATTAGCTATCTCAATCAATGGTTAGTTAGCCTAAACAAATCTCGGGCAGTGTCTGTGTCAGCACTTGGACGGACACAGACACAGGAAGTTGATACTCCTGGAACATTTGCAAGGAATGCATTTATCTAAAAAAAAAGTTTGTGAGTTAAATGGAAATAGCTTTTATAACATTGGATGCTGATTCATTAGTAAAAGAAGAAAGTGTGCTGTTGCATAGACGCGCCCGCTCGAAGGTTAAACTTCCAAATGGGCGAGAACTGCAGAAGTCCGGGTATGACCATCTTTCCTCGAAAACAAGTGGCCATCTTTCCAATTTTTCGAGGAGAGTTGGCCACCCTAACAGTTCCCACCCCCCTAACGTGAACACATGGAAATTATTTCAAGGTATGATATTCCTTAAGGTATGGTACAACAGATAATACCACGAAATTAGAAAATACATACGTGATCAATGTTGAAACCCACTTACCTTAGACCAGATTATAATTTCAACAGTCCAGGTAAACTGATTTCTCCTCTAGAACCGCAAATATCTACACAAATTTTACAAAAACTTTTACGGGACGTTATATACACTATAAACACTGACTGAGTCACATCACTATTCAGCGTCAGATCACGGAAATAAAGCTTGTGGCCATCTCTCCTCTATGGCCATATCTCCTCGACTTACCCTAAGTAAAGAGCATGCCTTTATTTCTAATCCTTCATATAAACATCTCTTATAATATTGTGGGTTGTACTTTGAGCTTTCTCTAATAAGTAAAGGATATACCGATAGTTTTATTACTGCACAAAATCAGCCTTATATAATATAGTGTGTTGTAATTTGGCCTTTCTGTAATAAGTAAAGTATATATCTATAGTTTTATTCCTGCACATAAATATCGTTTTATAACAAAGTGCCACGTATTTTGTGCTTTCTGTGACAAGTAAAGAATATACCGACGTGTCAGTACCCTTAGAGTTGTGTTATTGCACACTTTTCCCCCTTTATGCTAAATGGTATATAAACATATTTTATATACTATGAATATAACTTATATTTCGTAAACCTTAATTAAATGATTCGATCAACTGGATAAAAAGGGAAATATATCCAGCCTGCGTTTAATTAAAAATGGATAGCCCAAAACCAAAAACGAAACTCTACAAACCCATAAAATACTATAAACTACCACACACAATATCGACAACTCATAAGCTACGGTTATTGAATATATTCTATCAATAGTGCTTTTTATATCCATAGTTTTTTTTTGACAACTAATAATTAGGTCTTTTAAGGTATGAAGATACTTTTAAACCGCGTATGATAAACTGTTAAAACATTTTTTTATTGTAATAACGATATATTTAATTAGGCATTACATGAGTTTGTTGTCAAAAAATTGTAAACGTTAAAAAAATCCCTGCTAGTATGCGCTTTAAAATCATAATGGTTTTACTAGTAATCGTATGGGGCTTTGTACCCGTGATGGTCTAGTGGTTAGGACATGGCGTTGTGGCCGCAATAGTCCAGGTTCGATTCCTGGTTACGGCAAATTTTTATTTTGTCACCATAAAATTTGTGCGAAGGTTCAGACTGAACGAAAGCAGCCTTAGAGCGATTTTTAAGAGTTTAAAAACTTTTGGCCTTTAATGAGAATTATTAACTCTGCTCCGAAGACGTTACACACAATCTGGGTAATTACATCGTAAAATTCCTATCCTCAAACCCAAAAACCTCAAAATAGTTAACCTCCAACATCTAGTACTTCTCCTCTGTTAACCTTGAATAGGTTTTGATGTGGAATAAGTAAGGAATATACCTATAGTTTTGTTCCTGCATAAAACCATCCTTTTACAATAGGCTAAGCTATAGCATTGTACTTTGGGCATTCTGTGTTATTTAACGAATATACCTATAGTTTTGTTACAGCATATAACCATTATTTTATAATAACATTATTTTTACTTTGGGCTTCCTGTAACAAGTATAGAATTTACCTATAGTTTTATTCCTGTATATAACCATCCTTTTACAGGTTTTACAGCTATTCCAGCCCCCAGGTTTCAAGGTAAATTCAAATTTGTTTAGTAGTGTTACGTCACTACCGTTTACAAATACAATAACGAATAATTATCAGTTTCAATTCCAAACAATTAACGAAATCATTACAAGAAATTTATTTTTGAGAAATTTTAGCTGTGTTATACACGGTAATTCATGGGTACACATCATCGTAATATCAGGCGTTATAATTATATCAGTTACTGTATTTAACAGTAGAAGAATATATTCTATGAATAACTGGTAAGTTGTGAAACGAACTAACCTAGTAAGAAATACAGTATTAATAATTTATCACAAGGGTGAAGGGTAGCTTTAAATGTTTACGATTAGGAGTAATGTATAAAATAAAATTTCATAAAGATATTTTAAATTAAGGCCCAAAAAGGGAGAACACGTTCGCTTCTAAGGCGTGATATTAACTAGCATAAGGCTATCCTAGCCTCCAACGTTCCTTCATTATCTGTCGTCGGATTTTTCCTGGCAGGGTTTCTATCTTGCCAGGTTTTTCATCCCGCTCTTAGCGCGACACTTACCGTACTGTTTCATTTCTCTATCTCCTGATTCTCTAATATGTCATTAAACTAATTGATAGTTCGATATACATAAATATATGTGGAATATTAGTAAAAGACGTTTGATGTACAAGTCCTTGTTTTTAAAATAGTGGCACTTTTCGAGAGAGTAGTAATACTGTGTGAATATTAAGCTTGTATTGTTGGACTGATGAAGTGAGCAAACTAGATGTCCAATCGTCGCCATTATTAAAAAAAAAATGTTACTGATTTAATGTCAATTGGTTAATGTTATTAATTTTATACATTAATACATTTTTTTTAAATGTAGGCGTGCAGTTTTAATATTTACAAAAATCAATTTTAATTTATAGTTTCACGGTTCAATGCATGCTTTGGTTTGACAAGTAGTTATAATGGCCTTTTTGTCTAATACATTAATATTTAGGTCTCAGTATGTTATTAAATCTAGAATTGTTTTAAAAATAATCACTACATCATATTACTATCGTTTTGATATTACACTTAATGTTTAAATCGATGTTTAATATTAACAAAACTAAAAAGGTACTTATGATCTTTGGACCGAAAAATATTGCTACATTGCATTTACTCAAGTAACGATAAATTTAAACCGTAATATTTTCAAAAATTATTTAAAGGCAGTAGTAAAAACTACTTTGCAAAGACAAAGATTACTTTCGTTTTACTAATTATGTGTTAATTACTTTTAAAAGAAATATGATATCACTTTTATGATATTATTTATCGTTTTGTAATTACGCTTTCATTCATCACGGCGTTTAGTTATTTACAGTAATATTACTAAACATTTATCAATTTCAGCTACTAGTTGTGCGAAACGGCCATCAGATAACCCGCAACATTTCTTTCGACTGAAGTCCGTGCACTTTGGTTAGTTGAAGTCCGTACACTTTCATTCAGTTAAACGTCGCGTATTTTGATTAGTTGAAAGTTGTGTATCTTTTGGTTGGTTGAATTTTGGTCATTTGAAGGCTACCTAACAAGCCCATTTTCACTACGAGTGGCCACTACGATATACGTGTCAATGTTGAGCACACATCTGAGGCCATCCAGGTAATTCATGCATACGCAGACTACAGTTATTTCAAAACAAGATATTGCGAATAACCTCTAAGCCACTTAGATGCACAAGATTACCACTGATTTATAAGTACGTTTTATCAAACAACACCTCCGACATTTAGTAACAAGGCTCTACAAACAGGCCCACACACATACAACATCCACGCTCTTTTTCTCATTAGGTAGGTATGACCCCATCCACGTCAAAATGTAGAATCAAACTAATAATTATACAAATATTATTACGATTTATGGTTGACAAATACAATTATTTTATTGTGTTTTCTGCATTCTATTTTTCAGTGATATTCATTGAGCAAATTTGTCAATTTGTTATATTTAAGCGAGTAGGCCAAATATAAAAATTCCAAACCGTGTGTGATCAATGAATAGAAATACGGTGTTAGAAAAATGAAACATAAAAGCACAAGTAGTTAGTGCTTATAGGGAAAACACTGCTCACAATTTGTTTGACTCATTCGCTAATGATGATAAACTGCAGGGTTACTAATGGTGCGAGGCAGAGAGGTCGCAGTTGTGTTACATTCTATCAAATTAAAGAATTGTTCTTAGTATAATCTTGTATTTTTCCAAACAAGTTTGATTTTCCATGTGCCATTGCGTTTCTTCTTTGTTTAGATAGCATCATTTTCCCCACTTATGGCTATTGTGTATACTTTGCCTTATATTTTTATTAGTGGACATTGAAACAATCATTTCAATGTCGAAGCCGACGAACCCTACGGGTAGCGGATTGGTTTCTTCATTGAAATTATTGTTTCGAAACGCAGCAGCAAGTAAATTCAAAATTATTTACTCAGTTATGTAATAATTACTTATAACCCAAAAAAAGCTTTACTACATATCACATAGAACAATAAAATAGCATACAAACTTTAGATGTTTTAATGATTATAGAAGCTAAACATATACACATATCACTAATAAAAATATAAGGCAAAGTATACACAAAAGCCATAGTTAATAATATTAACCAATTGACATTAAATCAGTAACATTTTTTTTTAAAATAATGGCGACGATTGGACATCTTGTTTGCTAACTACATCAGTCCAACAATACAAGCGTATTATTCACACAGTATTATTGGCCTGATGAAGATGGCAAACTACCTCTCGAAAAGTGCCACTATTTTAAAAATATGGACTTGTACATCAAAAGTCTTTTACTAATATTCCACATATATTTATGTATATCGAACTATCAATTATTTTAGTGACATATTAAAATAGTTAATTTAATTTCAAACATTTTCCTTTTGTTTTAAGTGAGTCATAATAATTGTTATAATATATATTTATATAATAACTTATAACCTATATATATATATATATATATATATATATATATATATATATATATATATATATATTGTATATAATGCACAATCAGAAATTAGGGATACAACTTTTAAAGATGGATAAAGGCTGAACACGTTCGTATATACTGTATACTAAGACTTGGCAATGCACGGCGCTGGTTAGACGTTTTTCACCCGAGTCTGGGCCCCCAAAACCCGCCCAGCCGTCTAGCGAACTACCTCCGTCTCAGATGCGCATGGGGTTAGTATCCCTACCGCGAGTGAAAAAAACGGGATTGATTTCCCATATACCAAGCTGACAAGTCCTTTCCATGGAGGATCAGGAGATAGAGAAATTAAACACTACGGTAAGTAGCACTACCGCGCTAAGAGCGGGATGAAAAAACCTGGCGAGATAAAAAAATGCCAGGAGAAATCCGTCGACACATCATGGAGGAACGTTGGAGGCTAGGATAGCCTTATGCTAGTCAATATCACGCCTTAGAAGCGACCGTGTTCTCCCATTTTAGCCCTTAATTTAAAATATCTTTATGAAATTTTATTTTATACATTACTCTTAATCCTAAAAATTTAAATCTACCCTTCACCCTTGTGATAAATTATTAATACTGTATTTCCTACTAGGTTAGTTCGTTTCACAACTTACCAGTTATTCATAGAATATACTCTTCTACTGTTAAATACAGTGGCTGATATAATTATTACGCCTGATATTACGATGATATGTACCCATGAATTACCGTGTACAACACAGCTAAAATTTCTCAAAAATAAATTTCTTGTAATGATTTCGTTAATTGTTTGGAATTGAAACTGATAATTATTCGTTATTGTGTGTGTATACGGTAGTGATGTAACACTACTAAACAAATTTGAATTTACTTTGAAAGTTGGAGAAAAAAGGGTAATAGAACAGTCCCTTATTTCCCTCCTGTCTCTTTATAAAAACAAATGTCTCTTCCAGGCAGTAGAGAATTTTTCCTCTAGTGCCCCAACATAATCTCATAATGCCACTTTCTTGTGGAGGAAACCTGGGGGTTAGGATAGCCTTATGCTAAGGGATAAGGAGTAATAGATGTTGAACTATTCGGGCCCAATAATTAAGCCCCACGGGACTCCAGCCCGTATAGTCCGTAGTGTAGATTGAGTTTAGTGTACATTAACCCTAAACTTGCGGTTGGATAGGTATGAGCTAACTAGGTGTAAAAGCCAGTCTGGAAAACCATAGTGTCGTAGTTTCACTAAGAGCCCACTGTGCGAGACGCGGTCAAAGACGTTTTCAATGTCCAGGAATGTTACCCTAGTCGAACAGTAATTGTTGAACCGCTTGATTGCTCCACCACTCTCATCAACTGATGCGTGGCCGAGTATTCTGTCTTTCCAAGCGTCCAGGGAGTGTTGTGTCTGGAGTATATCATTGTAGATGTTTGAGAGATAAGTGATCGCTTTCTCCGTGAGGCGTTTCAGCCTTGCGTTGGTTATGGTGTTTGGCCCAGGAGGTTTCCTGGAGTTTGTTGTGAAATCACCCAATCTATTCACTACTTTAATCGTCCTTGTATTTTCGAGGCACAATACGTGGTGGGGCAGTCTTTGTCCCCCCAAGATATCTCCGGATGTTTATAAAGTCATTCGATTATAAAGAGAGCTTCACTCAATCCTTCACCTTGGTTGCCATGTAAATAATATTAAGGATTGTATTTGGATTTGAACTTCTACTCATGTCTATAAAGCGATGTTGATCTGGGTAGGGATCTATAATGGCAGGGAGTTTGGCCACTGCCCGGTAGTGTTTGTGTTTTTATTTGTAGCTGCGTCGGTCTTTGGCGAGTCGGCTACCGATTTGTGAACATCTGTGACCTTCTATGCTGGCTACTGCACCGACAACCTTCACAGGGTCGACGATCTTGCGTTTCACCTCGGTTTCGGTTCCTTAGTCGGGCTGATGACTCTGTTTCTTCCTCTTCTACCTTAAGACGGACCGATATCCGGCATCATCCTAGGATGATTAGGCAGTAGACCCCTCCGTCATAGTGTAATCAGTTCCTAGCTCTGATGGGTAGTAGGCGCTGAAAGGAGTAACTGGTCGAGATGGGTCCTTAGAGGTCTTCTGTAGTCGCGGAAGACCCCTCGGAGGCCTATACTCCTTCAAAGAGGTGGACGTGCCCTGAGAAGGAGCTTGTCCCCATTGACTCGGCCCCGCCGCTTAGGGTTTCGTATTGTCCCTCTTTAGTCGCCATGCCTATGGAGAGGAAAGATAGCAAGTCGGCCAATAGGCCCAGCTTGTATAGAAAGGGGAGTTACTGCAGGGGCAGAGGTTGTCTATTATTAGCCTAAGTAATAGAACTAAATCTAAGTAGAACAATTGAATTAGACTGAACTTATACTGCTACAAGCCAGGCATTATCTGGGGCTCTAATACTAAATTTAAAACCTAAAGAGTTTGTCACTTGATTTAAGTCTTTACACTAACCTAGCACTAGTCTATAAACACTGAAGCTATGGAGAATTTGTTGTAAGTTGCTCTAATTCCTACCTCGTTTGTATATAATATAGACCAGACGAATTCACTACGCGGCCCGCGGGTCGCATTCGGCCCTAAGAACACTTTTTTGCGGCCCTCAGAGTGTTAACATTTTGAGAAATTCTGTTTCTTCGTAACCTGTCAACATATATGCAATTTTAGAGTTTTGGAGATATACCGCCCATCGGCATCAAGAGAATTAACAAATTCAGATAGGCTATTCCTGCATTTAAGTGAAATACATATTCCTACATTTTTAAATGCAAAACCTTTGAATTATTTTAGTGATGCAATACACCTATGTTATGATCATACTGTTTGTAAGGTATTCAATGCCACTTGTAGGCCCTAAGGAAACCTTTATGCAAACTACTCTGCTCTCTAAGTAGGTTATGTGTAGATGTTTGTGTCGGGGCACAAAAATACATCGGCGGGCCTCAGGTAGCCCGCGGGCCTCATGTTGCCGACTCCTGGTTTAGAGTAATTAGTTTTTAGCTACTATTGCTTGTGATCAGTTGTTTTGTAAGACCTTGAATATAATTTGGTAACAAGATAGGAATAATAATAATGTATATACTGTATAGGACACCAATAAAAGTTTGGGCTAAATTTATTTAAAGGTAATTTATTACATACCATTACATTATAGCTCATATTCTCCTATATTTCGTTGTGTGAACCTGTTTCTGCATTTCTCTTTGCATGGATAGGCCTAATTCGAACGGCCTGAACTTTTCTTTTTGAAGCACGAAGAAGATGGTTTACACAGTTTGCACATTTGCACGGTAGAATCGAGGTGTGTAGTAGAGGTTTTCTTAAAAGATTACGACAATCGTTTTGAAAAAACCTGTTCGAAAAATACTTTACATATGTGGAAGATGAAAATGAATGCCAGAAACCCTGATTCCGCCGTGGAAATGTACATACTGTTCTAAGCCATCTTTTTCGTGCTCCAAAAAGGGAGGTTCCTGCTGTTCGTATTATCCTTGCAAAGAGAAATGCAGAAACCAGTTAACACTACGGGATCTAGAGGAAAATAAACTATAATGGTATGTAATAAATTAACCATTAAACAAATTTAGCCTAAATTTTCATTGGTCTCTTATACATTATATGCATTTGTATTATTCGTTTATGGCTACCAAATTATATTCAAGGGCCTACAAAACAAATGATCACAAACAATAGTATCTATAAACTAATTACCCTAAATCCTTTTCTTAGCCTAATAAATAGTAAAAAACTTTAAAACCATACTTTAATTAAAGATATAATAGTTTTAATCAATACTGACATCGAAAATGAATGCTGTTTTTGGACGGCGACACTATTCAGTATTTTAATTATACTTTAAAATCTTATATAAAATTGTGTTTCTCCCAATTTTATTTTAATCTTTGTAAATGCGTTTCAGAAATACATAACATTTTTGGTAGAAAATGAATAATCCATTTTCCTTATTAAAAAGGTGGGCGAAAAGTCAACTTGTGATTGATCGATTCTTCCTACGAGTATTAACATACATAGATTATTCCTACAAATAACAAATTACATGCACTTACCAAACGTGACACGATTCTGGACACGGAAATTATCGTGATAGTAGTAGGCCTATATATTTGTGTGTATGAATTTGAATATTTTTTTTTAATTCCAGAGACCTTAAAACAAACTTTTATCTTAGTTTCAGCCATACGTTTACCGCAATAAGTTATTTTTCCAATGAAAATTCACTTAAAAACCAAAGCAAAAATTCACGTTCTAAGAAAAATAATTTTGTACTCAGTAGATATTATAGTTAGCCATTTTTAGGTAATAGCCATTATTGAAGCCCTTATTTTCTTGAGTTTAAAAACAATGTTTTGGCTGTTCTATTTTTATAGTCTAAAATTATAGCACTACGAATGTACATATTGTATTTAAACTTCAGTTAAACTCCATTGTAATTTATATCTCGGGGAACAAAACCTGTCATCTTTGGGCGTTAAATTTTTTGAGCCGCGTTCGTGCCGTAGTCTTTCCAGTATAAGAAGCACAAAACATTACTCACATTATTTTGTTTATCTGTAGGTCTTGGACATTTTACGTACCATTGTAAGCGTACTGTACTTATACGATTTGTGCTATTTATTTTTTTTTTATTCTACTTCAAAATCAGTTTAGGTTAACAGGAGATACAAGTATAACTATTGACGCTATATATATATATATATGGGATCTACTTTAAGATTTGGAAAATTACCATATCAATGGCCATGTCACCATTGCATATTTGTACATAGTTTTTACTAATAACTTTGTTTCTATTTTATATAGTTTTATTTTTGTAATGATATTTTTTGTTTGTTATTTATATTGTGCGTATTTTGTCCATTTGTTATTTGACAAAACTAAAGTCGTTTAAAAAGACAAAGTCCGAAACCTTTAAAAATGGGCAAAGTTCCAAGGCCTATCTCGACGTAGATAAAAGTCCTAATTTATTAGGCGGTCTTTTCCTCAATTTATTGTGAAGACAATGATAGTCTATATAGGCCTACAATAATATAGTTGAGTGTGTTATGAATTATCATCATTGTTATAAAAAGGCCTACCTGTTGCTCTAGGAGCGAATCAAGTCTTAGCTGCAGAATTACAGGATTTTCAGTTTTGGGACTAAATTTGTCAACATTGTAATAGATTTGGCAACATTGTTTGTTAGATCTAACTAACATTTGTATGAATGACTTTCTTTATTATTCCTGGTGTAGTTGGTACTGTTTACCAACGAAAAGCTTTGTATTGTATAAGTCAATAAATTATTCTTGTATTTCTCTTATTTTTTCATTATTACACAAGAATAGATATATATTTTACTACAGACACACACACTCACACACGCACACACACACGCGCCCGCGCGCACGCACACACACACACACATATATAGGCCTATATATTATAACATAACGTTTAATGCTAAAAAATAAATTCAGCTTATTCCAAAAAGAAAAATAGTCGGAAGAAATATTAAGCCAAAGCGACAAAGATAGTTCCTATAATTACGAACAAGGTTAACCATTGTTCTATTTCGAAGTAGTCATAAAGGTCCTGGGGAATTGTTAACAAAAGAAGGGTTCAACTATTTTAAGATAGGACTTCCCAAATTAATTGGGTTAAAATAATGTACCGTTGCAGCAAGGTCTTTGTAGTTGGTTATGGGAATAACCAAATTAACTGAAAATAAGTAAGGGGGAAAAGACGACGCAGTGTTGAAAAAGGAAGTGATCAGGAATCTTGGAAGAACTTCAGAAGAGGGTAGATGTATTGGGGGGGGGGCAAGTGTCAGTAAGCTTAATTAGGGTTAAAAATTGTTAGTAAAATTAAGAGAATGGTAAATTTTTGTATTTGTACAATTTGAAAGGTAAAAGTGCGACGTAAGTAAATTAATAAAGATTTAGGAAAAATTAAAAGAGTTATGTGAAAGTGCATTGAAGCTGTATCAACGGTCAAGATCCAAGGAATCGACAAACAATAAGTACTCTTTTTGTTATTTCAGTAAATTTAGCCAACAGAACCTGAAAAAAAAACATTAAATTTAGAACAATTTTAAATTTTTTAGTATAAAATAATAATCTAGTTTTTTTAAACATATTCTAACTTATAAAAAAATCCATAATAACGACCCCAGAGAAAGAGAAATTAACACTGTCATTTTAAACTTTATTGTAATAACCTAAAGCCTCAAGAGTCCACCTTTGTTTTTTTGTAATTGTAATATTAATTAAGGAATAAATCTTGTCACTAAGTAGTATTAAGTTAAATGGGTATAATGTGTAATAATTAAGTGTCAAGAATAAATACAAGTTATGTTAAAATTGATATTGGTGTTAATTAATTAGAATCCTGAAAGTGAGACAAAAGAGTGTTACGCTAACTAAATATATAACCTAAAAGAAAAGTAATATTTTAAAATAACTTAGGTTATAATATATATATATATATATATATATATATATATATATATATATATATATATATATATATATATATATATATATATATATATATAGCTATATTGAAAACAATTCATTTATTTATACTGCTTCATAAGAAACGTGGTATAATATTTCAAGATTTAATTTGCAAGGTAAATTTTAACAGATAAGAGGAAAATCTGTAAGTGAGATTTGCATGTTTTCACCTGGATGAGCTTGCATGTTTTCAGTAGTTTGCCAGGTCCTAGTTATTGCAGGTATTTGAGGTCGTATTTTAGTAAAGGAACAACGCAAGTCTTTAGCAACTTCAAGTTTGTTCCTTTATTTTGTTTTTATTGCAACAAGTGCTGAAAATGCTACTATTCCTTTCAAGCTGTCACGTTGGATTAGTTTTAAATTTTAATAAATTATGTATTTAAGTTTTAGCTAAATTAGAATTTATCTTATTTTTTTCAACTGGTTCCGCTCCTCTTTCCTTACTTACCTTCATGGCCCCCAGTTTGGGTACCCATGGTCTAAGTATTTATTATAAAATATGTTTAAAGAAACATGTTATTATACATGAGTTGAACCAAGTTGATTTTGAAATCCAACAACCGTTTTTTTTTAAATTTACTCGTACCCATTCCCCATCAACTTATTCACCTAAAAGATTTTAAAATAATCCTTCAGACAAATTTTAAGGATGCCAAGCATTGTAAACACTCGTATTCAGTGAATACATCTTGCGTGAAATATCGAGACTATTGTAATTTGTGATTTAAAAATTCCTAACTATTTGTTGACAATAATTGCAAAGAAGTAAATAAAACCAATTTTAAGAGTTTATGTAACTTATTTAATATGATAAATCACCATTGAATACATAATAAGCCTAATTCTTGTTTCTTATAAAGTAACACTGTACTGTAATAATCTTGGGTATTGTAATGTAATAATCCTAAATATTACTAAATAATACTAATAACTATTGTGATGCAATAATCATAACTAAAGTAGTGTAATAATCTTAACTATTGTAGTATAATAGTCCTAACTATTTTAGTGTAATAACCCTAAATTGTGTACTGTAATAATCTTGATTATTGTAATGTAGTAATCCTAAATATTACTAAATAATACTAATAACTATTGTGATGTAATAATCATAACTAAAGTAGTGTAATAATCTTAACTATTGTAGTATAATAATCGTAACTATTTTAGTATAATACTCCTAAATATTGCTAATTTATAATTCTATCGTAGTGTAAATATTCTAACTATTGTAGTGTAATAATCCTAACTGTTGTAGTGTAATAATTCAAATGTTGCTAAAATTTAATCCTATTTATTGACGTATAGACTAATAATTCTAACTATTGTATAATAATCCTAATTATTGCTGAATAATATAACAATCCTAACCGTCCTACTGTAATAACCCTAACTATTGTAGTAGGGCCTAATCGTAATTACTGGTAAATAATAATCCTTAATTTCGTAGCGTGATGATCCTATATATTGTAGTATAATAATCCTAATTACTGGTAAATAATAATTATAAGCTTTTGTGTCGCTGTGTAATATCTTAAATATTGTGGTATAATAATCCACAATAGTCGCTTCTAAGGTGTAGCTAGTATTTTTCATGCTAAGCTTAACCTAGATTAGCTTAACCTAGTTAGCTGTGTGGAGAAATTCAGCTTCACGGGTACACATCGTCATATCAGGAGTTATAAATATATCAACCACTGTATTTAACAGGACAAGAATATATTCTATGAACAAATTACAAATTGTGAAACAAACGAGGTTGAACTTGGTCGCTTCTAAGGTGTAGTATTTTTCATGCGAAGCTTAACCTAGTTAGCTTTTTAGAGAAATTCAGTTTCACTGGTAGAAATCGTAATTTCAGGAGTTATAAATATATCAACCACTGTATTTAACAGTACAAGAATATATTCTATGAATAAATGACAAATTGTGAAACAAACGAGGCTGAACGTGGTCGCTTCTAAGTCGCAATACCAGTCGTAATACCCCTCCTTATCCCTTAACATAAGGTGATCCAAGCCCTCACTCAGTTTTCCTGCATGATCTGTCGCGGTATTTTTCCTGGCAGGATTTCTTTCTTGTCAGGTATTTTCATCCTTTCTCTTAGTCCGACACTTACTGTACTGTTTCATTTCATTATCTCCTGATTCTCCATGGAAAGAGCTTATGAGCTTGGTACATGGGCAATCAATTCCGTTTCTTTCATTCGCAGTAGGCATACTAACCCCATGCGCATGTGAGACGAAGGTAGCTCTCTAGAGGTTGGCTGCCACGAAGGCTGAACGGGTTTGGAGGCCCAGACCCGGGTGAAAACAAAATCGATTTTCCATGGAAAGAGCTTATGAGCTTAGTACATCAGCAATCAGTTCCGTTTCCCTCACTGGCGGTAGGTAACTTATAAAGTTTTATAAAATAATAATTCAATATCAGGAAGCCGATCTACGATCGAGTCAGACTCCAATTTAATAAGAAATTTTATAAATTTTATTTCAGTAAATAAATTAAAGTAAGACTTTATAATTTATAATAAATTAATAACGTTTAAAAGTCAATACGAATTTTAAAATCTATCATAGGCTATCCTTAACCACTTAACTTAACGATTATTCTCACATTTCCTTCCCAAAAAAAATCATATTTTTTTATTGTAAATTTCTAATCCTCTCTATATTTCATTAGAAAACTGCCTTCATTGAAAAACTGTTTTTTAGTATAACAAGGGTTGAAATATCTGTCATAAATAAATATTAACCCGAGTTAAGTCGGAATTTTACAACCGTATTTTAATAAATGATATATAACATGCAATAGTTTTTTAACTACCATCTTATATAATAAAATGTTATATATGCATATAGGTTAGAACTTTGATGTGATTGTACAGCGAAAAAATGTAACATACGATCGCAAACATTGCTGCTTTTGGATGTAGTTTGATAGTAAGACGGTGAATGTTTCACATTTACACTCGTAAAAAAATTAATTAATTTACACAAAAAAATATGCACTAAATATACACACTTTATCAATAGATATCTACACAAATGTACATAGAATGTGTAAAAATGGTTTTATATATTTCCGAGAGTAGATGGTAAATTTTGAACCATAGATTAACACAAAGTGCTACATCACGATCTCCTTTTTTTGCCGTTTGCATCATATAGTGGAGCATAATTTACACATTGTTTCGTTGGATTTGTTATTTTGGCAGTTTCTCGTAGTATCACTGAAGAGTGGGGTCATGTTAGCCTTATGGGTATTGTGTTACACTTATGGGTGTTGGGGTTGAGCAAGGACTTATAGGCTTGATGAAGACGAAACAAATTTGGAAAAGTGGTGCCGTGATAGCCTTATGGGTGTTGTGTTAAGAATTATGCGTGTTGTGTGAAGCCTTATGGGAGTTGTGTTAAGCCATATGGGTGTTGTGTCAAGTCTTATAGGTGTTGTGTTAGGCCTTATGGGTGTTGTGTTAAGCCTTATGGGTGTTGTGTTAAGCCTTATGGGTGTTGTGTTAGGCCTTATGGGTGTTGTGTTAAGCCTTATGGGTGTTGTGTTAGGCCTTATGGATATTGGGTTAGGCCTTATAAATGTTGTGTTAAGCCTTATGGGTGTTAGGGTTAAGCTTGGACTTATAGGCTTGAAGAAGACGAAACAAATTTGGAAAATTGACGCTGTGTTAAGCCTTATGGGAGTCTTGTTAAGCCTTATGGGTGTTGTGTTAAGACTTATGAGTGTTGTGTTAAGCCTTATGGGTGTTGTGTTAAGCCTTATGGGTGTTGTGTTAAGCCTTATGGATGTTGTGTTAAACCTTATGGGTGTTGTGTTAAGCCTTATTGGTGTTAAGTTAAGACTTATAGGTGTTGTGTTAGGCCTTATGGGTGTTGGGTTAAGCCTTATGGGTATTTTGTTGAGCCTTATGGGTGTTGTGTTAGGCCTTATGGGTGTTTTGTTAAGCCTTAAGGGTGTTGTGTTAAGCGTTATAGGTGTTGTGTTAAACCTTATAAGTGTTAGGTTAAGCCTTATGGGTGTTGGGGTTGAGCTAAGACTTATAGGCTTGAAGAAGACGAAACAAATTTGGAAAAGTGACACCTTGTTAGCCTTATGGGTTTTGGGGTTGAGCTAGGACTTATAGGCTTGAAGAAGACGAAACAAATTTGGAAAAGTGACGCCGTGTTAGCCTTATGGGTTTTGGGGTTGAGCTAGGACTTATAGGCTTGAAGAAGACGAAACAAATTTGGAAAAGTGACGCCGTGTTAGCCTTATGGGTGTTCTGTTAAGCCTTATAGGTGTTGTATACAGCCTTATGGGTGTTGGGGTTGAGCTGGGAATTATAGGCTTGAAGAGGACGAAACAAATTTGGAATAGTGACGCCGTCTTTGCCTTATGGGTGTTGGGGTTGAGATGGGACTTATAGGCTTGAAGAAGACAAAACAAATTTGGAAAAGTGGCGCCGTGTTAGCCTTATGGGTGTTGGGGTTGAGCTAGGACTTATAGGCTTGAAGACGACGAAATAAATTTAGAAAAGTGACGCCGTCTTTGCCTTATGGGTGTTGGGGTTGAGATGGGACTTATAGGCTTGAAGAAGAGGAAAAAAAATTGGAAAAATGACGACGTGTTAAGCCTTATGGGAGTTGTGTCAGGCCTAATGCGTGTTATGTTAAGCCTTATGGTTGTTGTGGTAGCATTATAGGTGTTGTGTTAAGCCTTATGGGTGTTGTGTTAAGTCTTATGAGTGTTGTGTTAAGCCTTATGGGTGTTGTGTTAAGCCTTATTGGTCTTGTTATAAGCCTTATGGGTGTTGTGTTAAGCCTTATGGGTGTTGTCTTAAGCCTTATGGGTGTTGTGTTAGGCCTTATTGGTGTTGTGTTAAGCCTTATGGGTGATGTGTTAAGCCTTATGGGTGTTGTGCTATGCGTTATGGGTGTTGTGTCGGGCTTTATGGGTGTTGTGTTAAGCCTTATGGGTGTTGTTTTAAGCCTTATGGGTGTTGTGTTAAACCTTATGGGTGTTGTGTTAAGCCTTATGGGTGTTTTGTTAATCCTTATGGGTGTTGTTATAAGCCTTATGAGTGTTGTGTTAAGCCTTGTGGGTGTTGGGGTTAAGCTAGGACTTACAGGCTTGAAGAAGACGAAAAATATTTGGAAAAGCGACGCCTTGTTAGCCTTATGAGTGTTGGGATGAGCTAGGACTTATAGGCTAGAAGAAGACGAAACAAAAATGTGGAAACGTGACGCCGTGTTAGGATTATGAGTGATGGGGTTGAGCTGAGACTTATAGGCTTGAAGAAGACGAAAAAAATTTAGAAAAGTGAAGCCGTGTTAGTCTTATGGGTGTTGTGTTAAGCCTTATGGGTGTTGTGTTAAGCCTTATGGGTGTCGTGTTATGCCTTATGGGTGTTGTGTTAGGCCTTATGGGTGTTGTGTTAAGCCTTATGGGTGTTGTTTTAAGCCTTATGGGTGTTGTGTTAAGCCTTATGGGTGTTGTGTTAGGCCTTATATGTGTTGTGTTGAGCCTTATGCGTGTTGTGTTAAGCCTTATGGGTGTTGTGCTATGCCTTTAGGGTGTTGTGTTAAGCCTTATAGCTGTTGTGTTAAGCCTTATGGGTGTTGTGTTGTCTTATGGGTGTTGGGTTAGGCCTTATGGGTGTTGTGTTGAGCCTTATTGGTGTTAAGTTAAGACTTATGGGTGTTGTGTTAGGCCTTATGGGTGTTGGGTTAAGCCTTATGGGTATTTTGTTGAGCCTTAGGGTGTTGTGTTAGGCCTTATGGGTGTTTTGTTAAGCCTTAAGGGTGTTGTGTTAAGCGTTATAGGTGTTGTGTTAAACCTTATAAGTGTTATGTTAAGCCTTATGGGTGTTGGGGTTGAGCTAAGACTTATAGGCTTGAAGAAGACGAAACAAATTTGGAAAAGTGACACCTTGTTAGCCTTATGGGTTTTGGGGTTGAGCTAGGACTTATAGGCTTGAAGAAGACGAAACAAATTTGGAAAAGTGACGCCGTGTTAGCCTTATGGGTTTTGGGGTTGAGCTAGGACTTATAGGCTTGAAGAAGACGAAACAAATTTGGAAAAGTGACGCCGTGTTAGCCTTATGGGTGTTCTGTTAAGCCTTATAGGTGTTGTGTACAGCCTTATGGGTGTTGGGGTTGAGCTGGGAATTATAGGCTTGAAGAAGAGGAAAAAAATTGGAAAAATGACGACGTGTTAAGCCTTATGGGAGTTGTGTCAGGCCTAATGCGTGTTATGTTAAGCCTTATGGTTGTTGTGGTAGCATTATAGGTGTTGTGTTAAGCCTTATGGGTGTTGTGTTAAGTCTTATGAGTGTTGTGTTAAGCCCTATGGGTGTTGTGTTAAGCCTTATTGGTGTTGTTATAAGCCTTATGGGTGTTGTGTTAAGCCTTATGGGTGTTGTCTTAAGCCTTATGGGTGTTGGGGTTGAGCTGGGACTTATAGACTTGAAGAAGATGAAACAAAATTGGAAAAATAACGCCGTGTTAAGCCTTATGGGTGTTGTGTCAGGCCTAATGGGTGTTGTGTTAAGCCTTATGGTTGTTGAGTTAGGCCTTATTGGTGTTGTGTTAAGCCATATGGGTGTTGTGTTAAGCCTTATGGGTGTTGTGCTATGCCTTATGGGTGTTGTGTCGGGCTTTATGGGTGTTGTGTTAAGCCTTATGGGTGTTGTTTTAAGCCTTATGGGTGTTGTGTTAAACCTTATGGGTGTTGTGTTAAGCCTTATGGGTGTTTTGTTAAGCCTTATGGGAGTTGTTATAAGCCTTATGAGTGTTGTGTTAAGCCTTGTGGGTGTTGGGGTTAAGCTAGGATTTACAGGCTTGAAGAAGACGAAAAATATTTGGAAAAGCGACGCCTTGTTAGCCTTATGAGTGTTGGGATGAGCTAGGACTTATAGGCTAGAAGAAGACGAAACAAAAATGTGGAAACGTGACGCCGTGTTAGGATTATGAGTGATGGGGTTGAGCTGAGACTTATAGGCTTGAAGAAGACGAAAAAAATTTAGAAATGTGAAGCCGTGTTAGTCTTATGGGTGTTGTGTTAAGCCTTATGGGTGTTGTGTTAAGCCTTATGGGTGTCGTGTTATGCCTTATGGGTGTTGTGTTAGGCCTTATGGGTGTTGTGTTAAGCCTTATGGGTGTTGTTTTAAGCCTTATGGGTGTTGTGTTAAGCCTTATGGGTGTTGTGTTAGGCCTTATATGTGTTGTGTTGAGCCTTATGCGTGTTGTGTTAAGCCTTATGGGTGTTGTGCTATGCCTTTAGGGTGTTGTGTTAAGAATTATAGGTGTTGTGTTAAGCCTTATGGGTGTTGTGTTGTCTTATGGGTGTTGGGTTAGGCCTTATGGGTGTTGTGCTGAGCCTTATGGGTGTTGTGTTAAGCCTTATGGGTGTTGTGTTAAGCCTTATGGGTGTTGTGTTAAGCCTTATGGGTGTTGCGTTAAGCATTATGGGTGTTGTGTTAAACGTTATTGGTGTTACGTTAAGCCTTATGGGTGTTGTGTTAAGCCTTATGGGTGTTGGGTTAAGCCATATGGGTGTTTTGTTGAGCCTTATGGGTGTTGTGTTAAGCCTTTTGGGTGTTGTGATAAGATTTATTGGTGTTGTGTTAGGCCTTATAGGTGTTGTGTTAGGAATTATGAGAGTTATGTTAAGCCTTATGGGTGTTTGGGTTGAGCTAAGACTTATAGGCTTGCAAAAGACGAAACAAATTTGGAAAAGTGGCGCCGTGTTAGCCTTATGGATGTGGTGTTAAGCCTTATGGGTGTTCGGGTTGAGCTTGGACTTATAGGCTTGAAGAAGACGAAATAAATTTGGAAAAGTGGCGCCGTGTTAGCCCTATGGGTGTTGGGGTTGGCTTGGACTTATAAGCTTGAAGAAGACGAAACAAATTTGGAAAATTGACGCCGTGTTAAGCCTTATGGGAGTCTTGTTAAGCATTATGGGTGTTGTGTTAAGCCTTATGGGTGTTGTGTTAAGCCTTATGGGTGTTGTGTTAAGCCTTATGGATGTTGTGTTAGGCCTTATGGGTGTTGTGTTAAGCATTATGGGTGTTGTGTTAAACGTTATTGGTGTTAAGTTAAGCCTTATGGGTGTTGTGTTAAGCCTTATGGGTGTTGGGATAAGCCATATGGGTGTTTTGTTGAGCCTTATGGGTGTTGTGTTAAGCCTTTTGGGTGTTGTGATAAGATTTATGGGTGTTGTGTTAAGCCTTATAGGTGTTGTGTTAGGCCTTATGAGAGTTATGAGAAGCCTTATGGGTGTTGGGGTTGAGCTAAGACTTATAGGCTTGCAAAAGACGAAACAAATTTGGAAAAGTGACGCCGTGTTAGCCTTATGGATGTGGTGTTAAGCCTTATGGGTGTTCGGGTTGAGCTTGGACTTATAGGCTTGAAGAAGACGAAATAAATTTGGAAAAGTGGCGCCGTGTTAGCCCTATGGGTGTTGGGGTTGGCTTGGACTTATAAGCTTGAAGAAGACGAAACAAATTTGGAAAATTGACGCCGTGTTAAGCCTTATGGGAGTCTTGTTAAGCATTAGGGGTGTTGTGTTAAGCCTTATGGGTGTTGTGTTAAGCCTTATGGGTGTTGTGTTAAGCCTTATGGATGTTGTGTTAGGCCTTATGGGTGTTGTGTTAAGCATTATGGGTGTTGTGTTAAACGTTATTGGTGTTAAGTTAAGCCTTATGGGTGTTGTGTTAAGCCTTATGGGTGTTGGGATAAGCCATATGGGTGTTTTGTTGAGCCTTATGGGTGTTGTGTTAAGCCTTTTGGGTGTTGTGATAAGATTTATGGGTGTTGTGTTAAGCCTTATAGGTGTTGTGTTAGGCCTTATGAGAGTTATGTTAAGCCTTATGGGTGTTGGGGTTGAGCTAAGACTTATAGGCTTGCAAAAGACGAAACAAATTTGGAAAAGTGGCGCCGTGTTAGCCTTATGGATGTTGTGTTAAGCCTTATGGGTAATGTGTTAAGACTTATGAGTGTTGTGTTAAGCCTTATGGGTAATGTGTTAAGAATTATGTGTGTTGTGTTAAGCCTTATGGGGGGTGTTGTGTTAAGCCTTATTGGTGTTGTGTTAAGCCTTATTGGTGTTGTGTTAAGCCATATGGGTGTTGTGTTAAGCATTATGGGTGTTGGGGTTGAGCTAGGACTTATACGCTTGAAGAAGACGATACAAATTTGGAAAAGTAGCGCCGTGTTAGCCTTATGGGTGTTGGGGTTGAGGTAGGACTAATAGGCTTGAAGAAGACGAAAAAAATTAGGAAAAGAGACGCCGTTTTAAGCCTTATGGGAGTTGTGTCAGGCCTTATTTGTGTTGTGTTAAGCCTTATGGTTGTTGTGTTAGGCCTTATGGGTGTTGTTATAAGCCTGATGGGTGTTGTGTTAAGCCTTATGTGTGTTGTGTTACGCCTTATGGGTGTTGTGTTAAGCCTTATGGGTGTTGCGTTAAGCATTATGGGTGTTGTGTTAAAAGTTATTGGTGTTACGTTAAGCCTTATGGGTGTTGTGTTAAGCCTTATGGGTGTTGGGTTAAGCCATATGGGTGTTTTGTTGAGCCTTATGGGTGTTGTGTTAAGCCTTTTGGGTGTTGTGATAAGATTTATTGGTGTTGTGTTAGGCCTTATAGGTGTTGTGTTAGGAATTATGAGAGTTATGTTAAGCCTTATGGGTGTTTGGGTTGAGCTAAGACTTATAGGCTTGCAAAAGACGAAACAAATTTGGAAAAGTGGCGCCGTGTTAGCCTTATGGATGTGGTGTTAAGCCTTATGGGTGTTCGGGTTGAGCTTGGACTTATAGGCTTGAAGAAGACGAAATAAATTTGGAAAAGTGGCGCCGTGTTAGCCCTATGGGTGTTGCGGTTGGCTTGGACTTATAAGCTTGAAGAAGACGAAACAAATTTGGAAAATTGACGCCGTGTTAAGCCTTATGGGAGTCTTGTTAAGCATTATGGGTGTTGTGTTAAGCCTTATGGGTGTTGTGTTAAGCCTTATGGGTGTTGTGTTAAGCCTTATGGATGTTGTGTTAGGCCTTATGGGTGTTGTTTTAAGCATTATGGGTGTTGTGTTAAACGTTATTGGTGTTAAGTTAAGCCTTATGGGTGTTGTGTTAAGCCTTATGGGTGTTGGGATAAGCCATATGGGTGTTTTGTTGAGCCTTATGGGTGTTGTGTTAAGCCTTTTGGGTGTTGTGATAAGATTTATGGGTGTTGTGTTAAGCCTTATAGGTGTTGTGTTAGGCCTTATGAGAGTTATGTTAAGCCTTATGGGTGTTGGGGTTGAGCTAAGACTTATAGGCTTGCAAAAGACGAAACAAATTTGGAAAAGTGGCGCCGTGTTAGCCTTATGGATGTTGTGTTAAGCCTTATGGGTAATGTGTTAAGACTTATGAGTGTTGTGTTAAGCCTTATGGGTAATGTGTTAAGAATTATGTGTGTTGTGTTAAGCCTTATGGGGGGTGTTGTGTTAAGCCTTATTGGTGTTGTGTTAAGCCTTATTGGTGTTGTGTTAAGCCATATGGGTGTTGTGTTAAGCATTATGGGTGTTGGGGTTGAGCTAGGACTTATACGCTTGAAGAAGACGATACAAATTTGGAAAAGTAGCGCCGTGTTAGCCTTATGGGTGTTGGGGTTGAGGTAGGACTAATAGGCTTGAAGAAGACGAAAAAAATTAGGAAAAGAGACGCCGTTTTAAGCCTTATGGGAGTTGTGTCAGGCCTTATTTGTGTTGTGTTAAGCCTTATGGTTGTTGTGTTAGGCCTTATGGGTGTTGTTATAAGCCTGATGGGTGTTGTGTTAAGCCTTATGTGTGTTGTGTTACGCCTTATGGGTGTTGTGTTAAGCCTTATGAGTGTTGTGTTAAGCCTTATGTGTGTTGTGTTAAGCCTTATGGGTGTTGTGTTAAGCCTTATGGGTGTTGTGTTAAGCCTTATGGGTGTTGTTTTAAGCCTTATGGGTGTTGTGTTAAGCCTTATGGGTGTTGTTATAAGCCTTATGGGCGTTGTGTTAAGCCTTATGGGTGTTGTGTTAAGCCTTATGTGTGTTGTGTTAAGCCTTATGGGTGTTGTTTTAAGCCTTATGGGTGTTGTGTTAAGGCTTATGGGTGTTGTTATAAGCCTTATGGGTGTTGTGTTAAGCCTTATGGGTGTTGGAGTTGAGGTGGGACTTATAGACTTGAATAAGTCGAAACAAAATTGGAAAAATGACGCCGTGTTAAGCCTTATGGGAGTTGTGTCAGGCCTTAAGGGTGTTGTGTGAAGCCTTATGGGTGTTGTGTTAGGCCTTATTGGAATTGTGTTAAGCCTTATGTGTGTTGTGTTAAGCCTTATGGGTGTTGTGCTATGCCTCATGGGTGTTGTGTTAAGCCTTATGGGTGTTGTGTTAGGCTTTATTGGTGTTGTGTTAAGCCTTATGGGTGTTGTTTTAAGCCTTATGGGTGTTGTGTTAAACCTTATGGGTGTTGTGTTAAGCCCTATGGGTGTTTTGTTAAGCCTTGTGGGTGTTGGGGTTGAGCTAGGACTTACAGGCTTGAAGGAGACGAACAATATTTTAAAAGCGACGCCTTGTTAGCCTTATGAGTGTTGGGGATGAGCTAGGACCTATAGGCTAGAAGAAGACGAAACAAAAATGTGGAAACGTGACGACGTGTTAGCCTTATGGGTGTTTGGGTTGAACTAGGACTTATAGGCTTGAAGAAGACGAAACAAATTTGTAAAAGCGACGATTAGTTAGCCTTATGGGTGTTGGGGATGAGATAGGACTTATAGGCTTGAAGAAGACGAAACAAATTTGGAAAAGTGACGCCGTGTTAGCCTTATGAGTGATGGGGTTGAGCTGAGACTTATAGGCTTGAAGAAGACGAAAAAATTTGGAAAAGAGACGCCGTGTTAGTCCTATGGGTGCTGTGTTAAAAGTTATGGGTGTTGTGTTAAGCCTTATGTGTGTTGTGTTAAGCCTTATGGGTGTAGTGCTATGCCTTTAGGGTGTTGTGGTAAGCATTATGGGTGTTGTTTTAATCCTTATGGATGTTGTGTTAAGCCTTATGGGTGTTGTTTTAAGCCTTATGGGTGTTGTGTTAAGCGTTATGGGTGTTGTGGGTAGCCTTATGGGTGTTGTGTTATGCCTTATAGGTGTTGTGTTAAGCCTTATGGGTGTTGGGGTTGAGCTAGGACTTATAGGTATGAAGAAGACGAAAAAATTTGGAAAAGTGACGCCGTGTTAGCCTTATGGGTGTTGGGGTTGACCTGGGACTTATAGACTTGAAGAAGACGAAAAAAAATTTGAAAAATGACTCCGTGTTAAGCCTTATGGGAGTTGTGTTAAGCCTTATGGGTGTTGTGTTAAGCCTTATGGGTGTTGTCATAAGCCTTATGAGTGTTGCGTTAAGCCTTGGGGGTGTTGGGGTTGAGCTAGGACTTATAGGCTTGAAGAAGATAAAAAATATTTGGAAAACGTGACGCAGTGTTAGTCTTATGGGAGTTGTGTTAAGCCTTATGGGCGTTGTGTTAAGCCTTATGGGTGTTGTCTTAAGCCCTATGGGTGTTGTGTTAAGCCTTATGGGTGTTGTCTTAAGCCCTATGGGTGTTGTTTTAAGCCTTATGGGTGTTGTTTTAAGCCTTATGGGTGTTGTGTTAAGCCTTATGGGTGTTGTGGTAAGCCTTATGGGTGTTGGGGTTTAGCTAGGACTTATAGGCTTGAAAAAGACGAAACAAAATTGGAAAAGTGACGCCGTGTTAGCCTTATGGGTGTTGGGGTTGAGCTGGGACTTATAGACTTGAAGAAGACGAAACAAAATTGGAAATGTGACGCCGTGGTAAGCCTTATGGGTGTTGTGTTAAGCCTTATGAGTGTTGTGTTAAGCCTTATGGGTGTTGGGTTAAGCCTTATAAGTGTTGTGTTAACCCTTATGGGTGTTGGGGTTGAACTAGGACTTATAGGCTTGAAGAAGATGAAATAAGTTTGGAAAAGTGACGCCGTGTTAGCCTTATGGGTGTTGGGGTGTAGCTGGGACTTATAGACTTGAAGAAGACGAAGGCCCATAAGGCCTAACACAACTCCCATAAGGCTTAACACGGCGCCACTTTTCCAAATTTGTTTCGTCTTTTTCAAGCCTATAAATCCTAGCTCATTCCCAACACCCATAAGGCTAACAAGGCGTCTCTTTTCTACATATTTTTCGTCTTCTTCAAGCCTATAAGTCCTAGCTCAACCCCAACACCCACAACGCTTAACACAACACTCATAAGGCTTATAACGACACCCATATGGCCTAACACAACACCCATAAGGCTTAACACAACACAGATAAGGCCTAACACAACACCCATAAGGCTTAACACAATGCCCATAAGGCTTAACACAACACTGCTAAGGCTTAACACAACACCCATAAGGCTTAACACAACACCCATAAGGCTTAAAACAACACCCATAAGGCTTAACACAACACCCATAAAGCCTAACACAACTCCCATAAGGCTTAACACAACACTAATAATAAGGCTTAACACAACACCCATAAGGCTTAACACAACACCCATAAGGCTTAAAACAACACCCATAAGGCTTAACACAACACCCATAAAGCCTATCACAACTCGCATAAGGCCTAACACGGCGTCACTTTTCTAATTTTGTTTCGTCTTCTTCCAGCCTATAAGTCCTAGCTCAACCCCAACACCCATAAGGCTTACCACAACACCCATAAGGCTTAAAACAACACACATAAGGCCTAACAAAACACCCATAAGGCTTAAAACAACACCCATAAGGCTTACCACAACACCTATAAGGCTTACCACAACATCTATAAGGCTTAACAGAACACTCATAAGGTTAAACACAACACCCATAAGGCTTAACACAACACCCATAAGGCTTAACACAACACCCATAAGACTAACACGGCGTCACTTTTACAAATTCTTTTCGTCTTCTTCAAGCCTATAAGTCCTAGCTCAACCCCAACACACTTAAGGCGAACACGGCGCCACTTTTCCAAAATTTGTTTCGTCTTCTCCAGCCCTATAAGTGCTAGCTCAACCCAAACACCCATAAGGCCAACACGGCGTCACGTTTCCACATTTTTGTTACGTCTTCTTCAAACCTATAAGTCCTAGCTCATCTGCAACATCCATAAGGCTAACATGGCGTCGCTTTTCCAAATATTTTTCGTGTTCTTCAAGCCTATAAATCCTAGCTCAACCCCAACACCCATAAGGCTTAACACAACACCTATAAGGCTTAACACAACACCCATAAGGCTTACCACAACACACATAAGGCTTAAAAGAACACCCATAAGGCCTAACAAAACACCCATAAGGCTTAAAACAACACCCATAAGGCTTACCACAACACCTATAAGGCTTACCACAACACCTATAAGGCTTAACACAACACTCATAAGGTTAAACACAACACCCATAAGGCTTAACACAACACCCATAAGGCCTAACACAATTCCCATAAGGCTTAACATGGCGTCACGTTTACAATTCTCTTTCGTTTTCTTCAAGTCTATAAGTCCTAGCTCAACCCCAACACCCATAAGGCTAACACAACCCCCATAAGGCTTAAAACAACACCCATAAGGCTTAACACAACACCCATAAGGCTTAACACAACACTCATAAGGCATAACACAACACCCATAAGGCTTAACACAACATCCATAAAGCTGAACACAACACCAATATGGCCTAACACAACACCCATAAGGCTTAACACAACACCCATAAGACTAACATATATATATATATATATATATATATATATATATATATATATATATATATATATATAAACCAACATATATTATTCAAATACAAGAATATTTATTAATTTATATTCAATTCTTTTCGTTGGTAAACAGTACCAACATCTTCATACATAATTATTGTAATTTTCATTCCTGATGATGTTGGTACTGTTTACCAACGAAAAGCTTTGATTATAAATTAATAAATATTCATGTATTTGGATAACCTATGTTGTTTAAAATTCTTAAACAAGAAACATGTTATATATATATATATATATATATATATATATATATATATATATATATATATATATATATATATATATATATATAGGCATATAGCTGATATATCTTGAATGAAATCAAACAAATTTTGCGTTATTGTTAATCATCTAACATACATTAACTATTGATAGTAAAATAGTTATTTACTAAACTAAAAAAGCAGGGATGTAAATTAATCATTTTAAATGTCAATTATTAGCTTTGCACTGGTCCCCTGGGCAAAGTGAATAATGTAACCGAGGCAAAGTGAATTTTGTACTAATTAACCTGAAACAAGAAAAATGTGATAAAATGCACACAAGCACAAAATATCTCCATAACATTTAATTTTATAACATTACTCCTAATATTAGTGTACACAATACCTAAAAAACCAAACAAATATAACCCTACACTCTTTAAATGTTTAACATTAAGTAGAATCAAAAGAAATTATAGTTTTCGTCAACTTTATCTGTCGTGGCACAGGTCAAAGAAATATATGATTCCAATCCGCATTAGTCTGAACAACCTTCATCAGTCCATTCAAGACAATGCCCCCACTGTATCCAATCATCCAGAGCGGGTCGTCGTATTTTCCCTGCAAATTAAACAACGGCAATATTTTTTCTCTTTTAAAATTGTGAGTTTTTTCTTATTATTGACATCTGGTATTGTTTTTTAAGTCTTCTGTAAATCTCGTTTCTTGCAAAGAGTGGCAAGGTGAAAATTTTAAGATGTTGACGTCCCGGAAATGGAATTGGAACCATCTTTAATAGTTTATATGACTAATTTTAAACTTTCTTCAAACCATCTAGCTTGTCTTGTCTTCCTTTCATATTTGTATACCATTTGAAAAACAAAATTTTGTTTCAGTTTCCTTTTTAAGTAATTTATTTCCTAGTTTTGTTGTATGATCAATGAAGTATACATGTATAAAATATACCCGGGCTAAGTAACTGCCACCAACTTGCCCTATACACTTTGACCGGCCTGCACTATTTTTAAAAGAAGTACTGAAATAAACCATAATCGTCTAACTGGTTACTTTTCAAGAAACGTTATGGAAAAAGAAAGAAATAAGCAGACAAGTAAGGTTTAAACATAAACGTTTTTTCATAAATGTAAAAAAGATACCTTAAATTATTCTTCAGAAGCAATGAATACAAACAACATACAGCCCACATGTTCCAAACGACACTAGGTGCTTGGTCTTGTGGTGATGCTTTGTCTCCTTCATTTAAATCACATATTAAGCGCTTAGGGCATTAGTGACACTGGAAAGGAAATTATCGCATATAGAAATTAGAATCGAAATTAGGTTATATATTTAATTACTATAACACTCTTTTGTCTCACCTTTTGGTTTCTAATTAATTAACACCAATATCAAATTTAACATCACTTGTATTTATTCTTGACATTTAATTACTACACATTATACCCATTTACCTTAATACTATTTAGTGACAAGATTGATTCCTTAACTAATATTACAATTACAAAAAAGGTGGACTCTTGAGGCTTTGGGTTTATTACAATAAAGTTTAATAATTACAGTGTTAATTGCTCTTTTTCTCAGGTCGTTAATATGGATCTTTTTATAAATTAGAACGTGGTGAAAAAAATAGATTATTATTTTATACTAATGAATTTAAAATTGTTCTGAATTTACTGTTTCTAAAGCTCTGTTGGCTAATTTGAATGCAAAAAGAAAGTACTTATTGTTTGTTGAGTTTTTGGGCTGTTGACCGTTGATGTCTGCTTCGATGCACTTTTCACCTAACTCACTTATTTTCCTAATTTATTATTAAATTATGTAGGTCGCATTTTTAAATTATACACATACAAAAATTACAGTTCCCTTAATTCTATTAAACAAAATTTACCCCTTATTAACATTGCTGACACTTGGTAACATCCAATACGTCTGCCCTCTTCTGAAGTTCCTCCAAGACTCCCCGATCACATCCTTTTCCAACCTCGCATCATCTCTCCCCCCTTACTTGTTTTAGTTAATTTGGTTATCACCACACCCATTAACCAAGAGCCTTCTCTAACGGCACAGTGTTATTATAACCCAGGTATGTTGGTCCTTGAAAAATGCTATGTTAAATTACTTGGAGCCTTCTTTTGTCAAAGGTTCCCACAGTCCTTTATGACTACACTCGAAATAGAACAATGGTTAAGTACTTTGTCCGTATTTTTAGTAACTATTCTTGTCGCTTTTGCTTAATATTTCTTCCGACTATTTTTTTTTTATATAAACTGAATTTATTCTTTAGCCTCATACGTTATGTTATAATTATATATATATATATATATATATATATATATATATATATATATATAATATAGTATATTATATAGTATAGATATTTTTCTAGGATCTCCCCTGCCTGTAGGCAGTTCAGTGCCTTATTCACTCTCCCCTGAAAACCTTCTATACGTCCATCAGTTTGAAAACGCCTTGTTATAAGATAATAACAATAATTAGTTATAATAATTAGGTAATATAAGCCATAACGTAGTCTACTTGCTTGTACACATTTTGTAAAACTATCACTTATATGGGTAGGCTACATCAATTATCACCACGAGTAGGTGATGAGTAAGTAGATAACTTTAAAGCTGTAAGCCTATCTGGTGATATTCCAATAAGTTGTACGGCAGATGCTACAGCATCGTCAGTAGGTTTTTGCTATTGCTCAAATAATCCTTTTATGTTTGTAAGGTTTAACTTTTCTCCGAATGGGCTTGAAATGATAAACAATGTGTAAAATGATGATCTATTTTAAAGTTTCGGAAGTGACGAAACTCCATTCTTGATCGGGATTGGCTGTTTGCTAGGGAACATCCGGCGGTTTTAGGACCCTTTCAAGAAGGAGAGGTTGTACTGTGCGCCTTCCGCTGCCACCTTGAGGGGCTTCGGGTGGAGAAGGGGTTGTGAGTTACGCTAGGTTAGTTTATGTTAAATTAAAAACAATGGATTTGATTTTTTTATCCTAAAAGGATAATTGGCGAGTCTTAATCGACAATTGTAATAGACTTGGGTTGTGTCAACATTAACTTCTGGCATAGTTTTATAAATAATAATTAAATTAGGCCTACATTTTGTCGACAAGAAATACAAATGCTTCACTACTGGGAGAGCCACTACGACATTGCGTAGTAGATAAGGCAAAGTAGTATCAAAGGCCGACCCTAAAGCTCTAGCTCTACCCGCTGGAGTGAAAACACACCTCTGTCTCTTTATAGTGAGGGAATGAGAGGAGGCTGACAGACACTACATGGCTACCCTCGTCAAACTACGTCCTTTTGCTAGTCTCGCAATAACTAATATTACAAGTCGCCTAGGTTCACTTGGTACACTTGGTTCTTAGGTAGAAATTGTGTATTCGTCGGCTAGAAAACATCAGGCATTGTCGTCATCCCTCATTGGGTAAAATAAATCGCGGCCTATCCTTAGACAATCTTATTAGCACGATTTTATCAACGGCTTATTTACATTTGTTGTTATTTATAGGCCCAACTAGGATACATTGAAAAGTATTAAGTAACACAATGAGTCAATCCTATGACTCAGTGGAATTTCAAGGGTCAATGTTTTTGAAAATGACCTGCGAGCACCTCCACTCTTCCCTTGTCGTCGGCCTCTCGCAAGGGCGTAACCAGAATCAAAACGGGGGGGGGGTAAGGGTGGTTCAGGTTGTAACACTTTAGCACGGAAAAGGAGAATGAAACCAACATTTTAGGAAAATTATGTATAATTATAACAGTGCTTCATCAACTATGTTATTACCACTTTTACTTGAAAAATATTTTAATTCTAGTTACATGTCTTATAGACTACTAGTATCATTTTTCTTGGATTTGTAGAAAATTTGTTCAAAACTCTTGTTTTAATCAAATCCTGATTTTCCTTAAAGAATTTCCGATGGATTCTCATCAAACACAACCCAGTCAATCTGTCCTCTCCCATCGTACTTCTCAGCCAGGTCTTTACCCTTCGAAGGGTACTGAAAGATCGTTCAACAGTAGCTGTAGTGGATGGCAAAGCACTTAAAATGAGGAGTGCATGCCTTGTTGCAGAAAATAAATTTTCTACAGCCTAAACAAATTTTTTTTTTTAATGACAGATTTGGAAGCATTCGACTGGTTGTAGCTTAGGATAGGATTATACTAGTTTTGTAATCCTAGCAACACATTAAAAAATTTGCCATTTTTGTGTTGTACATCTTGGGCTTTTTTATTAATATATAGGTCTACTTATTAATATGGCTTGTTTTTTAAAGCCACGTCTACAACAATTTTGAATTGAGAAAAAATTTAATCTTGCGTATTGAGAACCAGGCGTCAGTATACTACCCCCTCCCACCATCACTACGCCCACGTTGTCAGCAGTGCCTATCAGAACAGCTGTTCGCAGTACCGTTAATGCGAATCATCCAGGCGTAGGCCTATTGCTTTGAAGTATGGTGGATTATCTGACAAGAGATATGTTACATTCACGGCATGATAAACGGATCTGACTAATATACTTTGTCACGAGTTATATGTCATTCTCAAGGTCATAAAGACCAGCGCCAGTCAATCTACGGCACGATCAATACTCCAAGTGCCCTTATTAAGTATTCAGTGTATAAATGTTAAGAAAACAAATTTTTATCTTATTTTTGATACCTACTTAATACTGTATATAATACAAATATTAATTGTAATCAATAATCTGATAATGCAGGACACAAAAAACCATTTATTAGCTCTTTACATACGTTATTACATTTTATTACTTAATATTACAGACAGACACACACACACACACACACACACACACACACACACACACATATATATATATATATATATATATATATATATATATATATATATATATATATTAAAACAACATAGGTTATTCAAATACAAGAATATTTATTATTTTATATAAAATAATAAATATTCTTGTATTTGAATAACCTATGTTGTTTTAAATTGTTAAACAAGAAAACGTATTATATATATATATATATAATTAATAGTTACTATCTGGAGTACATCCGTTCATTCTGCAGTCCATAAATTCGCAGTTCCGACGTTTCGCTAGAATCTCATCCAGCATAGACGAGGTGAACCCAACAACAGTAGAAGAGCGAGCCTTCTACTGTTGTTGGGTTCACCTCCTCTATGCTGGATGAGATTCTAGCGAAACGTCGGAACTGCAAATTTATGGACTGCAGAATGAACGGATGTACTCCAGATAGTAACTATTCATCATATTTTTCCATCCGTGAAGGAATACGTATCAGCATATATATATATATATATATATATATATATATATATATATATATATATATATATATATATATTAAATCTGGTGATATGTTTTCTTGTAATATAGTTAATAAATTAAAAACATTTCAAAAGCAAGAATACTTTTAATGCATATATTATTCAAAGCTTTTCGCCGATTAGACAGTACCAGCATCTTCAGGAAAATAATTATCTAACAGATAATTATTGTTAAATAATTATTTTCTTGAAGATGCTGGTACTGTTTTATCGGCGAAAAGCTTTGAATAATATGCATTAAAAGTATTCTTCTTGTTTTTGAAATGTTTTTAATTTATTAATTATTATATAGTATATATATACATATATAAGCCTATATATATATATATATAAGCCTATATATATATATATATATATATATATATATAAATGTATAAATGTATATTATTATTATTACTAAAACTCGGAGGGACCTTATCGGTGTAGAGCACTTAGCTGTAGCCTTTCTTCCCATCCCTACCACAGGACTAGCTTAGTGGATACCTACCTCTTTGCAGAAATCAAGTACCCACCTGATGCTAGATCTTCTGATATCCTCTGGTGTACATACCTGCCAGCCAAACCACTTTCTCCCTGCAGCTCCCTAAGCAGGACACTCACAGAGTACGTGGATTGGACTTTCCTCTTGGTCCTCGTCGCATCTCTTGCATACAGGGGACCTAGATTTTCCAATTTTGTATTAGAACCCCCTCAGATTCCCATGGCCTGTAACCAGCTCTACAGTAGCTCTGAGTTGATGTCTACTTAAAGAGAGTAGTTCTTTGCCCCACACATCTCCTGAGTAACCCCACAGTACCTTGGATTTGTTACACCCCAAGGTTACATTCCATTCTTCCCTGCACAACCTGTCTATATGTGCCATGATCCCCTTGCGCCCCTCCCGAGGCGGCATGCCCACTGCCCTCAGCAACGGCCCTTGGGTTATACACCCTTGTTTTGCTAAGGCGTCAGCTCTCTCATTCCCTATCCAGCCAGAATGTCCTGGAATCCAGATTAGGTTGAGTGAATTATGCTTACTCATCTCTGCTAAAGAAGCCATAGTCTCAGCCACCAACCTAGAGCTGGTACTACCCTTACCTAAAGCCTTCAGAGCTGCCTGACTGTCCGAGCTAATCCAGATGGTCTTGCCCCTCCTGCCAGACCCTATTATTTCCTCAGCACATAGTTTGATCGCGAGCACCTCCCCCTGGAAGACAGAGTTGTAGTCCTCCAGGCGATGACAAAATCTGTCTTGGTGTCTCGGTCCACTAAATCCTGCTCCCACTCCTTCCTTCATCTTGGACGCATCGGTGAACCAGATTTCACCATGTCTGGGTCTATACTCCGCCCATGCCTCTCTTGCAGGAATAAGGATTTTGTAGTTTCCTTTTTCCCTTTTAAGAGACAGTATCTTATCCTGAGGTTCTATCCAGAGCTCCTTCAGTGAATCCCCAAATAGCTGTTTATGAAGTTTGCTACTTGTCTTCCACTGCCCAGTACAGCTTAGCCGGTATGCAGTTTTCATTGCCTCCATCCTAATTTGAAGACTCAAGGATGGAAAACCCAACATAACCCTCATGGCCGCACATAGTGTGCTTCTCCTTGTAGCAGTTATGCCTCTAAGGAAGAGCCCCTGCGCGCGGTCCAGCATAAATGTATATATATATATATATATATATATATATATATATATATATATATATATATATATATATATTAAATATGGTGATATGTTTTCTTGTAATATAGTTAATAAATTAAAAACATTTAAAAAACAAGAATAATTTTAATGCATATATTACTCTTACATATATATATATATATATATATATATATATATATATATATATATATATATATATATATATCGCAATATGTATTCTTGTGTATTAATAAAGAACTAAGTCAAAATACAAATACAAGAATTATAATTTAATTTACAATTCAAAGCTTTTCGTTGGCTAACAGTACCAACATCATCAGGAATATTAAACAATTAAAATTAACATATCAATGTGTGTATATATATATATATATATATATATATATATATATATATATATATATATATTATAACATAAAGTACGAGAGGCTTTGGATTAAATTAAGTTAGAGATGGACGTGAATTATTGAATGAAAAGCAACAACTGGAATTGATAGAGCTGACTGAAGAATTTAAGGAAGTATTTTCAGATGAACCAAGAGTATGTAAGGCTTACAAACATGAAATTAAAGTGAGAACAGATCTACCATTTTTTCAAAGAAATTATCCCATACCAACCAAATATCAAGAAGCAGTTGAAAAAGAAATTGAAAAGATGTTGAATTTAAAAATAATAGAAAAAAGTAACAGCCCATACATAAATCCCATAATACCTGTTATAAATAATAGTGGAGAAATCAGATTGTGCCTAGATGCCAGAAAATTAAATGAAATCTTGATACCTGATTATAAATGCTACAGGGGTGTAAACGAGATATTACATAAAGCAAGAAAATCAAAATATTTAAGTACAATGGACCTTACAAATAGCTTTTGGCAAGTGGAGTTGGAGGTAAGTTCTAGAAGGTATAGAGCGTTTCAATTTAATGGGAAGACTAAACATTTTATAGTCACTCCATATGGCTTGAAGACATCATTAGCAGCTTTAGCTCGAGCCATGGATAGGATAATGGGAGAGGAGTTAGAACCATTCACATTAATTGATGTAGAAGACATTGTGTGCATGTCATAAAATTTTGAGGAGCATAAAATTCACTTCAGGAAATTTTTTGAAAAATTTAAGGATAACAACATGACCATAAAACTATCTAAAACATAATTTTGTAAACAAGATATTCCTTTTTTGGGATATAGGTTAACAACAAATGGTATTGAAGCTGACAAAGAAAAGATAAAAGCAGTTATGGAATTCCCACGACCAAGAAATGCAAAACAGCTAAAAGGATTCATGGGATTGGCAAATTTTTACAACAAATTTATAGACAAATATTCAAATCTAATTAAACCACTTTTATGCCTAATAAAAAAGAAAACAAAATTTAAATGGACTGAGGAAGAGGAGCGAAATTTTAATAAAATTAAAGAAGCTTTTATAAAAACAAATGTATTAAAACACCCAAATTACTCTAAAATATTTTATTTACAAACAGATGCCAGTGAATATGCTATTGGTGGACATTTGTACCAAATTTCAGATGATGGACAGAAGCAAGCTATAATGTTCATGAGCAGAACATTAAAGAATTGTGAAATTAGGTATTATACAACGGAAAAGGAGTTGCTAGCAGTGTTAGTTATTCTGTCTACAAAAGGCAAGACAAATTATTTTAGGAAGGATGGTTATAATACAAACCGATCATCAAGCATTAACGTTCATCAAAAATTGTAAAATTCTAAATTCAAGATTATATCGATGGACCTTACTAATACAGGAGTATGATTATGAAATAGAATATTGTAAGGGGAAGGATAATGTGGTTGCTGATGTTCTAAGTAGAAACCCATGTGATACAGAGAAACAAGAATATGGTCAGAATCAGAATGAATTAGTTATAAACTTAATAGAGAGGATTATGAATAAACAAATTGTTAATAAATTAACAAAATTCCATGAATTTCAATTAAAAGACAGTAAATTAAAACACATTTTTGACAACATACAAGAGTACCAAAATGAATTCAAAATTGAAAGACAAGTTTTGTATAAGAACTGTAAAAATCAATGGAAAATAGTTGTGCCAGAGAATTTAGTTATAGAGCTGGTAACAACATGTCATGAATATTATTTGCTCATAGGATCCAAGAAGTGTTATTGCATTAAACAAGAAGTATTTACATGGAAGAAAATTTACAAGGCTATTAAAAATATTTTAAAATTTTGTGATAACTGTCAAAGAGCTAAACACACCAATCAAATTAGTCATGGCCTAATGAGAGGAGTTAAAGTACATAAACTAAAAGAGCAATTGTCTATAGATTTTTGTGGACCTTTCCCTAACAGCGAAAGATATAAATACATTTTAGTTATTTTAAATATTTTCACAAAATTCATTAAAATTTATAAGATTAGAAGAGCAGATACAATGACTGCTATAAGATGTTTAGGTAATTATTTAAAAAAATATGGACAAGTAGATAGAGTTCAGTCAAACCATGGCACACAGTTTACGAACAAAAGGTGGTTAATGTTTTTAGAAAATCAAGGTATAACACCAATCTTTTCACCAATACGAAGACCACAGAGTAATATCGTTGAGAGAGTAAATAGGGAGATAATGAGATGTTTGCGAACATACTGTCATAAGAATCATAAGAAGTGGGCTAAATATATAAATATTATTAATGAAATGCTTAATGAGGTACCACATGAAACTACAGGGTTTACACCAAACAAATTACAATTTGGAAGAAATGATGAGAGATTTTGGAACAAATACATTGAAATTCAAAACTTAAATAATTCAAATTTGGATACACAATTAATAATAAAAGTGGCTAAAGAGAGAATAAAACAGAAATCAGAGGCAAGGGCAATAAAATTCAATGAAAACATAAAACATGCGTATTTGAGATAGATGATTTGGTATTAGTCAAAGAAAATTGGCAAGCAATGGGAATTAAGGGTGAAATGGGAAAACTATTTAATGTATATAGTGGACCATATAAGATAAGTAAGAAAATAGGACAATCCACATATGAACTATGGGATAATTATAAAAATGTGAGCAAAGGGATATTTCATACAACTGCATTGAAAAGATATTATGATATGAGGGAGATATCGCATGAACAAACCTGACAAGACTAACCTAACCGGACTTGACCAATTAATAAATATAGAATAGACTAAAAAACTACTGGATATAACTACTAAGAGGGGAGAGATGTATTTAACTAAAATAAAAAATATAAAATGTGGTTAATTAATGAATTTATAGAATTGAAAGGGGGATTGGAGCAAATATGTCAATAGGATTATGTCATTTAATTTATGTGAGTTTAAGGAGAAGGTAATAAGATAATTATAAAATAATTGAATTGCGTCGAATTGATAAAAAAAATATATATTATGTATGTAATAACTGAACTACGTAATAGGATGAAAGAAAATGTAGAGAGATATAAGAAAATTATTATATATACTAATAGGGAGAATCTGAGCTAAACTATGAAATAAATACTTAATAAGAGACAAGTAGGCTGTTACCACAAAACTAAAAGTAGCAAGAACTAAATAAAACATTCGAAAATAAGAATCTATTGAATGAATGAGTGACACGGATGTATATATGAATCCAGATTTAATGAATAATGATAATGAATAATTACTTGTAATGAAGAATAGATATAAGCTAGATATAAGTCAAGAAATATGTACATAGAATAAGAAAAAAGACTTGATCAATGATAATTAATATTTTAAAAAAATAATAATAAAAATGGAAAAAAAGTAATTGACTTTGTTCTGATATTTGTATGGATTTGTTATATGTGTTAGGAGAGGTGATGTAATCAAAGTTTAGTTTTTTTTTTTTTGGTAATTGTATTGAATAAGACTCTCTTAGTAAGTGGAAAATATATTATTCAAATGAAAAAAATAAAATATATAAACAGTGAGTGACAGTTTAAGTGACTATAGATTCAGGAAAGTAATTTTGTTCTTATAAAGTTTTATTTTTTTATTTTCATAATAGGAGACACTGTAATATTTTTACATAAAAACACAAACGTAATAAATAAGAATAATTCAGAATATAAAAGAAGTAAATTAAAAATGGATGAAAAAAAGAAAATGTAAACAATGGAGCCATAACTTAAAAAAATAATCATAAAATATTAAAACCAAGATGACAGCTATTATAATTATGAAACAGCTGATGTTTTCCAAATATAGAAATGTATAAGACCTAAAAATGATTGCATAGAGGATAAAACTTAACTGTCCAAATTAGGACATGAAGATCAAATAATCAGTGGGTTAAATAACAGATGTTTCAACAAAGGAAAAAGTTTTATTTTTTCTCTAGAAATTTCAATTAAAAAAAATTCATTGTTAGAGAAGCTTGCATTGGAACTGGAAGCAATAAACTTAGTTGCCAAAATTTTATTTAAAGGAAGAATTGAAGCATAAATAACATAGTGGTGAAAGATTTGTTTATAGAAATAAATTTAAAAGGCTAGAAATTTGGACAAAAACATTAAAATTCAGATAGGCCTAAGTAATTAAATTTAAGAAACATTGTAAACTATTATATTGTAAATTCAAAATTAATAACTTTAGGCCTAGGCGTTTCTTTTTTAAAATTTATTACAACATTAATTGCATTAACTAAATTTTAATTTGTCATAACACCCACCGAATAACCTGATAGAAAGAGTCTTGTGATATTTAACTAAATTAGGAAATAGAGAAAGTGTATTAAAAAAAATATTGTAACTATAATGAGATTTTAAAAAACTAAATTAAACAAAAATTAATCGAATTATAAGAAAGTGTTTTATTTATTTTTATAAATGGTAAGTAATAAAAAATACAAGTAATAGGAATCTAAATTTTACTGTTAGGGTTACAATTATTTTGTAATTCTAACTGGCGCCCAGCAACTTATTATTTTCTAAAGATTAGTATTATTAAATTTTGTGTTATTATAAAGAAGTATATTTAAATTATTCAAAATATATAAAATTATTAATATTATAAAAATATTACAATATATAAACACAGTATATATATATTTTCATTTTTTATATTTTATAATAGGGTAGCTTAATCTTTTAAACATAGTCTAGTAGCCTACGATTGGACTATATGAACAGTCCAGATGCAGCCATTGAACTATAAGGTATTTAGAAAATTTTAATAATGCTGATACTGCCCATCAGCGAAAAGCTTTATCTAGCGAGAAAACTAAAATACACATTGTTGTTTATGAAGTGTTATTTAACCATATATATATATATATATATATATATATATATATATATATATATATATATATATATATATATATATATGCTTTGAAGCATAACTATAGTCTGGTTGGGGTTGGGTTGGGGTGAGAACTACTAATGGAGAAGTAACCAAACAGTAAATCCCCCTTCATAATCTGACTCCTAGAATCTGGCTAGAAAGATTGAGAACTCGAAATAGGCATCAGAAATACGCATAGATGAATTAACTTCATACATTATCAGGCTAATGATGAAAAAAATTTATTGAATTTTTTCTGAAATGGTTAGAAGTACTTTTATGCAATTTACACGTATAATAATATTAGACTAAAGACAATTATAGGCCTATGCCTATAACTATATACAACTATCCCGCAATGCACGAGTGTATAACACGGGCAGTAGGTCTATAGGTAAAACTTTATAATCAGGCACTGGGGAACTGTGGGCCTTGGCGAAAGACGGAAGACGAGGGGAGGGTGGAGGGCTTCACAGGCTATTTTCAAAAACATCGACCTTTGAACATCCGCTGTCTTATACGATTTACTCATTATTTTTTCACTTATTAGTATTTTTTTAATACTAGTGTAAGTAGGAAGCCTGCTAATAGGATTGTCAAAGGATTGGGACGGGTAGTCCATTATCTATTCGTCCAATGAGGGATAACGACAGTGGTTGATGTTTTCTAGATGATACATTTGACCTGTAGCTCCTCTAGCCGTTACGAGTCCTAAGTGCTGGGGTTTAGAAGTATGGAACACCACTCACTCAAATTCAGGCAGGAGGATCTACTAATTGGAAAGAAAGAATTGTGGTAGCATTATTTTAGTAAGCTTTAGGATTTTATGTAAATTATACCAAACAATGTAATCAATATATTAGACCGAAAGTTCCACTGATGCCACATCGCCCGGCGGCGGTAGGCCTACTGTTGGCAAATTCTTAGAGTTAGCTGCCCCTTTACATAAAAAGGTTAAGTATTTAGCTTAGGCCTATATTTTAATGCCCTAAAATATGCTGCAGTCTATTTATAAAGCATTATATTATTTGACTTTTTTTTATTGTGACTCAACATCGCGATATAGCCTACCATGTTCGCCGTTCTTGTAACCCTCACCTCAGTAACAGATACGCTTTACTGTATTTTAATTTACTTTAGTTTTATTATAGCTTGATATAGCAACATAAAACAGAACACCGTGCTCGCCGCACTTGTAACCCTCACCTCAGTAACAGATACGCTTTGTCTGTATTTTAATTTACTTTAGTTTTATTATAGCTTGATATAGCAACATAAAACAGAACCCCGTGCTCGCCGCACTTGTAACCCTCACCCCAGTAACAGATACGCTTTGTCTGTATTTTAATTTACTTTAGTTTTATTATAGCTTGATATAGCAACATAAAACAGAACACCGTGCTCGCCGCACTTGTAACCCTCACCTCAGTAACAGATACGCTTTGTCTGTATTTTAATTTACTTTAGTTTTATTATAGCTTGATATAGCAACATAAAACAGAACCCCGTGCTCGCCGCACTTGTAACCCTCACCTCAGTAACAGATACGCTTTGTCTGTATTTTAATTTACTTTAGTTTTATTATAGCTTGATATAGCAACATAAAACAGAACGCCGTGCTCGCCGCACTTGTAACCCTCACCTCAGTAACAGATACGCTTTGTCTGTATTTTAATTTACTTTAGTTTTATTATAGCTTGATATAGCAACATAAAACAGAACCCCGTGCTCGCCGCACTTGTAACCCTCACCTCAGTAACAGATACGCTTTGTCTGTATTTTAATTTACTTTAGTTTTATTATAGATTGATATAGCAACATAAAACAGAACCCCGTGCTCGCCGCACTTGTAACCCTCACCTCAGTAACAGATACGCTTTGTCTGTATTTTAATTTACTTTAGTTTTATTATAGCTTGATATAGCAACATAAAACAGAACACCGTGCTCGCCGCACTTGTAACCCTCACCTCAGTAACAGATACGCTTTGTCTGTATTTTAATTTACTTTAGTTTTATTATAGCTTGATATAGCAACATAAAACAGAACCCCGTGCTCGCCGCACTTGTAACCCTCACCTCAGTAACAGATACGCTTTGTCTGTATTTTAATTTACTTTAGTTTTATTATAGCTTGATATAGCAACATAAAACAGAACCCCGTGCTCGCCGCACTTGTAACCCTCACCTCAGTAACAGATACGCTTTGTCTGTATTTTAATTTACTTTAGTTTTATTATAGCTTGATATAGCAACATAAAACAGAACGCCGTGCTCGCCGCACTTGTAACCCTCACCTCAGTAACAGATACGCTTTGTCTGTATTTTAATTTACTTTAGTTTTATTATGGCTTGATATAGCGACATAAAACAGAACCCCGTGCTCGCCGCACTTGTAACCCTCACCTCAGTAACAGATACGCTTTGTCTGTATTTTAATTTACTTTGGTTTTATAATGGCTTGATATAGCCACATAAAACAGAACCCCGTGCTCACCGCACTTGTAACCCTCACCCCAGTAACAGACACGCTTTGTCTGTATTCTTTTTATTTTGGTTTTATTATAGATTGACATCGCGATATATGATGGGCCCCGTGCTCGCCGTGCTTGTAACCCTTACCCCAGTAACAGATACGCGTTGTCTGTATTCTATTTTACTTTGGTTTTATTATGGCTCGATATTGTGACATAAGATCGGACCCCGTACTCACCGTACTTCTAACCCTCACCGCAGTAACAAATACGCTTTGTCTGTATTTTATTTTACTTTGGTTTTATTATGGCTTGACATCGGGACATACGATGGGGCCACATGATTGTAACCCTCACCTCAGTAACAGATACACTTTGTTTGTTTTTTATTTTACTTTGGTTTTATTATGGCTTGACATCACGACATACGATAGGACCCCGTGGTTGTAGCTCTCGCCTCAGTAACACATATTAATTGTGTTAATGCAACCCATTAATACGCCAAAAAGCAGAGCGTCTTACAAGAAATAGGAATGCAGGATTTTAAAGCCACAGATGGATGGTTCAATCGATGAAAGAAGAGAGAAAACATTGTTTATGAGAAAACTATAGTAAAAAGAAAGATGCTGATTTTGTTGGAGCTGAGGACAGGTTACTGTACGAATGGCCAACAAGTTTGGTTGAGTATTCTCTAACTGCGTACACAATGCAGACGAAACAGGACTTTACTCGAACATCTTATGTATTCAAAAATGGTAAAACGCTAGTGTGTGTAATATGTTAACAACGTATAACGGTTCTGTGTTATGTTAAAATGGTTGGACAAAAAAAAACTCTTTCATTATCGGGAAATCTAAAATTCCAAGCAGTTTTGAGGTACAAACCAAAAAGCTTCCAGTTGAATATCAAAACATTTTAGATGAATGGCCGACTAAATGGGATATCATGCTGAAACACAACTATGTCCTTGTAATAGACAACTGTATTGCGTATAACGAAGCAAGCACTGCGCTGAAATATAACTATAAGGACATAGTTATACATTTAGTATACATTAAGTATGCTTAGTGACAAAATGATTTACCTTTCGGCCAATACTACATCACTTCTGAAAGCTTTTTACCAACGAGAGATGCATGCTAGAATAATAGAAAACACGGATGAATTTCAAACCCTTATCTCAAATGAATTGGCTAAAAAACGTCTTTACTCTATGTTATTAATCTTGTAGCAAAATCTTGGAATCACGTTTCTAAAATATTACTTTAAAAAAGGTGAGTTAAAAAATGTTAAGGAAAATCAAGGCGAAAGAGTCAGATGAAAGCTTAAAGCCATTTGATTTGTCTTTAAAAGAACACACTGAGTGAACCGCAGCGGGAGTGACTGAAGACATTTGTAAGGGAGTTGCTTCAACATCAAAGATTACTGAAGAAGAAGATACTGATGATGATGATGAGGAAATTTTCAAACTTGTACCACGAAGATCTAAGCAGGAAGTTCACCAAGATCTTAAGATTCTACGGCAGTTTGTTCAACAAAAACTATGAATATGAGTTATTCATAAACAATATTTTACTGGACAATTACAGACAATCTCATGTTGAGGAATTATTTGTGAAAAATAAATAAATTTGAAAGTGTAGATAAGATTAAAGTGTTTTATGTGTTTGTGTTGTATGAAGTTTTTTATGTAGTTCAATAATCTTCTAAAAATTATGTTTCATTTAATTAATGTAAAAAAAAAATCTACAATGGAATAAAATAATCTGCCGAGATGTAGGCTATAGACTACTCCCAAAATATAGCAATAACAAGTGGGAGACCTAGTTACAAAATTAGAGTTGCAAACTTTGGTAAGTAATGACCTATGATTTCCATGTCGCTGAATTACATTGTAGTTGTAGTTATAGAATTACAATGACTTACTTTAGTGCTAGGTTTACAAATCATTCAGTAACACTTGTGAACATAAACAGTGAAGTGAGTTCAATGCGGCACTTCTGTACATCGTGATTACGCAGTCTGTTATTGTTATCAAATTGCTTCTGACAAATATGATTACAATAAGTGGCTGCTTCTGTCTACATTTTATGAAAACTGATAAAATCTTCAAAGATATACTTGAATTTTTAATTTGCAATGCAATTCACATCCAGCCCTCCACAAACGTTTCATATGGGTGCCCATGGTCTTGGTCTACAAATGATTTAAGTAGTAAATGGCAATACATTATTACCCTATAATAATTTCTTATTATAAGTAGTAATGAATTTTAAATATATATATAGATATTATATAAAATTCAATTTGTGTATACACTAATAAGAAATGTATACTATACAGTTAGAATATTTTTGAATTTTGTAGTCCATTACGTTCGGTTGAATCTTATCAATCACTTAAACAATAGTTTATGACTATCCGAACTTTCAATTTAGTAAATTTGTTAAAACTTACTGAGACAGAACGTTTTCGATCGCTATCTGCCGATCTTCATCAGTGTCTTCGGCTTGGAGATGTTGGGTCAAGCGGTGACGGTTTTAAACGTAGGTTTTCGATAGTATCAAAGAGTATGTGTGATTTGTATTGTATCTGTTCGTTTAATATGTTTGTACTTTGTGTTTTTGTGTGTATGTAAATTTCATATTGTTCTAGTGTGTTGAGATGTGGTCGTTTTTGTTGATGTGTAGGATTTCTAGGTTATGGTAAATGTCTGTGTAATTGTGTCCTACGTTATCTACCTAAAACCGAAATCATAAACATCCTCCAAATCATCACCGAACAAAACTATTTCACCCACAACTCAAACTTCTATTCACAACCAGTTGGCCTACCAATGGGAAGTCCTATCAGTAGTGTCTTAAGTGAAATTTTTCTACAACACATAGAAAACACCAACATACTCACAAACAATACACACGCACACAAAATTATTTACTGGCACAGATACGTCGATGGTATTATAACACTATACAGAGGCAACTCCCGTCAATGCGAACAACTCCTCACCTACACTAATAAAATACACCCAAAACTCCACCTCACTTCAGAAATTGAAACCAACCGATCCCTAAACTTCCTCGACCTAACCATAACAAAAAGCCACACACAAAAACACAGCTTCAACATTTACAGGAAACCCATAACGACAGACACACTTATCCAAAACACCTCAAACCACCCTATCCAACACAAACACGCAGCCTTCAGATCCATGCTTCATAGACTTAAAGAAGTCCCAATGGCCACAGTAAACATAAACAAAGAACTAGACACAATTAAATATTTAGCATACACAAATGGATACAACACCACAATAATAGACAAACTATGGCACAAAATACAAAAAAACACTAAAATTAACACTACAGACAGGGAAAACATATACATCACATTACCATTCATAAACAAAACAACAAACAAAATATCCCGCAAATTTCAAAAAACAGGATACAAAATAGCATATAAAACTAATAACAAGCTACAATACAAAATACAACACAACACCAACAACAATGATAAACTACAAGCACCAAGCGTATACAAACTGAACTGCGACGAATATAACAAATTATACATTGGACAAACAGGTAGCAGCTTTAAACAAGAGTCGAAGAACACAAACAGAACATTAACTCAACATTTTACAACCACTTAAAAGATACAGGACACAAATACACAGACATTTACCATAACCTAGAAATCCTACACATCAACAAAAACGACCACATCTCAACACACTAGAACAATATGAAATTTACATACACACAAAAACACAAAGTACAAACATATTAAACGAACAGATACAATACAAATCACACATACTCTTTGATACTATCGAAAACCTACGTTTAAAACCGTCACCGCTTGACCCAACATCTCCAAGCAGAAGACACTGATGAAGATCGGCACATAGCGTTTGAAAACGCTCTGTCTCCGTAAGTTTTAACAAATTTACTAAATTCAAAGTTCGGATAGTCATAAACTATTGTTTAAGTGATTAATTGAATATTTTATTAAAATTTGTTCATATACTTGCATGGTCATATGAATAATACACACTTCTCTCCGTTTTAATGGTAAACATAGACACTTATTGGGGTACTGAAATACAAAATGTATTGTACTTATGAGTATTAATGCCTTTATCCTACAATAAACCCTAATTACAAACAAAACTAAAAATATACAACTTTTATGTACATTTATGTTACAAAGTATGATGATTAACTATTAATGAAATGCCTATTTTTTTAACTGCATGTGTTTTCTTGTTTATTTTATAACTCATTATACTATGTTGAATAAAGCCTATTTGTTATTGTTAAATTGTTTATGGTAACAATGCTTGTATATTATAGAAGGTGAGAGGCTTAAGTAAAATCAGGGCGGATTAAGTTCCACTGAAACTGAATAATTTCATTATTTCATTACATTTACAATTTATTAATAAGTTAACTTATCTCAGGTACACTTGAAGCTTGGTGAACATGAACAAGTGTAATCCTGTAAATATGTATATTAGCCTATGTTACAAATTGTATTTGTTTGTAAATTCTGATATGCTGCCAAACAAATCCATAATCACTGTTGTGAAAATGCCTGAACATTCTATAACTTTACACAAGTTCATTACCATCTCATATGGAGATATTAGGGATAAGTTTTTAATTTTAATATATAAAAATTTTTAAAATAGAAAAAATAGTGATTGATGTGAAGTTAGTAAGGAAGTGTTTCTGTTACTTCTATTTGTATGGATATTAAATTTATTCCATGATAGCATTATTGTTCATTAACAGTTTTCCAAGGTAAGAAGTTAGATTTAACAAATGAACCCAAACTGAAGTGTTGTGGTGAACATGTACACAAGTATCAAAATAACATTCCACCCCTAAAACCCCTGTAATTATAGTGTTTATAATACTGTTTTTCCAAAATTCCTGTTTTTCGATGTTTGAAAATACAGTAGAACCTCTTCAACTAGTCACAGTATCAACAAGAATAGCCTTGCACTCTCATGTAGTATAAGGCGCCATCAGAAAAACTTTTTTAATACAAATGATATTGACAGAATTGTTAAAAAAAAAACAATAATAGATTTTTTCAGCCAACATTAATTAAATTACATGCCTGTTTCTGTGCTATGTTTATCCACAATTGCATTGTAATTTCACTACCTCCGTAATTCGTCCTTCCTCGGTCCCAAACCTGACAAATTAGGGGCTATATTACATATAAGTGACAAATTAGAGGCTCTAATATATATATATATATATATATATATATATATATATATATATCATTAATTAAATTACATGCCTGTTTCTGTGCTATGTTTATCCACAATTGCATTGTAATTTCACTACCTCCGTAATTCGTCCTTCCTCGGTCCCAAACCTGACAAATTAGGGGCTATATTACATATAAGTGACAAATTAGAGGCTCTAATATATATATATATATATATATATATATATATATATATATATATATATATATATATAAATATATATATATATATATATATATATATATATATATATAAGTGAAAAATTAGGGGCTCTACTATATATGTGACAAATTAGGGGATCTACTATATATGTGACAAATTAGGGGATCTATTATTATGTGGTAAATTAGGGGCTTTACTATATACAAGTGACAAATAAGTTGCTCTACTATACATAAGTAACAAATTACTCTACTACATATAAGTGACAAATTAGGGGATCTACTATATATGTGACAAATAAGGTGCGCTACTATATATATAACAAATTACTCTACTATATGTAAGTGACAAATTAGGTGCTCTACTATATACAAGTAACAAATTACTCTACTACATATAAGTGACAAATTAGGAGCTGTACTATATATAAGTGACAAATTAGGTGCTCTACTATAACTTTTATAAGTGACAAATTATGTGTTATACTTTATATAAGTGAAAAATTAGGGGATCTACTACATATGTGACAAATTAGGGGATCTACTATATGTGTGACAAATTAGGGGCTCTACTACATACAAGTAACAAATTACTTTACTACATATAAGTGACAAATTAGGAGCTCTACTATATATAAGTGACAATTTATTTGCTCTACTATATATAAGTGACAAATTACGGAATTTACTACATATAAGTGACATATTAGGAGCTCTACTATATATAAGTGACAAATTAGGTGCTCTACTGTATATACGTGACAAATTAGGGAATTTACTACATATAAGTTACAATTTAGGAGCTCTACTATATATAAGTGACAAATTAGGTGCTCTACTATATATAAGCGACAAATTAGGGGCTCTACTATATATAAGTGATCAATTAGGTCCTCTACTATATAAGTGACAAATTAGGTGCTCTACTATATATAAGTCACAAATTAGGGAATGTACTACATATAAGTTTGAAAATAGGAGCTCTACTATATATAAGCGACAAATTAGGGGCTCTACTATGTATAAGAGGGGTGACAAGTTACGAAACTCTTTCTGATTCTTATGTATAAAAGTATTTACATAATTATTCAATGGAAAATTTTCTAAAAAAATTCTTCTAAAATTAAGTTTGAGAATAAATATGTCTACTTAAAACAATATACATATATATTGGACTCTTTAATTTATGAAAGGTTATTATAAATATGCCTGCTTAAAACAATAAGGATATTGGAATTTTAATTTATGATAGGTTTTTATAAATGTGCCTGCTTAAAACAATAAAGATATTGGACTGTTAATTTGTGATAGGTCGTTATAAATGTGCCTGCTTAAAACAATAAAGATATTGGACTGTTAATTTGTGATAGGTCGTTATAAATGTGCCTGCTTAAAACAATAAAGATATTGGACTGTTAATTAGTGATAGGTCGTTATAAATGTGCCTGCTTAAAATAATAAAGATATTGGACTGTTAATTTGTGATAGGTCGTTATAAATGTATCTGATTAAAATAATAAAGATATTGGACTGTTAATTTGTGATAGGTCGTTATAAATGTGCCTGCTTAAAGTAATAAAGATATTGAACTGTTAATTTGTGATAGGTCGTTATAAATGTGCCTGCTTAAAATAATAGAGATATTGAACTGTTAATTTGTGATAGGTCGTTATAAATGTGACTGCTTAAAACAATAAAGATACTGGACTGTTAATTTGTGATAGGTCGTTATAAATGTTCCTGAATAAAGATATTGGACTGTTAATTTGTGATAGGTCGTTATAAATATGCCTGATTAAAATAATAAAGATATTAAACTGTTAATTTGTGATAGGTCGTTATAAATGTGCCTGCTTAAAATAATAATGATATTGAACTGTTAATTTGTGATAGGTCGTTATAAATGTGCCTGCTTAAAATAATAAAGATATTGAACTGTTAATTTGTGATAGGTCGTTATAAATGTCCTTGATTAAAATAATAAAGATATTGAACTGTTAATTTGTGATAGGTCGTTATAAATGTGCCTGCTTAAAATAATAAAGATATTGAACTGTTAATTTGTGATAGGTCGTTATAAATGTGCCTGCTTAAAACAATAAAGATATTGTACTGTTAATTTGTGATAGGTCGTTAGAAATGTGCCTGCATAAAACAATGAAGATATTGGACTGTTAATTTGTGATAGGTCGTTATAAATGTGCCTGCTTAAAACAATAAAGATATTGTACTGTTAATTTGTGATAGGTCGTTATAAATGGGCCTGCTTAAAACAATAAAGATATTGGACTGTTAATTTGTGATAGGTCGTTATAAATGTGCTTGCTTAAAACAATAAAGATATTGGACTGTTAATTTGTGATAAGTCGTTATAAATGTGTCTACTTAAAATAATAAAGATATTGGACTGTTAATTTGTGATAGGTCGTTATAAATGTGCCTGATTAAAATAATAAAGATATTGAACTGTTAATTTGTGATAGGTCGTTATAAATGTGCCTGCTTAAAATAATAAAGATACTGAACTGTTAATTTGTGATAGGTCGTTATAAATGTGCCTGCTTAAAACAATAAAGATATTGGACTGTTAATTTGTGATAGGTCGTTAGAAATGTGCCTGCTTAAAACAATGAAGATATTGGACTGTTAATTTGTGATAGGTCGTTATAAATGTGCCTGCTTAAAACAATAAAGATATTGTACTGTTAATTTGTGATAGGTCGTTATAAACGGGCCTGCTTAAAACAATAAAGATAATGGACTGTTAATTTGTGATAGGTCGTTATAAATCTGCTTGCTTAAAACAATAAAGATATTGGACTGTTAATTTGTGATAAGTCGTTATAAATGTGTCTACTTAAAATAATAAAGATATTGGACTGTTAATTTGTGATAGGTCGTTATAAATGTGCCTGCTTAAAATAATAAAGATATTGAAATGTTAATTTGTGATATGTCGTTATAAATGTGCCTGCTTAAAACAATAAAGATATTGGACTGTTAATTAGTGATAGGTCGTTATAAATGTGCCTGCTTAAAATAATAAAGATATTGGACTGTTAATTTGTGATAGGTCGTTATAAATGTATCTGAATAAAATAATAAAGATATTGGACTGTTAATTTGTGATAGGTCGTTATAAATGTGCCTGCTTAAAGTAATAAAGATATTGAACTGTTAATTTGTGATAGGTCGTTATAAATGTGCCTGCTTAAAATAATAGAGATATTGAACTGTTAATTTGTGATAGGTCGTTATAAATGTGACTGCTTAAAACAATAAAGATACTGGACTGTTAATTTGTGATAGGTCGTTATAAATGTTCCTGAATAAAGATATTGGACTGTTAATTTGTGATAGGTCGTTATAAATATGCCTGATTAAAATAATAAAGATATTAAACTGTTAATTTGTGATAGGTCGTTATAAATGTGCCTGCTTAAAATAATAATGATATTGAACTGTTAATTTGTGATAGGTCGTTATAAATGTGCCTGCTTAAAATAATAAAGATATTGAACTGTTAATTTGTGATAGGTCGTTATAAATGTCCTTGATTAAAATAATAAAGATATTGAACTGTTAATTTGTGATAGGTCGTTATAAATGTGCCTGCTTAAAATAATAAAGATATTGAACTGTTAATTTGTGATAGGTCGTTATAAATGTGCCTGCTTAAAACAATAAAGATATTGTACTGTTAATTTGTGATAGGTCGTTAGAAATGTGCCTGCATAAAACAATGAAGATATTGGACTGTTAATTTGTGATAGGTCGTTATAAATGTGCCTGCTTAAAACAATAAAGATATTGTACTGTTAATTTGTGATAGGTCGTTATAAATGGGCCTGCTTAAAACAATAAAGATATTGGACTGTTAATTTGTGATAGGTCGTTATAAATGTGCTTGCTTAAAACAATAAAGATATTGGACTGTTAATTTGTGATAAGTCGTTATAAATGTGTCTACTTAAAATAATAAAGATATTGGACTGTTAATTTGTGATAGGTCGTTATAAATGTGCCTGATTAAAATAATAAAGATATTGAACTGTTAATTTGTGATAGGTCGTTATAAATGTGCCTGCTTAAAATAATAAAGATACTGAACTGTTAATTTGTGATAGGTCGTTATAAATGTGCCTGCTTAAAACAATAAAGATATTGGACTGTTAATTTGTGATAGGTCGTTAGAAATGTGCCTGCTTAAAACAATGAAGATATTGGACTGTTAATTTGTGATAGGTCGTTATAAATGTGCCTGCTTAAAACAATAAAGATATTGTACTGTTAATTTGTGATAGGTCGTTATAAACGGGCCTGCTTAAAACAATAAAGATAATGGACTGTTAATTTGTGATAGGTCGTTATAAATCTGCTTGCTTAAAACAATAAAGATATTGGACTGTTAATTTGTGATAAGTCGTTATAAATGTGTCTACTTAAAATAATAAAGATATTGGACTGTTAATTTGTGATAGGTCGTTATAAATGTGCCTGCTTAAAATAATAAAGATATTGAAATGTTAATTTGTGATATTTCGTTATAAATGTGCCTGCTTAAAACAATAAAGATATTGGACTGTTAATTAGTGATAGGTCGTTATAAATGTGCCTGCTTAAAATAATAAAGATATTGGACTGTTAATTTGTGATAGGTCGTTATAAATGTATCTGATTAAAATAATAAAGATATTGGACTGTTAATTTGTGATAGGTCGTTATAAATGTGCCTGCTTAAAGTAATAAAGATATTGAACTGTTAATTTGTGATAGGTCGTTATAAATGTGCCTGCTTAAAATAATAGAGATATTGAACTGTTAATTTGTGATAGGTCGTTATAAATGTGACTGCTTAAAACAATAAAGATACTGGACTGTTAATTTGTGATAGGTCGTTATAAATGTTCCTGAATAAAGATATTGGACTGTTAATTTGTGATAGGTCGTTATAAATATGCCTGATTAAAATAATAAAGATATTAAACTGTTAATTTGTGATAGGTCGTTATAAATGTGCCTGCTTAAAATAATAATGATATTGAACTGTTAATTTGTGATAGGTCGTTATAAATGTGCCTGCTTAAAATAATAAAGATATTGAACTGTTAATTTGTGATAGGTCGTTATAAATGTCCTTGATTAAAATAATAAAGATATTGAACTGTTAATTTGTGATAGGTCGTTATAAATGTGCCTGCTTAAAATAATAAAGATATTGAACTGTTAATTTGTGATAGGTCGTTATAAATGTGCCTGCTTAAAACAATAAAGATATTGTACTGTTAATTTGTGATAGGTCGTTAGAAATGTGCCTGCATAAAACAATGAAGATATTGGACTGTTAATTTGTGATAGGTCGTTATAAATGTGCCTGCTTAAAACAATAAAGATATTGTACTGTTAATTTGTGATAGGTCGTTATAAATGGGCCTGCTTAAAACAATAAAGATATTGGACTGTTAATTTGTGATAGGTCGTTATAAATGTGCTTGCTTAAAACAATAAAGATATTGGACTGTTAATTTGTGATAAGTCGTTATAAATGTGTCTACTTAAAATAATAAAGATATTGGACTGTTAATTTGTGATAGGTCGTTATAAATGTGCCTGATTAAAATAATAAAGATATTGAACTGTTAATTTGTGATAGGTCGTTATAAATGTGCCTGCTTAAAATAATAAAGATACTGAACTGTTAATTTGTGATAGGTCGTTATAAATGTGCCTGCTTAAAACAATAAAGATATTGGACTGTTAATTTGTGATAGGTCGTTAGAAATGTGCCTGCTTAAAACAATGAAGATATTGGACTGTTAATTTGTGATAGGTCGTTATAAATGTGCCTGCTTAAAACAATAAAGATATTGTACTGTTAATTTGTGATAGGTCGTTATAAACGGGCCTGCTTAAAACAATAAAGATAATGGACTGTTAATTTGTGATAGGTCGTTATAAATCTGCTTGCTTAAAACAATAAAGATATTGGACTGTTAATTTGTGATAAGTCGTTATAAATGTGTCTACTTAAAATAATAAAGATATTGGACTGTTAATTTGTGATAGGTCGTTATAAATGTGCCTGCTTAAAATAATAAAGATATTGAAATGTTAATTTGTGATATTTCGTTATAAATGTGCCTGCTTAAAATAATAAAGATATTGGACGGTTAATTTATGATAGGTCGTTATAAATGTGCCTGCCTTAAATAATAAAGATATTGAACTGTTAATTTGTGATAGGTCGTTATAAATGTGCCTGCTTAAAATAATAAAGATATTGAACTGTTAATTTGTGATAGGTCGTTATAAATGTGATTGCTTAAAATAATAAAGATATTGAACTGTTAATTTGTGATAGGTCGTTATAAATGTGCCTGCTTAAAATAATAAAGATATTCGACTGTTAATTGGTGAGAGGTCGTTATAAATGTTCCTGCTTAAAACAATAAAGATATTGGACTGTTAATTTGTGATAGGTCGTTATAAATGTATCTGATTTATATAATAAAGATATTGGACTGTTAATTTGTGATAGGTCGTTATAAATGTGCCGGCTTAAAATAATAAAGATATTGGACTGTTAATTTGTAATAGGTCGTTATAAATTTGCCTGCTTAAAACAATAAAGATATTGGACTGTTAATTTGTGATAGGTCGTTATAAATGTGCCTGCTTAAAATAATAAAAATATTGAACTGTTAATTTGTGGTAGGTCGTTATAAATGTGCCTGCTTAAAATAATAAAGATATTGAACTGTTAATTTGTGATAGGTCGTTATAAATGTGCCTGCTTAAAACAATAAAGATATTGGACTGTTAATTTGTGATAGGTCGTTATAAATGTGCCTGCTTAAAACAATAAAGATATTGGACTGTTAATTTATGATAGGTCGTTACAAATGTGCCTGCTTAAAACAATAAAGATATTGGACTTTTAATTTGTGATAGGTCGTTATAAATGTGCCTGCTTAAAATAATAAAGATATTGGACTGTTAATTTGTGATAGGTCGTTATAAATGTGCCTGCTTAAAACAATAATGATATTGGACTGTTAATTTGTGATAGGTCACAAATGTTTACCATTCATAAACAAAACAACAAACAAAATATCCCGAAAATTTCAAAAAACAAGATACAAAATAGCATATAAATCTAATAACAAGCTACAATACAAAATACAACACAACACCAACAACACGGATAAACTACAAGCACCAAGCGTATACAAACTGAACTGCGACGAATATAACAAATTATACATTGGACAAACAGGTCGCAGCTTTAAACAAGAGTCGAAGAACACAAACAGAACATTAACTCAACATTTTACAACCACTTTAAAGATACAGGACACAAATACACAGACATTTACCATAACCTAGAAATCCTACACATCAACAAAAACGACCACATCTCAACACACTAGAACAATATGAAATTTACATACACACAAAAACACAAAGTACAAACATATTAAACGAACAGATACAATACAAATCACACATACTCTTTGATACTATCGAAAACCTACGTTTAAAACCGTCACCGCTTGACCCAACATCTCCAAGCAGAAGACACTGATGAAGATCGGCACATAGCGTTTGAAAACGCTCTGTCTCCGTAAGTTTTAACAAATTTACTAAATTCAAAGTTCGGATAGTCATAAACTATTGTTTAAGTGATTTATAGAATATTTTATTAAAATTTGTTCATATACTTGCATGGTCATATGAATAATACACACTTCTCTCCGTTTTAATGGTAAACATAGCCACTTATTGGGGTACTGAAATACAAAATGTATTGTACTTATGAGTATTAATGCCTTTATCCTACAATAAACCCTAATTACAAACAAAACTAAAAATATACAACTTTTATGTACATTTATGTTACAAAGTATGATGATTAACTATTACTGAAATGCCTATTTTTTTAACTGCATGTGTTTTCTTGTTTATTTTATAACTCATTATACTATGTTGAATAAAGCCTATTTGTTATTGTTAAATTGTTTATGGTAACAGTGCTTGTATATTATAGAAGGTGAGAGGCCTAAGTAAAATCAGGGCGGATTAAGTTCCACTGAAACTGAATAATTTCATTATTTCATTACATTTACAATTTATTAATAAGTTAACTTATCTCAGGTACACTTGAAGCTTGGTGAACTTAAACAACTGTAATCCTTTAAATATGTATATTAGCCTATGTTACTAATTGTATTTGTTTGTAAATTCTGATATGCTGCCAAACAAATCCATAATCACTGTTGTGAAAATGCCTGAACATTCTATAACTTTACACAAGTTCATTACCATCTCATATGGAGATATTAGGGATAAGTTTTTAATTTTAATATATAAAAATTTTTAAAATAGAAAAAAAAGTGATTGATGTAAAGTTAGTAAGGAAGTGTTTCTGTTACTTCTATTTGTATGGATATTAAATTTATTCCATGATAGCATTATTGTTCATTAACAGTTTTCCAAGGTAAGAAGTTAGATTTAACAAATGAACCCAAACTGAAGTGTTGTGGTGAACATGTACACAAGTATCAAAATAACATTCCACCCCTAAAACCCCTGTAATTATAGTGTTTATAATACTGTTTTTCCAAAATTCCTGTTTTTCGATGTTTGAAAATACAGTAGAACCTCTTCAACTAGTCACAGTATCAACAAGAATAGCCTTGCACTCTCATGTAGTATAAGGCGCCATCAGAAAAACTTTTTTAATACAAATGATATTGACAGAATTGTTAAAAAAAAAACAATAATAGATTTTTTCAGCCAACATTAATTACATTACATGCCTGTTTCTGTGCTATGTTTATCCACAATTGCATTGTAATTTCACTACCTCCGTAATTCGTCCTTCCTCGGTCCCAAACCTGACAAATTAGGGGCTATATTACATATAAGTGACAAATTAGGGGCGCTAATATATATATATATATATATATATATATATATATATATATATATAAGTGAAAAATTAGGGGCTCTACTATATATGTGACAAATTAGGGGATCTACTATATATGTGACAAATTAGGGGATCTATTATATATGTGGTAAATTAGGGGCTCTACTATATACAAGTGACAAATTAGGTGCTCTACTATACATAAGTAACAAATTACTCTACTACATATAAGTGACAAATTAGGGGATCTACTATATATGTGACAAATAAGGTGCGCTACTATATATATAACAAATTACTCTACTATATGTAAGTGACAAATTAGGTGCTCTACTATATACAAGTAACAAATTACTCTACTACATATAAGTGACAAATTAGGAGCTGTACTATATATAAGTGACAAATTAGGTGCTCTACTATAACTTATATAAGTGACAAATTATGTGTTCTACTTTATATAAGTGAAAAATTAGGGGATCTACTACATATGTGACAAATTAGGGGATCTACTATATGTGTGACAAATTAGGGGCTCTACTATATACAAGTAACAAATTACTTTACTACATATAAGTGACAAATTAGGAGCTCTACTATATATAAGTGACAATTTATTTGCTCTACTATACATAAGTGACAAATTACGGAATTTACTACATATAAGTGACATATTAGGAGCTCTACTATATATAAGTGACAAATTAGGTGCTCTACTGTATATACGTGACAAATTAGGGAATTTACTACATATAAGTTACAATTTAGGAGCTCTACTATATATAAGTGACAAATTAGGTGCTCTACTATATATAAGCGACAAATTAGGGGCTCTAATATATATAAGTGATCAATTAGGTCCTCTACTATATAAGTGACAAATTAGGTGCTCTACTATATATAAGTCACAAATTAGGGAATGTACTACATATAAGTTTGAAATTAGGAGCTCTACTATATATAAGCGACAAATTAGGGGCTCTACTATGTATAAGTCACAAATTAGGGAATGTACTACATATAAGTTTGAAAATAGGAGCTCTACTATATATAAGCGACAAATTAGGGGCTCTAATATGTATAGGAGGGGTGACAAGTTACGAAACTCTTTCTGATTCTTATGTATAAAAGTATTTACATAATTATTCAATGGAAAATTTTCTAAAAAAATTCTTCTAAAATTAAGTTTGAGAATAAATATGTCTACTTAAAACAATATACATATATATTGGACTCTTTAATTTATGAAGGGTTATTATAAATATGCCTGCTTAAAACAATAAGGATATTGGAATTTTAATTTATGATAGGTTTTTATAAATGTGCCTGCTTAAAACAATAAAGATATTGGACTGTTAATTTGTGATAGGTCGTTATAAATGTGCCTGCTTAAAACAATAAAGATATTGGACTGTTAATTTGTGATAGGTCGTTATAAATGTGCTTGCTTAAAACAATAAAGATATTGGACTGTTAATTTGTGATAAGTCGTTATAAATGTGTCTACTTAAAATAATAAAAATATTGGACTGTTAATTTATGATAGGTAGTTATAAATGTGCCTGCTTAAAACAATAAAGATATTGGACTGTTAATTTGTGATAGGTCGTTATAAATGTGACTGCTTAAAACAATAAAGATATTGGACTGTTAATTTGTGATAGGTCGTTATAAATGTGCCTGCTTAAAACAATAAAGATATTGCACTGTTAATTTGTGATAGGTCGTTATAAATGTGCCTGCTTAAAATAATAAAGATATTGGACTGTTAATTTATGATAGGTAGTTATAAATGTGCCTGCTTAAAACAATAAAGATATTGGACTGTTAATTTGTGATAGGTCGTTATAAATGTGCCTGCTTAAAACAATAAAGATATTGGACTGTTAATTTGTGATAGGTCGTTATAAATGTGTCTGCTTAAAACAATAAAGGTATTGGACTGTTAATTTGTGATAGGTCGTTATAAATGTGCCTGCTTAAAACAATAAAGATATTGGACTGTTAATTTGTGATAGGTCGTTATAAATGGGCCTGCTTAAAACACTAAAGATATAGGACTGTTAATTTGTGATAGGTCGTTATAAATGTGCCTGCTTAAAACAATAAAGATATTGGACTGTTAATTTATGATAGGTCGTTACAAATGTGCCTGCTTAAAACAATAAAGATATTGGACTTTTAATTTGTGATAGGTCGTTATAAATGTGCCTGCTTAAAACAATAAAGATATTGGACTGTTAATTTGTGATAGGTCGTTATAAATGTGCCTGCTTAAAATAATAAAGATATTGGACTGTTAATTTGTAATAGGTCGTTATAAATGTGCCTGCTTAAAACAATAAAGATATTGGACTGTTAATTTGTGATAGGTCGTTATAAATGTGCCTGCTTAAAATAATAAAGATATTGGACTGTTAATTTGTGATAGGTCGTTATAAATGCGCCTGCTTAAAATAATAAATATATTGAACTGTTAATTTGTGTTACATCGTTATTAATTTGCCTGCCTAAAATAATAAAGATATTGAACTATTAAGTTGTGATAGGTCATCATAAATGTGCCTGCTTAAAATAATAAAGATATTGAACTGTTAATTTGTGATAGGTCGTTATAAATGTGCCAGCTTAAAATAATAATGTTATTGAACTGTTAATTTGTGATAGGTCGTTATAAATGCACCTGCTTAAAACAATAAAGATATTGGACTGTTAATTTGTGATAGGTCGTTATAAATGTATCTGATTAAAATAATAAAGATATTGGACTGTTAATTTGTGATAGGTCGTTATAAATGTGCCTGCTTAAAGTAATAAAGATATTGAACTGTTAATTTGTGACAGGTCGTTATAATTGTGCCTGCTTAAAATAATAGAGATATTGGACTTTTAATTTGTGATAGGTCGTTATAAATGTGCCTGCTTAAAACAATAAAGAAATTGGACTGTTAATTTGTCATAGGTCGTTATAAATGTTCCTGAATAAAGATATTGGACTGTTAATTTGTGATAGGTCGTTATAAATGTGCCTGAATAAAATAATAAAGATATTAAACTGTTAATTTGTGATAGGTCGTTATAAATGTGCCTGCTTAAAATAATAAAGATATTGAACTGTTAATTTGTGATAGGTCGTTATAAATGTGCCTGCTTAAAATAATAAAGATATTGAACTGTTAATTTGAGATAGGTCGTTATAAATATGCCTGCTTAAAATAATAAAGATATTGAACTGTTAATTTGTGATAGGTCATTATAAATGTGCCTGCTTAAAATAATAAAGATATTGAACTGTTAATTTGTGATAGGTCGTTATAAATGTGCCTGCTTAAAACAATAAAGATATTGGACTGTTAATTTGTGATAGGTCGTTAGCAATGTGCCTGCTTAAAACAATGAAGATATTGGACTGTTAATTTGTGATAGGTCGTTATAAATGTGCCTGCTTAAAACAATAAAGATATTGTACTATTAATTTGTGATAGGTCGTTATAAACGGGCCTGCTTAAAACAATAAAGATATTGGACTGTTAATTTGTGATAGGTCGTTATAAATGTGCTTGCTTAAAACAATAAAGATATTGGACTGTTAATTTGTGATAAGTCGTTATAAATGTGTCTACTTAAAATAATAAAGATATTGGACTGTTAATTTGTGATAGGTCGTTATAAATGTGCCTGCTTAAAATAATAAAGGTATTGAAATGGTAATTTGTGATATTTCGTTATAAATGTGCCTGCTTAAAATAATAAAGATATTGAACTGTTAATTTGTGATAGGTCGTTATAAATGTGCCTGCCTTAAATAATAAAGATATTGAACTGTTAATTTGTGATAGGTCGTTATAAATGTGCCTGCTTAAAATAATAAAGATATAGAACTGTTAATTTGTGATAGGTCGTTATAAATGTGATTGCTTAAAATAATAAAGATATTGAACTGTTAATTTGTCATATTTCGTTATAAATGTAACTGCTTAAAATAATAAAGATATTGGACTGTTAATTGATGATAGGTCGTTATAAATGTTCCTGCTTAAAACAATAAAGATATTGGACTGTTAATTTGTGATAGGTCGTTATAAATGTGCCTGCTTAAAACACTAAAGATATTGGACTGTTAATTTGTGATAGGTCGTTATAAATGTATCTGATTTATATAATAAAGATATTGGACTGTTAATTTGTGATACGTCGTTATAAATGTGCCAGCTTAAAATAATAAAGATATTGAACTGTTAATTTGTAATAGGTCGTTATAAACTTGCCTGCTTAAAACAATAAAGATATTGGACTGTTAATTTGTGATAGGTCATTATAAATGTGCCTGCTTAAAATAATAAAGATATTGAACTGTTAATTTGTGATAGGTCGTTATAAATGTGCCTGCTTAAAATAATAAAGATATTGAACTGTTAATTTGTGATAGGTCGTTATAAATGTGCCTGCTTAAGACAATAAAGATATTGGACTGTTAATTTGTGATAGGTCGTTATAAATGTGCCTGCTTAAAACAATAAAGATATTGGACTGTTAATTTATGATAGGTCGTTACAAATGTGCCTGCTTAAAACAATAAAGATATTATACTTTTAATTTGTGATAGGTCGTTATAAATGTGCCTGCTTAAAACAATAATGATATTGGACTGTTAATTTGTGATAGGTCATTATAAATGTGCCTGCATAAAATAATAAAGATATTGAACTGATAATTTGTGATAGGTCGTTATAAATGTGCCTGCTTAAAACATTAAAGATATTGGACTGTTAATTTGTGATAGGTCGTTAGAAATGTGCCTGCTTAAAGCATTGAAGATATTGGACTGTTAATTTGTGATAGGTCGTTATAAATGTGCCTGCTTAAAACAATAAAGATATTGGACTGTTAATTTGTGATAGGTCGTTATAAATGTGCCTGCTTAAAATAATAAAGATATTGAACTGTTAATTTGTGATAGGTCTTTATAATTGTGTCTGCCTAAAATAATAAAGATATTGAACTGTTAATTTTTGATAGGTCGGTTTAAATGTGCCTGCTTAAAATAATAAAGATATTGGACTGTTAATTTGTGATAGGTCGTTATAAATGTGCCTGCTTAAAATAATAAAGATATTGAACTGTTAATTTTTGATAGGTCGGTTTAAATGTGCCTGCTTAAAATAATAAAGATATTGAACTGTTAATTTGTGATAGGTCGTTATAAATGTGCCTGCTTAAAATAATAATGATATTGGACTGTTAATTTGTGATAGGTCGTTATAAATGTGCCTGCTTAAAATAATAAAGATATTGAACTGTTAATTTGTGATAGGTCGTTATAAATGTGCCTGCTTAAAATAATAAAGATATTGAACTGTTAATTTGTGATAGGTCGTTATAAATGTGCCTGCTTAAAATAATAAATATATTGAACTGTTAATTTGTGATAGGTCGTTATAAATGTGCCTGCTTAAAATAATAAAGATATTGGACTGGTAATTTGTGATAGGTCGTTATAAATGTGCCTACTTAAAATAATAAAGATATTGAACTGTTAATTTGTGATAGGTCGTTTTAACTGTGCCTGCTTAAAATAATAAAGATATTGAACTGTTAATTTGTGATAGGTCGTTATAAATGTGCCTGCCTAAAATAATAAAGATATTGGACTGTTAATTTGTGATAGGTCGTTATAAATGTGCCTGCTTAAAATAATAAAGATATTGAACTGTTAATTTGTGATTAGTCGTTATAAATGCGCCTGCTTAAAATAATAAAGATATTGAACTGTTAATTTGTGATAGGTCGTTATAAATGTGCCTGCTTAAAGTAATAAAGATATTGAACTGTTAATTTGTGATTGGTCGTTATAAATGTGCCTGCTTAAAATAATAAAGATATTGATCAGTTAATTTGTGATAGGTCTTTATAAATGTGCCTGCCTAAAATAATAAAGATATTGGACTGTTAATTTGTCCTATTTACATCTAGGCCATCTTCTGTCTCATTTAAAAGCCAAACAGATATTTTGAATGTGGACTATGTTGCTATTTTGTCTGTTTTTCTTTTTTTACAAATAATTTTGGATTTTATTTCTTTAACCTATTTTCAATTGAATTGGTTTTGCATGAAGGTTATTCTCTGTCTATATTTAGACCAGAAATCTGGAAAGTGGTTTGATTTTCTGTTTTCTTTTTTGTAAAATACAATTTGAGATTTTATTTCTTTAATTTTTTAAAAGTAAAGAGTCCTTGCATGTAGTTTTTCTCTGTCTCAATTACATCAGAAGTCATAGAGAGGGCCTAATTAATAAATTATTTATCTGTAAGGCATTTTGTTAAAAAAAGTTGTCTTTTTATGTAGATTGTCCTCAGTCCCATTATGAGATATCACATGATTATGAGTCTTAGATGAGATATGTTAAAGACGCTTAATATATCCCTAGGGCTTTTTTATGTAAAAAGTGGTATAATTTTACTTGTAGTTTTTAGTTAGAAATAATTTGAATTTTTTTATTCTTTTCTTCAAAGAAAGTTATCTTGCATGTAGGTTGACTCTTGTATCTTTCAGGTCAGAAATCTTTAAGTAAGTTTAATTCTCTTTTGCTTTTAAAAATTTGGGTAGTACTACTTACTTTATCTGTAAAGCTTTTTGTGGAATTAATTATGTTTTTCTATCTTTATTTTTTTCAAATAAATTGTCTTTGCGTGTAGGTTGTCCTCCGTCACATTGAGATGAGACATATTAAAGATGTGTAATTGATCCCTAAGGCTTTATTTTTAGAAATAATTTAGGATTTTATATCTTTTACTTTTTTCAATTAAAGTCTCCTTAAAAGAATTGTAAAAGAGGGCTTTTTTGTAAGACTTTTTGTTAGAAATAATTTGGAGTTTATTTCTTTTACTTTTTTTTAAAAATTAAGTGTTCTTGCATTCATTAGATTGTTATCTGTCTTATTCAAAAATCTTAAAAGGGGTTTAATTTTACGTGTTGCATTTTGTTAGAAATCATTTGAATTTTGTTTTATATTCTTCAAAGAAAGTCATCTTGCATGTAGGTTGACCTTTGTATCTTTCCGATCAGAAATCTAGAAATACGTTTAATTATCTTTTGATTTTAATAATTTGGGTACTTACTTAATCTGTAAAGCTTTTTGTGGAAATTATTTTGGATTTTATTTCTTTTATGTATTTCTAAAAACGTTCCCTTGCATGTAGGTTGTCCTCTATCGCATTTATACCAGAAATATTGAATAGGTTTTATTTAATATAGGTTTATTTTATAATTAAGTGTTTCTTATGTGTATTGTCCTCTTTACTCATTCAGAACAAAAGTTTTCAACATAGGTTAATGTTAGTTTAATTCACATAAGTTATAATTTATTCTATTTAGTCTACATTGAACTAAAGTTCCCTTTATTAGGCTACTTATTGAGAACAGAAATTTTGATTATAGATTTAATTTCTTGTTTTCTTATTTTCTAACAAAATGGTGTTGTATATACCTGGTCTTCTTCACTCATTGAGAACAGAAAGTTTGAACAGAGGTTAATGATTTGCTATACATTTAATAATTTATTTAATTATTTCTTCTACTTATGTCCAAATTAAGGTGTCTTACAAGAAGGTTACAGTTTTTACTTATTAAGAATATAAATTTTGTAATAGGTTCAATATTTTTCTGCTTTTTGTTAGAATTAATTAATGTTCTAATTTCTTATATTCTGTATTTCTTTTTAAAAACACATGTATCGTTTTCTATTTCTTGTTTACTATTTAAATTAAGGTCAAATTTGAAACTTAGGTGTATGAATTAAAGACTCTTTTTCTTGTATTTCTTATTTCCAAAGGATTTGTTTATTTGGAAAAAGGTTTTGACTGATTTTCTAAACACATGTTTACCTTTATGCTAGACATAAAGATGTCCAAGTATTAGTTTTATATACTTCCTCTGAGAAACCTAATGCTATATGTTTAGCTCTTGTTACAGTGGGTAAACATAGTGTCTTTATGTGGATATTTATCATTTAAAGAATTACTGCTATAAATAATATTAAAACCAATAAACATTATTCATTATAGGTTCATACATTTTGAAATATTTAGTTTATTTTGTAGACTTGAACTGTTTTTTTCCACTTATTTCTATGGTTAATAATCAAGATGCTGTCGGTTTAGTTTATTGTCTGCACTCTTTGGGGGGATAAATCTGAACAAACATAGCCTATAATGTTAGACAAATTTGTTAAATATGTTTGCGAATATACTTTAAATTTTTGTTTCTACAGAATTTGGTGTTTGGTGACACTGAAAATTTATCATGTTAAATTAAAGTTTAATTTTATATTTAAACACCTGGACTTATACTAATATAGTAGCACTTATTCAATTATTCTTTGAGCTTAGCTTGTGTGATTATGTTAAAACAAATAAAAGACATGCAAGAAACTCACAAATTAATCATTTATTGACTCAGGTACAAAACCTATATTTGATGTATCCTGTTTGAAGTATTGTTAATAACTATTTTTTGACAGGTGGGCGTGGCAACGCCCACTGTATAAATATAGAAGTGTAACCTTACTTTCACCCTAGTTGTAAGTTAGAGTTTGTAGTAGCAACACTCACTGAAGATGATGACTTTGTCATTGAAACGCGAAGGAGTCAATAAGTGATTAATATGTGAGTTTTGTGTTTTATTTATAGTAGCAGTTATTTGTAGTCAATAAGTGCAAATATATGCAACTGTAACATGCTAATAAATGCCCTAGTGTTTAAGTGTGAACTATCAGCTCAAAGTTGGACAGGAATAATATTTAATATTATGTAAGGCATAAACACAAATGCTATTTTGTGGTACTATTTATTTGCAAATAAGTTTAGTATAATCTACTTATTCCACTGGCTACTTTCAGAATAGGAATTTTTAAGAAAGGTTTCATTTTGCACAAGTTTATGGTCTTATTTTATAACTTTGTAGTTTCTGTATAATCATTTTGTATTTAGTTGAATCTATTTTTACGAAGCCTGGCCCTATTTAAAATATAAAACTTATTAAGTCATATAAATTGTCGTTAGATTTAGGCTAATCTAATGATACAAGTCTACCAACGTACTTTTCTTTTTATTATTTTTTTTTCAAAGGGATCTGTATTAATTATAAATGATGGAAATATAAATAGAAATTATTTTTATGAAAATAACATTAGTTTTATAAAAATTAAGTGTAAATTTAATTACAATTTCTACCGTGTTTGCGTTTAATGTATTTATTTAAAATATTTCTGCATAAAATTATTCTAGTTCGTAAAGTGCTCACTAGAGCAGCAGAAACAGCATTGATGGTATTTAGTGTGTATTGAAGTGTAGGGTTAGAGCACCAGTTTGTCTAGATGTGTGCTGTTGGAAGAGATATTCTATAGTATAACATATTATAGTATATATAACAGGTTAGAATACAGGAATTAGTTTTAATCTTAATAATCAACATAGTTTCATTACTAAGAAACCCTAGAAATTAGTTACACAAAGGTTTGAGGCATAGTTGGTGATGGAAGTTTTACAGTGTTTCACAGTTTTTATATATTTAGAAACATCTATAAAGTAAGTACGTAGTGTAGTGAGTTGGGATTGTTCTGTAATTATATCAAAGTGGAACAGAAATGTCATTGTAATAATAAATTTCATTTTCTTGTAAACAATATCGTAGTAGGGTACATAAATAAGTAGCAACGTTGTAAAGTAGCGTTTGTGTTGGGTGGTCAGTTTGTAGGTAATGTTTAGGCCTATCTATTGTTTGAGTGATAGTTTGCTACAAAGCTTAAAGTACCATTTGATTAATAGTTTTATAGTGAATAGTTTTATTTAATTTTAATCCATTTTACATTGAACCGAGGTAGTAAATCATTACAAATAATTTAGATGCCCAAGAAAATAGATCTACAACATGGCCGACTCTAGGTCCATACAGTAACTTTAGACTAATTTTACTGGATTTCGTTTGTTTTATAGCATCGCTAAATATATGTATTGTATTCCATTTAAACTTTTCTGTAAATATTAATAAAGTATTAAAAAATTGGGTTAAACTTTATCATAAAACTAAATTTAGTTTTATTGCAAAACATATTTCAGGAGAATACCAAAATATTCCATAGTTGGGAACAGTGTGAGGTTGCCTGTTTGTGCAAACGGTTTTCTATCGTATGAGTAGTAGTTTGTTACGAAATAACACCGTAAGTAGCTTTAGATTAATAACAGTTTTAGTGTGCATAGTTTTATTTAATATACACCTGATTTAAATCGAGCCAAGGTATTTAAAACATTTTAAATAATGCCCACAATAAAATAGTTCTATTACTTGACTGTCACTTGCTACTTACTTTAGACTGTTTTTTCCGATTTTTGTATGCTTATGAACATCTGTAAATATAAGTTATATCGTGTAGTGCAGTGTATTTAGTTTGTTCTGTAATAATTAATATATTTTTCGAAATGTTGCAGGCACTGATGAATGTAACAGCTGTCTGAAGTAAAATCACCTTCATTGTGCCAGCAAAGGAACAAACCCGGACTTTTGAGCCGCAGTTATACAACAGTCTATTCAAGCAGCCTTCGTCAAGCACAGCGTTTTCCAGGTATTACCGCAAGTTCATAGGACTTGTATTATTCAGTTTAACACAGTGACGCTCTTGTTAAGAAAGTTTTACAGCAAGCCGACGCTTTAAAATCTCTTAACCGTAAGGTGGCAGCGCGAAGGAAAAAATTGCAATTATTTTCTGCATTTTCAATCAAGCTACTTGTGCAGCCTGTAAAGTTTCAATGTATTTTACAGTTTGTGATCTGAAGTCTAGGGTAACAGAAGTTTTATACAGAAATTTCATTTTTTTTTTTTTGCTGCACAAAGTCCCAGGCTATATATTTTTGTTTCTTGGTAAAATTCCATCAAGCTGCCTATAGTTTGTTACTTAAAAAATTAAATATCAACAGTTCTGTACAGATATAATATTTCTTGTTAGACCTACATGAAATATAATATATTGTACTGTCTAATGAAACAGTTAAATGTTTTATATCTTTCTAACAATATATTGTAGGCCTACTGTTTATTACAAATATATGATCTTCCACTGCTTTTAGTCTTATTTCTAGAGTAACAGAAGTGGTCTACGGTCATTACATTTTTGTTGGACAAATTAATATAAAATTTTGTTTATGGTTAAACACACATCAGGTTGCCTAAAGATTTTTATATTTATAAATATCAATATGTTTGTATAGATATTTCATTTTTTATTGGACAAAACAATTTTTAATTTTTATTTCTAAAAACACATCCGGTTGCCTAAACTTTTTATTCTGAATTCCTTATCAATAGTTCTGTACAGATAGACTACTTTATTCATTGTTGGATCTACCTGCAACATATTATATTGCATTGTTTAACAAATTAACAGAATCTTTTTACAGCTTGTGATGTGAAACACTGAGAAAAAGATATTTTGTACTGATATATTTTTTTGTTGGTCAAAATAGCATTTATTTTTGTTTACGTTAAACACATATCAGATTGCTAACAGTTCTTTTACTTAAATTCTTCAGCATCAATTGGTTTTGTACAGATATTTCATTTTTTATTGGACAAAATAATGTCTATTGTTGGTGTTTTTAAAACACATATCAGGGTTCCCACAGTTTGTTATTTAAATGCTTCAACATCAATTGGTTTGTACAGATATTTCAATTTTTATTGGACAAAATGTTTATTGTTTTGTTATTTTTAAACACATATCAGGTTACCTACAGTGTTTTATTTAAATTCTTCAGCACCAATTGGTTTGTAGAGATGTTTCATTTTTTATTGGACAAAATAATGTTTATTGTTGTTATTTTTAAACACATATCAGGGTGCCCACAGTGTTTTATTTAAATTCTTCATCACCAATTAATTGGTTTTGTACAGATATTTCATTTTTTATTGGACAAAATGTTTATTGTTTTGTTATTTTTAAACACATATCAGGGTGCCCACAGTGTTTTATTTAAATTCTTCATCACCAATTGGTTTTGTACAGATATTTCATTTTTTATTGGACAAAATAATGTTTATTGTTGGTGTTTTTAAAACACATATCAGGGTGCCCACAGTGTTTTATTTAAATTCTTCATCACCAATTGGTTTTCTACAGATATTTCATTTTTTATTGGACAAAATAATGTTTATTGTTGGTGTTTTTAAAACACATGTCAGGGTGCCCACAGTGTTTTATTTAAATTCTTCATCACCAATTGGTTTTGTACAGATATTTCATTTTTTATTGGACAAAATAATGTTTATTGTTGGTGATTTTAAAACACATATCAGGGTGCCCACAGTGTTTTATTTAAATTCTTCATCACCAATTGGTTTGTACAGATATTTCATTTTTTATTGGACAAAATGTTTATTGTTAGTTTTTTCAAAACACGCATCAGGTTGCTAACAGTTTTTTTTATTAACATTCTTCAGCCCCAATTGGTTTTGTAAATATATTTCATTTTTTATTGGACAAAGTAATGTTTATTGTTGGTTATTTTTAAACACACATCAAGTTGCTAAAATTATCAATTATTTTGTACAGATATTCTATTTTTTTTTTTTTTTTTTTTGATAAAATAATGTATATTGTTGTAGCTCTTTAAAGACACTTCAGGTCCTTTATAGTTTTATTTATTTATAATCTTAAATATCAGTAGTTCTGTATAAATACTTCATCCATTGATGGATCTACCTGCAACATATTATATTGTAATGGTTAATAAAATAGCAGACATTTTTACAGCTTGTGACGTCAGCTTGCTGAGGTCCAAAGTAAAAGATGTTTTGTACTGATATTTTCTTATTTGTTGGACAAAATGCTATTTATTTTTGTTTATGTAAACACACATGAAGTTGTCTACAGTTTTTTATTTAATTTCTTCAGCACCAATTGGTTTGTACAGATATTTTATTTTATATGGGACAAAATAATGTTTATTGTTGGTTTGTTTTAAACATACTTCAGGTTACCAACAGTTTTTCTTTTAAACTCTTCAGAATCAATTACTCTGTACATATATTTCATTTTTTATTGGACAAAATAAAGTTTATTGTATTTTTTTTTAATCAGACATCAGGTTGATAACAGTTTTTTATTTAAATTCTTCAGCATTAATTGTTTTGTATAGATATTTCATTTTTTATTGGACGAAATAATGTTTATTGTTGGTTATTTTTAAACACATATCTGGTGACGTACAGTGTTTTATTTAAATTCTTCAACATCAATTGGTTTGTACAGATATTTCATTTTTTATTGGACAAATTGTTTATTGTTTTTTTTTAACACATATCAGGTTACCTACAGTGTTTTATTTAAATTGTTCAGGATCAATTGGTTTGTAGAGATATTTCATTTTTTATTATTACAAAATAATGTTTATTGTTGGTTATTTTTAAACACACATCAGGTTGCCTAGTTTTTTATTTACTTTCTTCAGCATCCTATGGTTTGTTCAGATATTCTATTTTTTATTGGATAAAATAATGTGTATTGTTGTAGCTCTTTAAAGACACTTCAGGTCCATTTCTAGTTTTATTTATTTATAGTCTTAAATATCATTAGTTCTGTATAAATACTTCATTCATTGATGGATCTATCTGCAACATATTATATTGTAATGGTTAATAAAATAGCAGACATTTTTACAGCTTGTGACGTCAGATTGCTGAGGTACAAAGTAACAGATGTTTTGTACTGATATTTTCTTATTTGTTGGACAAAATGGTATTTATTTTTGTTTATGTAAACACACATGAGGTTTCCTTCAGTTTTTTATTTAATTTCTCCAGCATCAATTGGTTTGTACAGATATTTTATTTTTAGGTTGGATAAAATACGTTTTATTGTTGGTTTTTTTAAACACACATCAGATTGCCTAGTTTTTTGTTTAAATTCCTTATTTTTAAACCCTACCTGGTTGCATATAGCTTATTTTATTAAAAGTCTTAAGTATCAGTAGTACTGTACAGATACTTCATTCATTGGTGAATCTACCTGTAACATATTATATTGTAACGTTTAACAAAATAGAAGAAATGTTAACAGCTTGTGACCTGAAGTGCTTAGTAACAGATGTTTTGTACTGATATTTTATTATTTGCTGGACAAAGTATTAATTTTTTGTTTATGTTAAACACACATTATTTTGTCTACAGCTTTTGATATAAGTTCTTCAGCATCAATTGGTTTGTACAGATATTTAATTTTTTTTGGACAAAATAATGTATAGGCCTATTGTTATTTATTTTTAAAACCCCACCTAGTCGTATTTAAAGTTTAAATATCAATAGTTCTGTACAGATATTTCATTCATTGGTGGATCTTCCTGCTATATATATTATGGTGTATTATTTAACAAAGTAGTTCCAGGAACCTCCTGAAAAAATATGCCTATTTATATAACTTGTGTAGCAACGTGTACAGCTATACACAGCTTGTAAAGGGACTTGTAGGGTCTATAGCTACACATAACTTGTGTAGCAACTTGTAGAGCTATATACAGCATGTGTAGGGTCTTGTAAAGCTATAGGCCTATACAGCTTGTGTAGGGACTTGTACAGTTATATATAGCTTGTGTAGCATCTTGTACAGCTATATACAACTTGTGTAGGGACTTGTACAGCTATACACAGTTTGTGTATTAACATGTACAACTATATACAGCTTGTGTAGAAATGTAGGCTATACAGCTTGTGTATTAATATATACAGCTTGGGTAGGGACGTATACAGCTTGTGTAGCAACTTTTACATATATATACAGCGTGTGTAGCAACTTATTCAGCTATATACAACTTGTGTACCAATTTGTACAGGTATATACAGCTTGTGTATGGTTTTGTACATATATACATAGCTTGTGTAGCAACTTGTACAGCTATATACAGTTTGTGTAAGGACTTGTACAGCTATATACAGTTTGTGTAGGGACTTGTACAGCTATACACAGCTTGTGTAGTAATATGTACAGCTATATACAGCTCATGTATAAATGTATACAGCTTGTGTACAAATATATACAGCTTATGTAGGAACGTATACAGCTTGTGTAGCAACTTGTACATCTATATTCAGCGTGTGTAGCAACTGATACAGCTATATACAGCTTGTGTAGATCTTTTATATCTATATACAGCGTATGTAGCAACTGTTACAACTATATACAGTTTGTGATCCGACGTATAGAGTCACTGAAGACATTTACAAATAGCCTATATTATTTCATGGTGAACAATATTATATGTATTCTATTATTTTTAGTGTTTAAAGCATTCAAGGTAGCCTTAAGGCTTTCATTCATTATCAATGATTTAATTTTCAGTAATCTCGTACATTTATTGATTTTTTGTATGATCTACATACAACACAATTTATTTTAGTGTTTGTTACAATAAACAGGTTTTTTAAAGTTTATAGTCTTAAGTCTAGAGTAAAATAAGTGGTGTAGGCTACAGAATTTTTTGGGGACAGAATAATAATTTTTTAATGTTAAACACACAGGTTGCACACACATAAAGTGGCTGTGTATCTATATGGAATGTACACTTACATTATAATTTAAAATGTAGGCTATATTATTTGAAAGTTAACCACAACTAAATAAGATGTAACTTATCCCTTTTTTTTAATTCGAGAAATTTTAATCCTTTGGCCCGGCTCGAGAAAAATGAACATTTAATTGGCCCATCGTTCCAAAAAGGTTGAGCACGCCTGGTCTATATATCTAGATGTTAGCTCACAAACATTTTCAAACCGGTCCAGCAAATAGTATTTGTACATTGTCAAAAATGTCAGTTACTTTGCAAAAAGGTATTACTCGGCACTTAACTTACCTACTATAGCCACAACTGAATGTCTAACCTAATAAAGTATAAAACGGTGTCTGTTTCATTTGTATAGAGCAAGAAACTAGGCCTAATTATTGCAAGAATTACCAGTAGAATAAACTACAACCGCCAGAATGAAGGCCTGGACTAAATCAACAAATACTTTAAATGAAACCTTATAAAAGGAAACAAATTCTGGCAAAGTCTTTTGTAAATTCCCTCTAGAAATAGGCCTACAGGCCCGCCCAGAGAAATATCGGGCCCCTGGGCAAACACGGATACGGGCCCCTTTATTAGTCTACTTCCAACATATACAACCCTGTATTTTGCATGACATTATAAACAAATTATTGTTTTCGTATTAAAACCAAATAAGCCTACTGAATATAATCTGTGTATGTTGAGTTTTGTTGAAATAATCTGTACAAGTAGTAGTTCGTTTACAGCGACTGTGACATTGCATTTTGTATGAAAAACATTTCATTTATTGAGCATTACTTTGCCATTATACGTTTGTGCATTGTATTTTTTATACTTTACTGATATAATGTCTTTATCTCTTTTACGGATCTCGCCACACGAGTAATTATTTTAAGCAGTAAAACGTAGCAACCCTGCCGGATCCCCGGGGTCCCTGGGCATTAGTCCTTTGCCCCCTCTGGGCAGGCCAGTAGACATATAGATATTTATAAGATGGTAAACCTTTAGAAATGCCCTACCCACAACAGGTGGTAGCTTCTTGGGATAACGCGTTCCCCTAACCTCCTCATTTAAATTTATAAACAGCTGTCCACCAGTAGCAGGACGAACACAACAATAGAAAGGCAACCAGCCCCTCCTGCTCCTTCCCCATCACTTTGTACTTCAGCTTTATTGGTTAAAACGCACGATAGCATTTCTATAATGTCTACGCTTTTTGAAAACATTTTAAAAGCAACGTTAGTGATAAAACTAATATACTAATTAACACTGTAATTATTTATTCATTTATGTAGGCAGCTTTCTCTTCTATGCATTGAACTTTGCCTCACGCTACTTGCTACTTTGCCTTATGTTATTTATGCATAATTTTATTTGTGATAGTTAATCCCAAAGCAATGCAAAATTAGGGCTATTTTACAAACTGTAATGGTTAACTCAATATATTTTACTTTAAAGTGTATAACAATTTCCTATCTAATCTTCAAAATATTAAAATGTTTTTCAAAGACGGTTATTTTTAATTAATATTTTGAGTATCACAATTATCTGTTATGCCTGGCATTGTCACATTATTCGTTGATGCGTAAATCTATTTTGTCCAGCAAAAAAAATTCTCCACAGTAAACTGTTCCAGTAGGTGACGTGCCAGTTGCGACCGTGCCACCTTACGACCCAGAAATCTGCCCCCGTGCCACTTGCGTAGGCCTATATACTATTGAATACTGTTATGTATTAACTAAACAATTTTAGATCCAATAATCAATCGAATTTACTAGTCTATCGTATTTTTTTTTTTTTATTCTCAAGGGTTTAATTTCGTAACTGAAGTTCCAAAATATGATTCCATCAAAAGTGTTTTACGTCAACAGAAGAGGAGATCAATTTTGTCAACTTACAATATTCACGTGGACATTGGAAGTTCTGTCACAGAAACAATGTCCTGCTGTTTACGATTTTGAATGAAGCAATGATTTCAGCGATTCAATGTGTGCTACCAGATAGGCCTATTGTATATTTGTATATAAAGACAATCAAGAAGTGTCACAGACATGCAGAAGATGTGCTGTGTTGGTTCATTTCTCGCTTCAACATATTGATGTTTAATTTTAATAATACTTAACAAAGTAAATACGTAATTGCTTACTTGCTGACGCGTTTCAAAACATTCGTTCCTTTTACGAAGCATATTCCTTTGAGCTTCGTAAAAGGAACGAATGTTTTGAAACGCGCATCAAGCAAGCAATTACTTATTCACTTTGTTAAGTATTATTAAAATTAGTTTAATCAGTGAATTCAAGATGATTACATAAAGCAACTTCATATTGATGATACCTGGCTAACTATTACTGAGGACGCTCCAGAAGACATAGTAAATCTAACAGAACTTTTGGACATTTTCAATCAGCAGTGGTTGGAAAAAGCTACCATACCACTTCACTTATGGAATGTTTACAACGCCGTAGAGGGCTGGAATTTTAAGTTAAATGCCTTGGTTGGAAGGAAGACCGCCAACATTTTTTTCTCATAGAGAAATATACTTTATCAAAGTTATAGTTGGTAACATTTTCAATAATGTTCAATAATTGTTGCTTTTTATCTTTCATTAAATTTATCTGTTATTATCTCTGTAATAATAATTAGTAATTTTTTTAACAACGTGTAATTCAGAATAAAATATTATTTGCAATTAACTAATTACTGTCTGTATATATTTATTTTTTAATGCTAGGTTTTTAGACCTGCCATTGTTTATGATCATAAATCTAACCCAATAATTTACTTATTTTACATAAACCTTTTCAAAATATTTTTTAATTCATAAAATCATATACTTAGCACTTCACTTTAATTCTTTCTTTCCTTATCAATTTTTTTTAAATATCTCTTTCTTGTCTCTCTAAATTTAACTAATCATAATTTCATATATATTTTTTAACTTTAATTTATTCTATTTACACTTAATATTTCCAACGACTAACTCATATCTTTCTAAATATTAATTACATTTTTTTATCGTCATTTACATTTCCATACTTGACTTATGAAAATTGCTATCACTATTTTCAATAGTAAACTATTCACTATATAGAAATATTTATTTAGTTTTTTTTATACATTTTAAATTACCTCACTTAACTTGCATTTTAGATTTTACTTTTCATCACTAAATACAACTCAAACAAATTAAAATTTAATTTATTTTCTAATTTCTATCATCACTTAAATTTTACATACAAAAATCAATCTTACAAATTTGTTTTCTTTAATTTTTACTAAACTTTTACTTTTTTATGTAATATCTTTATCTCTTTTTATCAACAGTTAAACATTTAGTTGACTTCCATGTTAACATTTCTTTTTCAAGACTTTAATTTTACATAAATTCCATTACATGTAATTTCAACATACAGTTCATCTCAATGTTAACACTACCTATTCAAATTGTTCACATGTGTTAATTCCAGATACAGTTGACCTCAATGTCAACACTACTTATGCAACTCTTTACATTTTTTTCATTTAATCTAAAACACAACATTATTTATTACAAAAACAAACTTCTCTAATTACAGAAATACAGAAAATAAAAATTTTCGATTTTTCTTTCTTCTCTTTCCCCATTCTAATTTGTTTTCTATCTTCCTACATTTTTCAGCAGTTGAGTTGTGGAGATTATCCTTTAGGCGTCCCTGCCGGCGTTACTCAATCCACAAATCTGCAACTAACTACCACACGCACCTGACACCAAATATGTCGTGACCGAGTGATTTGCCTGTTTGCTGATTGGACAGCTATCGCGAGGTGAATTCTTGTAAGAAGATAAAGCCGAATTGAATGAAAGCCTTTATTGTACTTTTATACTTTTACACATTTTACCTCTTCACTTAAACACATATTATGTAATTTTACTTATTGCATAATTCAATACATAGGCGAACAGTTACTTGGACAGAGTAAGTGCTCCCTTCTTCAGAGCAACTTGCTCCCTGACCAGTCTTGCACAAGTTTTATGCAATCCTACGTGTTAGGACCTACATACTACAACCCATAGGTGAGCATTTACTTGGACAGAGTAAGTGCTCCCTTTTTCAGAGCAACTTGCTCCCTGACCAGTCTTGCACACGTTTCACGCAATCCTACGTGTTAGGGCTTACATAATGCAACCCATAGGTGAGCATTTACTCGGACAGAGTAAGTGCTCCCTTCTTCAGAGCAACATGCTCCTTGACCAGTCTTACACACGTTTTATGCAATCCTACGTGTTACATAATACAACCCATAGGTGAGCATTTACTCGGACAGAGTAAGATGCTCCATAGGTCAGAGCAACATGCTATCTGAAGGGTTCGAGGTGCAACACGCTCCTCGAGGAATCTACTGAGATTGGTAATGGGGGATTGTGTCCCCCGTGGTTTTATTGTAAAGACTTTCTTTGAATTACTTCCAGAATATTCTCTGTTAACTGCAATTTTAATAGGTTTCTATAATATTTTGTTTCTTTTAACTTAATTACAAGTAATTTAGCTATCGCATCTTTGAATTTAAATGTCTATTATGACACATTTAAAAATATAGGGTATTACAATATACAAGTAACCATTTGGGCACCACATGTTAGTGTACCGATAGTTTCCACCTGCTACCACGGGGAGGTTTGGGGTTGGACTTTGAGCAATCATTTATTTTTTTTATTGCTCATTTTATTGCATTGCTTTTATACAATGCTCACTTGCCAACAAAACCCAGTAGTATCCATGTTTGTACACAGTGTCTAATACAAATAACTTTTTAATCACTTAAACAATAGTTTATGACTATCCGAACTTTGAATTTAGAAAATTTGTTAAATCTTACTGAGACAGAACGTTTTCGATCACTATGTGCCGATCTTCATCAGTGTCTTAAACTATTGTTTAAGTGATTAATAAGATTCAACCGAACGTAATGGACTATAAAATTCAAGGAGACACTGATGAAGATCGGCACATAGCGATCGAATACGTTCTGTCTCAGTAAGTTTTAACAAATTTACTAAATTCAAAGTTCGGATAGTCATAAACTATTGCTTAAGTGATTAATAAGATTCAACCGAACGTAATGGACCATAAAATTCAAGAAATAACTTTTCTTTAATAATACTATCTAATGTTTCCGGTGTCAGACTAATAATAATAATAATAGGCCTAATATAAACACCGTATACAATAATTATTGTAACTATCAATAAATTCTGATTACTAATAAGTTTTACACAGTACATCAATAACAAAAATATAATATTAATGACTAAGCTACTACTAGACTGTGTGCCTAAGTAATGATTAAATAATAGGTTTAATATAAACACCTAATATAATAATTGTAACTGTCAATAAAGTAAGTTAACATTTTCATATAGATTTAATAGAGACGAATAAATAAACATGATTACCCCCCCCCCCAAGCCCATTATGGTTACTCGTTTGCGTTAGCAAGTCACACTTTCGGACAATAACACCTAATGTTTGCTCTCAGATACACCAACACCACAACCAAACCGGTGGTCGTAGAGAAATATATTTTTTAAAGAAATAAAATTTGGAATTATACCTCCAACTTTCCTGCTGACATCATGCACCTGAAAAAAAATTTAAAAAACTTCACAGACTGACTTAACTGTAATTCTGTTCAGGGAGGTGTTAATTTAACGTCGTTTTAAGATGAGAAAACTATTTTATAAAATTACATTTTTTTCACCATCGTAATCCCTGTATTATATATTACTATGACACCAAATGTTACTATTTTCTGACAATGGTAACAGGTTTAAAAACCGTTGGAGTGATGGGGTAACTATTAAACTTAGTCGGTAGCCAGGTCTTGTCTTCCCGTGCAGATCCAGCAATAAGTGTGCGGTTGGCGTAGTCCCGTCTAGTAGACGCAACTACCTAAAAAAATCCCGTCCTTTCCGTAGGCCTCCCTAGTGCGAGCTTAGCTCAAGGGTGCGAACAGCACAAGTGGGTCGCGATAGACCGCGATATATTTACAGACATTTTGAAGATATATTGAATTTTTTGTTGGCATTTTAAGTTCTAATTTCTTCTATTAATGTTAAAATAAAGTTGCCTCACTTTCAGGTTTACCTCAGTACTAATTTAGAATAGACATTTTGAAGATTTATTTAGTATTTTTGTTAGGCTTTTACTGATTTAAGTTCTAATTTCTTCTATTTATGTTAAAATAAAGTTGCCTCACTTTCAGGTTTACCTCAGTAGGCTAATAATTTAGAATGGACATTTTGAAGATTTATATAGTATTTTTGTTAGGCTTTTACTGATTTAAATTCTAATTTCTTCTATTTATGTTAAAATAAAGTTGCCTCACTTTCAGGTTTACCTCAGTAGGCTACTAATTTATAATAGACATTTTGAAGATTTATTTAGTATTTTGGTTATGCTTTAACTGATTCAAGTCTAATTCCTTTCATTTATGTTGAAATAAAGAAGTTTCACAAGGTTTTCCTTTTTATATATTGAGAATATTATTTTTTTAATATGTTTAATATAGAGCCTGCTCATTGTTAAATTCATTTATCTCCTAAGTTTTTTACTACTTGACATAAGAAATAGAAATTTGAAATTTAGGTGTGATTCCATATGAATTATAAATATGGCTGTCTGTTTCTTGTAGCCTATTTCCCATTTCCAAAAGATTTATTTAACTTGAGTCAATGTCTTGACCGATTTTCTAAACACATGTTTACTTTCTTGTTAGACCTAAAGATGTTCAAATATGCCTTTGTGTTACTTACTTTTGGAAACCTGATGCTACATATTTAGCTTTTGTGGCAGTGAGTGAACAAGGTGTCTTTGTGAGGATATTATATTTTTATAAAGCTGTAGGCCTACTGTTATTAATTATTGTTACAACCATAAATAAATAAACTTTATTTTAGGTTCATAGATTTTAATCAATAATTCATTTGGTAGACTAAAACTGACAATTATAACCAGTCCAGGATGTTGTGTTTGTTTGGTGTCTGCAGTTTTTGGGATTGAAATTTGAAACAAACAATATCTAATGTAATACGTATTTGTTAAATGAGTTTGCGAACAATTTTCAGTTTCTATTTTCAAAACCAGTGTTCAATTTGGTCTTTCGTGACACTAAAAATTGGTCATGTTGAATAAAAGTTAATTTTGTACCTAAACATCTGGAGTTATATTAATATATTACCACATATGTTGTAGTTAATAAGTGACAATTTATGTGAGTGTCACACACGAATATATTTCCCAGTGTTTAAGTGTAACTTTCAGGTCAACTTAAAGATGGAGAGGAATAATATTTTGAGGTTTTTGCAAGCGTCCTTTGATGTAAGTTATTCTCTGTGTCATTTAGACAGGATATGGTGAAACTAATTTTATTTCATTTTTGGCATTTTGATAGAAATTAATATTTTTTTTATTTCCTTTATTTGAATTCAATCAGAGTATTACCTCTTCTTTTACATCAATCAATAACTACCAACCATTGTCTTATATATTTCAATTCTAATCTCTTTAAACTTCAATTTTTATATTAACTTCAGTATTTGTAATTATCATATGATGATGAGGCAAAGTTTTGAATTGATATAATGAAGTGAACGTAATCTGATGACATTACAAATTATAGCTTAGGTTTTACTAATTTAACATAAACACCTACAAATGTGTATTCAGATTTATTATCATTGATACTAATAGATAAAAATAGCGTATTACATTTATTAACGTATTTGTGAAACGTTGATTCAGTCAGATTTAAACATAATTCAAAAGCGAATTCGATGTAAGTTTAGCTTTCTCTCAATATACAGACCACATCAAAATGTAATTTGTTAAAAATCATAGAACATAGACGAAGGTTTAGTACCCAGACCTACTTGGAGGTATTTGCAAATGTCCTTTGGTGTAAGTTATTCTCTGTCTCATTTAGACAGGGTATGGTGAAACTAATTTTATTTCAAGTTTGGCTTTTTGTTAGGAATTAAATTTTTTTTTAATTTCCTTTATATTTATTCAATCACAGTACTGTAATTTTAAAATAGGTTGTGTTTTGTACCACTTAGATCATATATGTTGAGAGGGACAAAATTGTTTGTGTGGTTTGAGGTTTTATGTCTTCTCTTTTATTCAAATGAAATGTCCTTCATGAGGATTGTCATTTACGTGGTAAATCTTGGAAAAGGTTTAATTTTATGTTTATTTTTTTGCTAGAATTAACTGAAGTATTTATTTAACTTGTTTTATCAAATAAAATTACTTTGCTTCTTGGCTGCCCTCTTTCTCATTTAAATGGGAAATCTTGAAAAAGGGTAATATTTTGTTTTGGCTATTTTTATAAGTTTAATTTTTTTTTCAGATAAAGTGTCTTTGCATGTAGGTTGTCCTTTGTCACATTTAGATTAGATATGTTGAGAGAGGCTAAATATCATTATTGGCTTTTTTAGAAATTATTTTTTAATTTATGTTAAGGTTTTAGTAGAACTGTCGATAGTTTGGCACAGCCACCCCTAAACTCGGCCGCTACGTAACCTAGGACTATAGGGGTAGTTTTGGATGATGCTCAAGGTCATCCCGGCCCTGACCCTAGACCAAGGGGTGGTTTCGACCACGTTCAGGGGGGTAGGGGGTAGTTTTTCGAAAAAAAAAAAAAAAATTTGCCGCTACGTAACCTAGGACTATAGGGGTAGTTTCGGATGATGCGGGCGGACGTCGCGACCTTGATCCAGGCCCCAGGGCTGGTTTTGAACACGTCCAGAGGGGTGGGGGTAGTTTTTCGAAAAAAAAAATAAATTCCAACCAACTAACCTAAGCTAGCCAAAATGGATCAAACCTAACCTAACCTACGTGTTGGGGGTTACCTCGGCCACGTTCAGGACCATACGCGGGGGATGCTCCGGGGGTGGAGTGGGGGTGGGGGGTAGTTTTCGAAAAAATTTTGGAAAATCGTGTCTTGACCGATAGGGTGAGTTTAGGGTCTAATACTGGGTGCTGAAGGGTAGTTTCACCTAGGGGTAGTTTTTACAAAAAATATGAAATTGCCAAAAATCGATCGGTTGGATCAACAGACAGTACGGGATACGTGTAGAGGCCCTTTTGGACCATTGCGGGGGTGGTTCACCTGGGGGGTAGTTTTTAAATAAAATACGAAAATGCCGAAATTCGATCGGACGGATCAAATGACCGTACGGGATATGTCTAGAGTCCAATAAGGAACGCTGCGGGGGTGGTTTCACCTGTGGGTTGTCTTCAGAATGCCAAACATAATAGGCGGAATAGCTCCGGTGGAGGGGGTAACTTTTGGAAAGACTTAATGGTTATCTGAAGTAAGGCCTCTTAGGTAGTGTAACCCAGGAATAGCTTGGGTGGTGGGGGTAACTTTGGAAAGATTTTATGGTTATCTGATGACGTATCAGCGCTCGAGCAACTCTATGCAAGTAGTAGGCTCACCCTAACTATAGTGGTCTACCCTTAAATGATATGGGTGATGAGGGGCCCAGGGGTAAACGATTGCCAAACTCAAAATTTGTCTATGCTACTAAATTAATAAACAATGCAGTCAGCCTTTAAGTAAAGCTACATAAGAGCAGGGCTAGGACGGTTGCTATATCAACTACCAAGAGAAATACCTCCACCAAGTCTTAGGTAAAGCTATCTGTGGAGCAAGGCCTCAGGAAAAGCCATCCCTTAGGCCGACCCTTAGGTAAAGCCATCCAGGTGTCGGACCTTCGGTAAAGTCACACCAGGAGTCGTGCTAGAGGTAAAGCCCCCAGGAGCTAGGCCTAGCCAACCCGAAGCCAGCCGGGTGTCAGACCTCCGTTAAAGTAACCGAGGAGTCGGGCCTGAGGTAGAGCCGGCCAGGCCCTAGGTAAAGCTACCATTGAGGCAGACCATCGGTAAAGCTACCATGGAGTCGGGGCCTAGGTAAAGCTACCATGGAGTTAGACCATAGGTAAAGCAAACACGGAGCAAGGACTCAGGTAAAAGCCATCTCGAAGCCAGCCGATAGGTAAAGTAACCCCGGATTCAGGCATCAAGTGGGGGTGGTTATCAAATAATATATGAAATTACCAAAAAATGATCGGTTAGATCAAACGACCAACGACCTACATAGAGGTCAAATAGTCAACAAGTTGAATCGACCAATCACAACGCAGGGGCCCGGTAGGCCTACGTAAACGGTCAATGTAAGACGAGAAGGCCCATATAACGTGTTAAACCAATATATGACAGCCCACATAATGTGTTAAACAAATATGCAAGCCTACATACACACTATGCTCGGTAAATCGCCGGCCAAGGCCTATATGAACTGAGATAGTTTCACCTCATATATCAGGTAGAACCACGGGCAGGCAACCGTATAATATGGGGAGTACTATAAGGTATAGCTAAACCAATATATACGATAGCCCACATAATGTGTTAAACAAATACGCAAGCTTGCATACATACTATGCTAGGCCTACATACATGAATCCCTAAATGCGCCTACTATGTCGGTAAATCACTGGCCACAGCCTATATGAACAGAGATAGTTTCACCTCATATATCAGGTAGAACCTGGCAATCGTATAATATGGGAAGTACTATAAGGTACATCTACCAATGCATAACCTATCAAGCCCATGACGGTCAACAAATATTACAATATAATTAAAAAAAAGTTACGCAACTTATATATACATACAGTGCTAAGCCAACATTCAGGCATATATACTTTGTTAAACCAGCATGCAATATACTCTAAATAGCCATAACGGTGTTAAACCAATATGCAGGTTAACCCATATACATCCTGTATTAGGCCAATAGTCCCGTTATCCACATATGCCTATATAATATGTTAAGCCTGGATGAATGATATCTTATATAGTGTGTTAAACAAAAACGCTTGTAAACCCACATAAATAATATGCTAAGCCTACATACTGTGCTAAACAGATACGCGTGTAAACTCACATAAATACAATGCTAACCAACATGGATGCTATCCTACATAGGCTTATATACTATGTTAGGCCTGGATACGTGATTGCCCCATATAGTGTGTTAAATAAATATGCGTGTAAACCAAATAAATACTCTGGTAAGCCAACATGCATGCTATCATAGATAGGCGTATATACTATGTTAGGCCTACATAGCGCGTTAAACAAACATGTGTAAGCCACCATACATATTATGCTAAGCCGACTTACATGAATCCCTAAATGTGCCCGCTATGTCGGTAAACCACTGGCCAAAGCCTATATGATCTGAGCTATTTTCACCTTGTCTATCAGGTAGAACCAGGCAATCGAATAATATGGGAAGTACTATAGGGTACATCTACCAATGCATAACCTATCACGCCCATGACGGTCAACAAATACTACAATATAATTTAAAAAAGTTACGCAACCTATATACATACAGTGCTAAGCCAACATTCAGGCATATATACTATGTTATACCAGCATGCAATATAATCTACATAGCCATATATACGCTGTTAAACCAATATGCAGGTTAACCTATATACATCCTGTATTAGGCCAATATCCCCGTTACCCGCATAGGCCTATATAATATGTTAAGCCTGTATAAGTGATTGCCCTTATAGTGTGTTCAATAAATATGCGTGTAAACCAAATAAATACTCTGGTAAGCCAACATGTATGCTATCATAGATAGGCGTATATACTATGTTAGGCCTACATATCGCGTTAAACAAACATGTGTAAGCCACCATACATATTATGCTAAGCCGACAAGGGCCTACAAATTGTAACACATTATATCCACTGCATAGGTTAGCTAAACGGCTATCACACACTATCCTACAGGTACCACATAATACCTGATCAATAACACATAGTATCCAATGCATAGCCTGACGAAGGTTTAATATATAGTATCCAGAGGCCCCGCTAACGATTAACACGTTGTATCCATAAGGCCTACTATGTCGGTAAACCACAGGCCCAAGCTTATATGATCAGAGTCCGACACACATTTTCACCCGTCTATCAGGTAGAACCTCAGGCAGGGGGCTGTATAATATGGGAAGTACTATATCGTATAGCTAACAATGCATAACCTATCACGCCCATGACGGTCAGCAAATACTACAATATAATCAAAAAAAAAAAAGTCGCGCAACCTATATACATACAGTGCTAACCAATATAGGCATATATACTATGTTAAACCAGCATGCAATATACTCTAAATAGCCATATATACGCTGTTAAACAAATATGCGTGTAAACCTACATAAATACTATGGTAAACCAACATGCATGCTATCATACTATGTTAAGCCCAAATACATAATAGAATACATAATGTGTTAAACATATATGTGTGTAAGCCAGCATAGATATTATGCTAAGAAGACATGGACCTACAAAGTATAACACATTATATTCGGTGCATAGTTTAGCTAATGGATATCACACACTAACCTACACGCTGCCCACAAATTACCACATAATACCTGATACATAGCCCGGATAATCATTAACGCATAGCAGCCGATGCAAGTCATGAGTAGGGCTAACACAACATATTCAAACCATAGCCTGACTAGGGCTAACACATAGTATCCGATGAGAAGTATGAATACAAAGTAACACATAATATCCGTTGCATAGCTCGGCTAAAGTTCGTCATATAGCACCCGAAGTATAGCTTGACAAACACACAGCATTTCATGAGCGGCGTGATATAAGGTAACACATAGTATCCGATACACAACCTAGGATCGAATATGACGTCATTCAGGTGGAGAACAAGATGGTGGCAATGTTGATACCGTGATGGCCTGTGTAGGCTAGATCAAATAACCAACGTTTCAACTAAACTACTGTCATACGCGTAGTTTAACCAACCAACATACGTGAAGTTCAAACGAACAGCATTGACACCAAGTCCAAATAGGCTATAGCGGCTATGCCCAGATCAGCGTTTCAGCTAATCAAAATGAAAAACTTACGCTAATCAACCAACATCTACACCGAGGTCAAATGGGTTATGGTTAGCGAAGGCACTGGCAAAAGCTTTAAGGACTAGACATAATTATAGCTATCAACGCGTACCAAAATAGCTATGCAGAAACCGTCAAGGCCATTACACATATTGTCCAGGTATGTTCTCCATCAAACCGAGACTTTAGACACCATCTCTGTAAAACAGCTAACAAATTATACTCTACCACAATAGGTATGTCAAAACTGTTACCGGCTCATAATCTAAGACAATGGTTACGTAACGCCCTTTATCAATTTAAGACCTTAAGCGACATCTTCGTAAAGACAGCCACAATAGTTACGTTAAAAAGAGCTACCGCTGCTCACCCTACCATAATAGCTACGTACAGACGGCTAATATTGTATAACCTATCACAAGACTTATGTAAAAACAGCTATGCATAACCTGTCACACAATAACTGCGTAAAGGCAGCTAACAAGGCCTACCCCAATAAAATAGCTACGAAAAAATAACATCCAATACATACCCTATCATATTAGCTATGTAAAGCCAATAAATGCGTAAAGGCAGCTAACAATGCCTACCCCATTAAAATAGCTACGAAAAGATAACAACCAATACATAACTTATCATAATAGCTATGTAAAGACAGCTAAAGATGCATAACCTAACTCAGTAATGATTGCTATTAAATAATGAACCATTACACTAGCCCCGTAAAGACAGCTACCAACACCACAATAGCTACGTAAAAACAGTTATCGATCCGTGACCAAGATAATACCTACGTAAGACCTATATCAGTGCTAAGACAATAGCTCCGTAAGGAAAACCTACCACCTCATGAACTACGACAACAGCAAGGTGTGGACGGCTACCAATACATTACTTATCACAGCTACCAACACATAACTCGGCACATTAGCTAAGTAAATAGCGCTGCGATTGAATAGCCTATCACACAGGCTAATTGAGGGTCACTAACTAAACCATCACAATATCTCTGTACATGGCAGATGGCGAGATGATCCTCATCTTTATCGCACACCTAACAGTAGGTTAGGTTAGAAGCACTCTGGCTAGCTTAGGTTAGTGGGTTGAAAATAATTTTTTCTAAAAACTACCCCTCTAGACGTGGTTGAACACCCAACAGTAGGTTAGGTTAGAAGCACTCTGGCTAGCTTAGGTTAGTGGGTTGAAAATATTTTTTTCTAAAAACTACCCCTCTAGACGTGGTTGAACCCTCCCCCAAGGCTACGATCAAGGTCACATCGACCGCCTGCATCATCCAAAACCACCCCTAACTTTCAAAGGTTGGTTGTATCTCCATCACGGGCATCACTGACCTGTGGTTGTAGAAGTTATGAAGTCTGTAGAAGTCTGTACGTAGCTATTATGGTAGGGTGAGCAGCGGTAGCTCTTTTTAACGTAACTATTGTGGCTGTCTTTACGAAGATGTCGCTTAAGGTCTTAAATTGATAAAGGGCGTTACGTAACCATTGTCTTAGATTATGAGCCGGTAACAGTTTTGACATACCTATTGTGGTAGAGTATAATTTGTTAGCTGTTTTACAGAGATGGTGTCTAAAGTCTCGGTTTGATGGAGAACATACCTGGACAATATGTGTAATGGCCTTGACGGTTTCTGCATAGCTATTTTGGTACGCGTTGATAGCTATAATTATGTCTAGTCCTTAAAGCTTTTGCCAGTGCCTTCGCTAACCATAACCCATTTGACCTCGGTGTAGATGTTGGTTGATTAGCGTAAGTTTTTCATTTTGATTAGCTGAAACGCTGATCTGGGCATAGCCGCTATAGCCTATTTGGACTTGGTGTCAATGCTGTTCGTTTGAACTTCACGTATGTTGGTTGGTTAAACTACGCGTATGACAGTAGTTTAGTTGAAACGTTGGTTATTTGATCTAGCCTACACAGGCCATCACGGTATCAACATTGCCACCATCTTGTTCTCCACCTGAATGACGTCATATTCGATCCTAGGTTGTGTATCGGATACTATGTGTTACCTTATATCACGCCGCTCATGAAATGCTGTGTGTTTGTCAAGCTATACTTCGGGTGCTATATGACGAACTTTAGCCGAGCTATGCAACGGATATTATGTGTTACTTTGTATTCATACTTCTCATCGGATACTATGTGTTAGCCCTAGTCAGGCTATGGTTTGAATATGTTGTGTTAGCCCTACTCATGACTTGCATCGGCTGCTATGCGTTAATGATTATCCGGGCTATGTATCAGGTATTATGTGGTAATTTGTGGGCAGCGTGTAGGTTAGTGTGTGATATCCATTAGCTAAACTATGCACCGAATATAATGTGTTATACTTTGTAGGTCCATGTCTTCTTAGCATAATATCTATGCTGGCTTACACACATATATGTTTAACACATTATGTATTCTATTATGTATTTGGGCTTAACATAGTATGATAGCATGCATGTTGGTTTACCATAGTATTTATGTAGGTTTACACGCATATTTGTTTAACAGCGTATATATGGCTATTTAGAGTATATTGCATGCTGGTTTAACATAGTATATATGCCTATATTGGTTAGCACTGTATGTATATAGGTTGCGCGACTTTTTTTTTTTTGATTATATTGTAGTATTTGCTGACCGTCATGGGCGTGATAGGTTATGCATTGTTAGCTATACGATATAGTACTTCCCATATTATACAGCCCCCTGCCTGAGGTTCTACCTGATAGACGGGTGAAAATGTGTGTCGGACTCTGATCATATAAGCTTGGGCCTGTGGTTTACCGACATAGTAGGCCTTATGGATACAACGTGTTAATCGTTAGCGGGGCCTCTGGATACTATATATTAAACCTTCGTCAGGCTATGCATTGGATACTATGTGTTATTGATCAGGTATTATGTGGTACCTGTAGGATAGTGTGTGATAGCCGTTTAGCTAACCTATGCAGTGGATATAATGTGTTACAATTTGTAGGCCCTTGTCGGCTTAGCATAATATGTATGGTGGCTTACACATGTTTGTTTAACGCGATATGTAGGCCTAACATAGTATATACGCCTATCTATGATAGCATACATGTTGGCTTACCAGAGTATTTATTTGGTTTACACGCATATTTATTGAACACACTATAAGGGCAATCACTTATACAGGCTTAACATATTATATAGGCCTATGCGGGTAACGGGGATATTGGCCTAATACAGGATGTATATAGGTTAACCTGCATATTGGTTTAACAGCGTATATATGGCTATGTAGATTATATTGCATGCTGGTATAACATAGTATATATGCCTGAATGTTGGCTTAGCACTGTATGTATATAGGTTGCGTAACTTTTTTAAATTATATTGTAGTATTTGTTGACCGTCATGGGCGTGATAGGTTATGCATTGGTAGATGTACCCTATAGTACTTCCCATATTATTCGATTGCCTGGTTCTACCTGATAGACAAGGTGAAAATAGCTCAGATCATATAGGCTTTGGCCAGTGGTTTACCGACATAGCGGGCACATTTAGGGATTCATGTAAGTCGGCTTAGCATAATATGTATGGTGGCTTACACATGTTTGTTTAACGCGCTATGTAGGCCTAACATAGTATATACGCCTATCTATGATAGCATGCATGTTGGCTTACCAGAGTATTTATTTGGTTTACACGCATATTTATTTAACACACTATATGGGGCAATCACGTATCCAGGCCTAACATAGTATATAAGCCTATGTAGGATAGCATCCATGTTGGTTAGCATTGTATTTATGTGAGTTTACACGCGTATCTGTTTAGCACAGTATGTAGGCTTAGCATATTATTTATGTGGGTTTACAAGCGTTTTTGTTTAACACACTATATAAGATATCATTCATCCAGGCTTAACATATTATATAGGCATATGTGGATAACGGGACTATTGGCCTAATACAGGATGTATATGGGTTAACCTGCATATTGGTTTAACACCGTTATGGCTATTTAGAGTATATTGCATGCTGGTTTAACAAAGTATATATGCCTGAATGTTGGCTTAGCACTGTATGTATATATAAGTTGCGTAACTTTTTTTTAATTATATTGTAATATTTGTTGACCGTCATGGGCTTGATAGGTTATGCATTGGTAGATGTACCTTATAGTACTTCCCATATTATACGATTGCCAGGTTCTACCTGATATATGAGGTGAAACTATCTCTGTTCATATAGGCTGTGGCCAGTGATTTACCGACATAGTAGGCGCATTTAGGGATTCATGTATGTAGGCCTAGCATAGTATGTATGCAAGCTTGCGTATTTGTTTAACACATTATGTGGGCTATCGTATATATTGGTTTAGCTATACCTTATAGTACTCCCCATATTATACGGTTGCCTGCCCGTGGTTCTACCTGATATATGAGGTGAAACTATCTCAGTTCATATAGGCCTTGGCCGGCGATTTACCGAGCATAGTGTGTATGTAGGCTTGCATATTTGTTTAACACATTATGTGGGCTGTCATATATTGGTTTAACACGTTATATGGGCCTTCTCGTCTTACATTGACCGTTTACGTAGGCCTACCGGGCCCCTGCGTTGTGATTGGTCGATTCAACTTGTTGACTATTTGACCTCTATGTAGGTCGTTGGTCGTTTGATCTAACCGATCATTTTTTGGTAATTTCATATATTATTTGATAACCACCCCCACTTGATGCCTGAATCCGGGGTTACTTTACCTATCGGCTGGCTTCGAGATGGCTTTTACCTGAGTCCTTGCTCCGTGTTTGCTTTACCTATGGTCTAACTCCATGGTAGCTTTACCTAGGCCCCGACTCCATGGTAGCTTTACCGATGGTCTGCCTCAATGGTAGCTTTACCTAGGGCCTGGCCGGCTCTACCTCAGGCCCGACTCCTCGGTTACTTTAACGGAGGTCTGACACCCGGCTGGCTTCGGGTTGGCTAGGCCTAGCTCCTGGGGGCTTTACCTCTAGCACGACTCCTGGTGTGACTTTACCGAAGGTCCGACACCTGGATGGCTTTACCTAAGGGTCGGCCTAAGGGATGGCTTTTCCTGAGGCCTTGCTCCACAGATAGCTTTACCTAAGACTTGGTGGAGGTATTTCTCTTGGTAGTTGATATAGCAACCGTCCTAGCCCTGCTCTTATGTAGCTTTACTTAAAGGCTGACTGCATTGTTTATTAATTTAGTAGCATAGACAAATTTTGAGTTTGGCAATCGTTTACCCCTGGGCCCCTCATCACCCATATCATTTAAGGGTAGACCACTATAGTTAGGGTGAGCCTACTACTTGCATAGAGTTGCTCGAGCGCTGATACGTCATCAGATAACCATAAAATCTTTCCAAAGTTACCCCCACCACCCAAGCTATTCCTGGGTTACACTACCTAAGAGGCCTTACTTCAGATAACCATTAAGTCTTTCCAAAAGTTACCCCCTCCACCGGAGCTATTCCGCCTATTATGTTTGGCATTCTGAAGACAACCCACAGGTGAAACCACCCCCGCAGCGTTCCTTATTGGACTCTAGACATATCCCGTACGGTCATTTGATCCGTCCGATCGAATTTCGGCATTTTCGTATTTTATTTAAAAACTACCCCCCAGGTGAACCACCCCCGCAATGGTCCAAAAGGGCCTCTACACGTATCCCGTACTGTCTGTTGATCCAACCGATCGATTTTTGGCAATTTCATATTTTTTGTAAAAACTACCCCTAGGTGAAACTACCCTTCAGCACCCAGTATTAGACCCTAAACTCACCCTATCGGTCAAGACACGATTTTCCAAAATTTTTTCGAAAACTACCCCCCACCCCCACTCCACCCCCGGAGCATCCCCCGCGTATGGTCCTGAACGTGGCCGAGGTAACCCCCAACACGTAGGTTAGGTTAGGTTTGATCCATTTTGGCTAGCTTAGGTTAGTTGGTTGGAATTTATTTTTTTTTTCGAAAAACTACCCCCCACCCCTCTGGACGTGTTCAAAACCACCCCTGGGGCCTGGATCAAGGTCGCGACGTCCGCCCGCATCATCCGAAACTACCCCTATAGTCCTAGGTTACGTAGCGGCAAATTTTTTTTTTTTTTTTCGAAAAACTACCCCCTACCCCCCTGAACGTGGTCGAAACCACCCCTTGGTCTAGGGTCAGGGCCGGGATGACCTTGAGCATCATCCAAAACTACCCCTATAGTCCTAGGTTACGTAGCGGCCGAGTTTAGGGGTGGCTGTGCCAAACTATCGACAGTTCTACTGGTTTTATTAGTTTCGATCATATCAAATTTTAATTTCCCCTACTTATTTTCAAATAGAGTTCCCTTAACGTAGGTTCCCCTTTGTACTCATTGAGAACAGAAATTTTGAACACAAAAGTTTGTGTAGGCCTTTACTTACTTAACATTTAGTTTCTTCTATTTATATTAAAAAAGTAGTCTCACATCTAAGTTGCTAAGCTAACAGCTCAAATTCTGGACAGTTTTAAATTGATATAATGACGAGAACGTAATCTGACAACATTACAAACTGCAGATTAGGTTTAATCATGTTGGTTCCCCTTTGTACTCATTGAGAACAGAAATTTTGAACATACTGTATATTCAAAGTTTTGGAAGCCTTTGACTTACTTAAGTTTTTGTTTCATCTTTTTATATTAAAATAGTAGTCTCACATTTAAGTTGCTAAACTAACAGCTCAAACTTTCAACAGTTTTAAATTGATATAATGACGAGAACGTAATCTGACAACATTACAAACTACAGATTAGGTTTTACTCTATTTGCCAATGTAATGTGTTGATTATGTATTTCTCTCTATCTTATTAAGTGGGATAATTTTATAAAATATTAACATTCCTCTTACTTATTACAATGGATTTTAACGTATCCAAATAACATGAACGCTAATTGTTTTATTTGGTATCAAGACAAAGGTCACACATTTAAAAAAATTGGGTTCTGATGTATTTAGTATTGCAATTTGAATATTAAACTCTTGGAGATGTATATTAATATTATCCCTTCTTTTACATAAATAAATATCTACCAACCCATTATCTTCTATATTTCAATTTTCATAATAACTTCAGTATTTGTAATTGTCATATGATGATGAAGCAAAGTTTTGAATTGATATAATGAAGTGAACGTAATCTGATGACATTACAAATTATAGCTTAGGTTTTACTAATTTAACATAAACACCGACAAATGTGTATTCAGATTTGATACCATTGACAGTAATAGAATAAATAAAAGCGTATTACATTTATTAACGTATTTGTAAAACGATTCAGTCAGATTAAAATATAATTCAAAAGTGAATTAGATGTAAATTTAGCTTGCTCTCAATATACAGACTACATCAAAATGTAATTCGTTAAAAATCAGGGAACATAGACGAAGGTTTAGTACCCAGACCTACTTGGAGGTATTTGCAAATGTCCTTTGGTGTAAGTTATTCTCTGTCTCATTTAGAGAGGGTATGGTGGAACTAATTTTATTTCAAGTTTGGCTTTTTGTTAGGAATTAAATTTTTTTTAAATTTCCTATATATTTATTCAATCACAGTACTGTAATTTTAAAATAGGTTGTCTTTTGTACCACTTAGATCATATATGTTGAGAGGGACAAAATTGTTTGTGTGGTTTGAGGTTTTATGTCTTCTCTTTTATTCAAATGAAATGTCCTTCATGAGGATTGTCCTCATTCTCATTTACGTGGTAAATTCTGGAAAAGGTTTAATTTTCTGTTTAGTTTTTTGTTAGAAATAATTGACGTCTTTTTTCATTTATTCTATTAAATAAAGAATCCTTGCTTTTAGGTTGCCCTCTCTCTCATTTAAATAGGCAATCTTGAAAAAGGCTTAATTGTTTTTTTTGCTATTTTTATAAGTTTAATATTTTTTTTATAAAGTGTCCTTGCATGTAGGTTTTCCTTTGTTTCATTTGGATTAGATATGTTGAGAGAGGCTGTATATCAGTATTGGCTTTTTTAGAAATGATTTTTTAATTCATCTTAAAGTTTTATTAGGTTCGAACCTATCAAATTTTAATTTCCCCTAATTATTTTCAAATAGAGTTGCCTTACACGTAGGTTCCCCTTTGTACTTATTGAGAACAGAAATTTTGAACATATATTCAAAGTTTTGGTAGGCCTTTACTTATTTAAAGTGAAAGATACATAAATAGTCCTGACCTACTCCTCCAATAGCCCTTTGTTGGTTCCTCTTTGTACTCATTTATAACAGAAAGTTTGAACAAATATTTAAGGTTTTTGTAGGCTTTTACTTACCTAAGTTTTTGTTTGTTTTAGATTAAAACATAATTCGTTAAAAATCAGGGGACATAAACGAAGGCAAACTACCCAGAACACTACATATAGTTTCGTGGATTACATATCATCCCATATATTAAAAACTACTTTACAAAAATATATCTCAAAACTGATTATACTGACATTAAATTTTAAGTTTATCAACAAAATCTGATTTAAAATCTTGATTAAAATCTAAAATTTAAATTATATGAGAAACAATAGCCTTAATTAGTTTTTTATGTCATGTGTGTCTACTTGGAAACTTATGGAGACTTCAATTAGTTGGTATTTTCAATTCGTAATTAGGGTATAGGCTTATAGAATTAAAATATTGAGTTTACACGTTTTAGTCATGAGTGTACCGACAATCTGGTTTTTCAAATATAATACTTAATAGGAAGAAACGCGTTCATTCTCTTATTTACAATTGCTTTAAAAATAATTTAATAAAAATGTGCTAACTTTTTTATTTCTTTTATTTATAAGCAGAAAAAATTCACGGACTGATTTTAATATAATAATCAGTATTCATTAAATATTTTCCAAATACAAATATCAGAACATGCTTACATGTGGAGACAGTTCACTTAAATTTATTGTGTTCGATATTTTTGTCTTCAATGAACGTTTCATGGCATATATAAACACACGTAATGCCTGCTAATAGCGAATACATAAACGAAATATCATCGGGTGTATTTGCCCAATTCGTGAAGCATACGTAAATTTATTTCTAGCAATAAAAAAAACTGATTGCGAGAGGGACACAAGATGTTAAAAAATCTACGAAGTAAGCCTATGTAGTAAACATACAGCAATGAGCGCAGTAACGTTTTTAGTCCTTCTAGGGTCCTGAAGCAGTCTTGAATACATCTACCCGCCAGGTCTATAACAGCTACCTTGTAATATATACTTTTTTATGGAAGTTTTATGGGCAAAGTTTTACTACATAGGAATAAACTTCTATGAATGTTAACGTTGACGATTCGCAAAGATCAAACTATGATTTGAAAGCTGACAACTCTGTTTTCATATTAGTTTCATTGAAATTCCGTTTTCATATACATATATACAAAAATCCCATAGGCGAGTCAACGCCACCAGACCCTGGGGTTATCACGGAAGTCCCTAGCAGAACATCATCCATACAAAACTATATCTATATGTACATTATTATTGAAGGGAAGGAGAGACTTCTGTATTCTTTTTCAAAGAATAAAATCTAAACCGTTTAGACAAAACTAGACACCATTCCTGATAAAATAAATGCATAAGCAACGTGTTAGGAATGAGTTAAACAGAAGATTTGTGAACGTTCAAAGTACGATGGGGGGCTCGAACCTGTATATGTAGAGCCGGTAATCTTTGCAGCTCTTAGAATTTTTTGTCAACAGCGTCATAGAAGCACAGGACAAGATTTCCAGTCTTTTCGTATTGAGCAGAACTACCGACTCCGTCGAGCGTTGCTACGGTTACGACCACTTGTCCAAATTGTAAAATTGCTCATCAGTTTATGCATTGTTTTTAAGGACATCGATTAATCAACCTGCCCATTGAAAATTTTGGGTTAAGGAAACAATCTTCCTGGTTTTTTGAAGTCTTATTATATAAAATGTCAAATGATGAAGGTTCATGTTCCCTGTTTGATTTTATTAAATGATAAACATAACATCTGATGACATTGCAGGACATTTAATGATATTGCATTTTCAAATATACTTCTCAATTTCACATACAAATTCATTTAAATAAGATTACCTTATAGCCTATGCTTAGTGTCTAAAAAACCTTGTTCCAAATTAAACAATCCACCCGGTTTGAAAAGTGTTATAATATAAAATGTCAAATGATGAATAATCTGATTCTCAATTTGAATTTATTAAGTGATAAACATAAAATAATATGACATTTCAGGAAAATTAATGATATTGCATTGTACATTATAAGTCAAAATTACGTATAAATATTAATTGAAATTAGATTACCTTGCAGAATCTGCTTAGTGTTTCAAAAACATTTTCAACATGAATCAATCTTCCTGGTTTGTAAAGTCTTATTACATAAAATGTCAAATGATGAATGTTCTGATTCACTATTTGAATTTATTAAATGATAAACATAACATCTGATGACATTGCAGGACATTTAATGATATTTCATTGTTTATTATAATTCAAAATTTCGTATAAACAATCATTGCAATAAGATACCTTAAAACCACTGCTTAGTGTTTCAAAAACATTTTCAAAACGAAACAATCTTCCTGATTTGTAAAGTATTATTATATAAAATGTCAATTTATGAATGTTCTGTCTCACTATTTCAAATTATTAAATGATAAACATAAAATCTGATGACATTGCAGGAAATTTATTGATATTGCATTGTTTATTGTAATTCAAAATTACGTATAGATATTAATCGAAAAAAGATTACCTTATAGCCTCTGCTTAGTGTTTCAAAAATATCTTCAAATAGAAACAATCTTCCCGGTTTGTAAAGTCTTACTATATAAAATGTCAAAAAATGAATATTCTGATTCGCAATTTGAATTTATTAAATGATAAATATAAAATCTGATGAAATTTCGGGAAATTTAATAATATTGCAATGTTTATTATAATTCAAAATTTCGTATAAACATTCATTGAAATAAGTTTACCTTATAGAATATGCCTAGTGTTTCAAAAACAATTTTCAAAATAAAAAAATCTTCACGGTTTGTAAAGTGTTATTATATAAAATGTCAAATAATAAATGTCTTGTTTCGCTCTTTGAATTTATTAAATGATAAACATAAAATCTGTTGACATTGCAGGACATTTAATGATTTTGCATTTTCTATTATACATCTCAATTTCACATAAACATTCTTTGAAATGTGATAACCATATAGTCTCTGCTTAGTGTCTCAAAACCGTTTTCTAAAATAAAACAATCTTCCCGGTTTGTAAAGTGTTATTATATAAAATGTCAAATGATGAATAATCTGATTCGCAATTTGAATTTATTGAATGATAAACATAAAATCTTATGACATTTCAGGAAAATTAATGATATTGCATTGCATATTATAATTCAAAATTTCCTATAACATTCATTGAAATGAGATACCGAATACGATCTGCTTAGTGTTTCAAAAACATTTTCAAAACGAAACAATCTTCCTGGTTTGTAAAGTCTTATTATATAAAATGTGAAATTACGAAAGTTCTGTCTCACTATTTTAATTTATTAAATGATAAACATAAAATTTGATAACATTTCAGGAAATTTATTAATATTGCATTGTTTATTATAATTCAAATTTACGTATAAACATAAATTGAAATACGATTACCTCATAGCCTCTGCTTATTGTTTCAAAAACATTTCCAAAATGAATCAATCTTCCTGATTTGCAAAGTCTTATTATGTAAAATGTCAAATTATGAATGTTCTGTCTTACTATTCAATTTATTAAATGATAAACATAAAATCTGATGACAATGCAGAAAATTTAATGATATTGGATTGTTTATCTGTATATAATTACTGCTAACTATTCCATACATATTTTAATTACCTATTAGCCTTTAAAATTTATATATATCGAGAAGGTAGTAACTTAAGTTTTTCCAATTTAATTTTAGAAGTAAATATTCAAAGGACAATTTCTATCGTTCATTTGTTAACCGTTTATCAATTAAAATTCGACTTAGTTAACATTAAAATACATTTTCTTTAGTACTATCTAAAACGTACCTGGTTGTGCACTTTACGTTTAAAACACTGTAACACATTTCATTAATCATTGCACATCAATTTTGTACACTAATCACTGCACATCGCTTTTGGATTCAGCGCTCTTAAGCAAAAATGATATAAACTTTTACTTATTTGAAACACATAAATAATTAGTTCTGACTTCTTCTTTAGTTGCGTTTATAAAATTTGGTACCGGCCTTAACATCTTAAATTTTGAATACTGGAAGCTTATAAATTTCTAGGTTATGTCCGAAAGTGCCATCACGCCCGTCTCGTTCAATGACTTTTTGAGAAGTGGGGTCGTTGCAAGGACACGCTAACTGAATTGCCCACCCTTACTTATTATTTTGATTTTTTTGATTGGTGCTTCGGATCAGACGATATCAGACCATGTTTACGTCATATGGCGTGACATGCCTAATTGCCTTAAGTTACTAACTTGCACGATATTTTTCAATTTCGCCCGCTAGGGGCGCTCACCATCTACGCTAGATTCACAATGTGCACCAATATAACAAAAATTTTCTTTTATATTGGGACGATATAATTATTAAATAAAAATTAAATATCTAAGTGAATTTATACGAAACACCTTATTTTTAAGAGTGTTACATTTTCTCTTGTCGACTTGAAAAGGAAATGTTTGTTCGACATTACATCTTATTTCTTCTTCAACATTTTATACATGAGTGTGTGTGCAGTGCAGTCCCCTTTTACATTTGAAGAAAATATACACTATAGAGAGCTCGAACGTACTATAGTAAAAGTATAAACAATCTTCAGCAACGGATGTTTTTGTTTACCTACATTCTCAACTATGAAATTCTTGCCCTTAGCGCTATACAAAGTACTGCAACGGAAGCACATTCGCTTTCTCACACATATGCTCTTTTACAAATCTACCGGTTTGACAACATTCCACTATATTCTTGCAAAGACATGCTACACATTTCACATTAAAAAATTTTTTAAAATGTTACACGCTTCAATTACTTTCATTAAAAATCTGACTTCTTGTAAACATTTTGTTTCATAAACTTTTATGAATACAAATTTATATCTTTTCAATCTTTAAATTCTTTACTCTCTCAATTCCTTATTTATTTTCATCAAATTATTTCTTTATTAAAAAAAATCCTTCAAATCATTTATTAATTAAATTTTCCTCAAAAAATGTCTCTTTTTGTATCAACAAACCTAACCTACTAGCTGTATTTATCACAGTCTACTATCTTGGATCTGCAAAACTGCTTACTCCCTGTAAGCCATAAATTACCACATTCAACGACGCTATATGTATTTTCTCAAAAATTCTCTCTCAATTTACAAACTAAGACTGCACCATTGCTTTATAACTTCTCTCTGTTACTTTAACAACATTCGTACGTCTTATACAAAAACCCCTGGATTTCAAAACCCATATTTTGAATCCAAATACATTATTCTTAAATAAAATCCCATACTTTGATTTAAAAACCATACAGCTAGTTGTCGACTGCACAAGGACTTTATTCACTTCATTATTCTTAAATTTTCTTTCAAACATTGCTATAACAATTTGATTTTAAATTTTGACTAAGCTCTTCCATTTATAAATAAGAAATGAAACTAAACAGAAACTAGGACTGTCCATTCATATACAATTTCTGTTCAAGTGTTTAAGTCTCTTCGTGTAGTATTATGTATTTGAGATTTTTTGTCGCGTCTATCTCGTGTAAAAGTGTAATTTCATGTCATTGGGTCCTTTTGACACGCAATTATGTAAATGTGTCGTCATGATTTTGTAAAATTGCATATCAAGGCACATCCCATTTTCCTTATTAATCAATTCCCCTTTCAAAAATAAACAATGGCTTGAATTTCTTCCAAAATTAACTTTTAATACTCTTTTATTCGTCTAATAAATAATCTACCCCTTTCAGAATGTCCATGTTTCGATTTTAATCGACCCATATGAGCTCTTCTATATCATTGAAGTTATTACCTTGTTGGAACAGTACAGACACATGATTTAAAAAAATTTACAATATTTTATACGGACCATCATATTTCATAGCCAATTTACTTTGAAAATTACATTTGAGTTTCAATTATTAACCATACAACTTTTTATACTATTTAACTCTACTTTACATTTTGTTTGAAAATTAAAATTACAAGAGTTCTTTGAAATATCTTTTACTTAAATTTTTTTTGAATTTGTCTTATATTATGTGAACAATCCTAACCTATCATCTAGCTGTATAAACCTGCTTACTTCTTGTAAGCCACCTAATTAGCGTATTTGCCACTGAGTACATTGTTTCATGACACTATTTGTCTATACGATTTTTACTCTCATTTGGCAAAATTTTAAGCCTGTACCATTGTCTCATAACGTCTTTGTTATCTTATACATGTTCAGTACATCTTGACCCCCTTTTTGAATTTCAAATCCCATACTTTGAAAATCCACTAATTTTACTCTTAAATTAAATCCCATACTTTAATTTAAGATTTACATACAGTTAATTTTCACAACAAAAAAAATACTTTATTCAAATTATCATTATTAAATCTTCTTTAAAATTTTTCATCTTTTTTTAAAAAAAATCCTTTAGGTCGTCTAACATTTTACAATTTAAACTTTCTGCTATCAAAAACTTCACTTGCCATAAAAATGTTTTTACTTTAATTTTGACAGTGCAATTACCTTTTATTTTCATCTCTGTATTATTAGCTGCTGAAACTTTATCCTGTTTGTTTACAATTTTCTTAACTAATTTTTGATCTAAGAATGTTAACAAAAATTCTTCTTTTATTATATTTATTGAACCTCCAGTGTCCAATAATGCATTAAAATTTATTTGACTACTTAATTCACCGTTTATTGTAAGTAACATAACAATTTTTATTTCCTTCTTTAATTTATCATGATTTTTAAACATTTTCTTTCAATTTGTCTGAGAGACTTTTATTTATCCAAAACATTAAATTAACAGGATCGGCTTTACAATATTTATCTTTGGCTATCTTTCTTATTACATATACTGTACTGTCCGTTCCAACCTTTACATTTTGAATTTTTTAATTCGAAAATTAACTCGTCTTTTACCAACTTATTTATTTTTAAATCGGTAGACATTTTATTTATTTGAAAATAACTTTACTACACACTGACGAGTATTCATAAGGAGGGCTACACAATTTACCTAATTAACACATGAATGGCACTAATCTTTAGAATTCGTTAGCAGTAACTATCATTCAACTTTAAATAATTAAATTTTTAGAATACAGCAGAGTCTGAGACTTACATTTTAGAAAACAACAAAAACCAGCAATAATTTAAATTCAAGCAGAGTCGCGCATTTTCTAATATACTTCTCAATTTCACATAAACATTCCTTGAAATGTGATAACCATATAGTCTCTGCTTAATGTCTCTAAACAGTTTTCCAAAATAAAACAATCTTCCTGATTTGCAAAGTCTTATTATATAAAATAACAAATTATGAATGTTCTGTTTCACTATTCAAATTTTTAAATGATAAACATAAAATCTGTTGACATTGCAGGAATTTTAATATGTAGGATATTCCATTGTTTATTATAATTCAAAATTACGTAAAAATATTAATTGAAATAAGATTACCTTATAGCCTCTGCTTAGTGTTTCAAAAACATTTTTAAAATTAAACAAATCTTCCTGGTTTGTGATGTCTTATTACATAAAATGTTCATGTTCCCTGTTGGATTTTATTAAATGATAAACATAACACCTGATGACATTGCAGGACATTTAATGATATTGCATTTTCTAACATACTTCTCAATTTCACATAAACATTCATTGAAATAAGATACCTTATAGGATCTGCTTAGAGTTTCAAAAACATTTTCAAAACGAAACAATCTTCCTGTTTTGTTAAGTGTTATTATATAAAATGTCAAATGATGAATAATCTGATTCGCAATTTGATTTTTTAAAATGATAAACATAAAATCTTATGACATTTCAGGAAAATTAATGGTATTGCATTGTATATTATAATTCAAAATTTCGTATAAGATTCATTGAAATAAGATACCGTATAGGATCTGCTTGGTGTTACAAAAACATTTTCAAAACGAAAGTTTTTTATATAAAATGTGAAATTACGAATATTCTGTCTCACTATTTGAATTTATTAAATGATAAACATAAAATGTGATGGCATTTCAGGAAATTTAATGATATTTTATTGCTCATTATAATTCAAAATTACATACAAATATTAATTGAAATAAGATTACCTTATAGCCTCTGCTTAGTGTTTTAAAAACATCTTCAAAATGAAACAATCTTCCTGGTTTGTAATGTCTTATTATATAAAATGTCAAATAATTAATGTTCTGATTCGCAATTTGAATTTATTAAATGATAAATATAAAATCTGACGACATTTGAGGAAATTTAATAATATTGCAATGTTTATTATAATTCAAAATTTCGTATAAACATTCATTGAAATAAGTTTACCTTATAGAATGTGCCTAGTGTTTCAAAATAAAAATATCTTCACAGTTTGTAAAGAGTTATTATATAAAATGTCAAATGATGAATGTTTGGTTTCGCTCTTTGAATTTATTAAATGATAAACATATTTCTGATGACATTGCAGGACATTTAATGAAATTTCATTTTCTAATATACTTCTCAATTTCCCATAAACATTCTTTGAAACGTAATAACCATATAGTCTCTGCTTAGTGTCTCAAAACCGTTTTCCAAAATAAAACAATCTTCACGGTTTGTGAAGTTTTTTATATAAAATGTCAAGTGATGAATGTTCTGTTTCGCAATTTGAATTTATTAAATGATATCCATAACATCTAATAGCATTGAAGGACATTTAACGATATTGCATTTTCTAATATACTTCTCAATTATCCATAAACATTCATTGAAATGTAATAACCATATTGTCTCTGCTTAGTGTCTCAAAAACATTTTCCAAAATAAAACAATCTTCCCGGTTTGTAAAGTGCTATTATATAAAATGTCAAATGATGAATGTTCTGTTTCGCAATTTGTATTTATTAAATGATAAACATAAAATATGATGACATTTCAGGAAATTTAATGACGTTGCATTGATTATTATAATTCAAAATTTCGTATAAACATTCATTGAAATGTAATAACCATATAGTCTCTGCTTAGTGTTTCAAAAACATTTTCAAAATGAAACAATCTTCCTGGTTTGTAAAGTCTTATTATATAAAATGTCAAATGATGAATGTTCATGTTCCCTGTTTGATTTTATTAAATGATAAACATAACATCTGATGCCATTCCAGGACATTTAATGATATTGAACTTTCTAATATACTTCTCAATTTCACATAAATCTTCATTGAAATAAGATTACCTTATATCCTATGCTTAGTGTCTCAAAAACCTTGTCTAAAATAAAACTATCTTCACGGTTTGTAAAGTGTTAATATATAAATGTCAAATGATGATTGTTCTGATTCGCTATTTGAATTTCTTAAATGATGAACAGCATATGTGATGACAGTGCAGGAAATTTAATGATATTGCATTGTTTATTATATTTCAAAATTTCGTATAAACATTCATGGAAATAAGATTTTTCTTATAGCCTCTGCTTAGTGTTTAAAAAAACATTTTTAAAATGAAACAATCTTCCTGATTTGTGAAGTATTATTACATAAAATGTCAAATGATGAATGTTCATGTTCCCTGTTTGATTTTATTAAATGATAAACATAACATCTGATGACATTGCAGGACATTTAATGATATTGCATTTTCTACTTCTCAATTTCACATAAACATTCATTGAAATGTAATAACCATATAGTCTCTGCTTAGTGTTTCAAAAAAATTTTCAAATTAAAACAACCTTCCTGGTTTGTAAAGTATTATTTACATATATATAAAATGTCAAATGATGAATGTTGAGATTCGCATGTTTAATATATTAAATGATGATAAAGATAACATCTGATGCCATTCCAGGACATTTAATGATATTGCATTTTCTAATATACTTCTCAATTTCACATAAAACTGCATTGAAATAAGATTACCTTATAGCTTATGTTTAGTGTCTCAAAAATCTTGTCCAAAATTAAACCATCCTCCCGGTTTGAAAAGTGTTATTATATAAAATGTCAAATGATGAATAATCTGATTCGCAATTTGAATTTCTTAAATGATGAACAGCAAATTTTATGACAGTGCAGGATATTTAATGATATTGCGTTGTTTATTACATTTCAAAATTTCGTATAAACATTCATGGAAATAAGATTTTGTTATAGCCTCTGTTTAGTGTTTCAAAAACATTTTTAAAATTAAACAATCTTCCTGGTTTGTGAAGCCTTATTATATAAAATGTCAAATGATGAATGTTCATGTTCCCTATTTAATCTTATTAAATGATAAGCATAACATCTGATGACATTGCAGAACATTTAATGATATTGCATTTTCTAATATACTTCTCAATTTCACTAAAACATTCATTGAAATGTAATAGCCATATAGTCTCTGCTTAGTGTTTCAAAAAAATTTTCAAATTAAAACAACCTTCCTGGTTTGTAAATTCTTATTTACATATATATAAAATGTCAAATGATGAATGTTCAGATTCGCATGTTTAATATATTAAATGGTGATAAAGATAACATCTGATGCCATTCCAGGACATTTAATGATATTGCATTTTCTAATATACTTCTCAATTTCACATAAAAATTCATTGGAAGGTAATAACTTTATAGCCTCTGCTTAGTGTTTCAAAACCATTTTTAAAATGAAACAATCATCCTGGTTTGTAAAGTATTATTATATAAAATGTCAAATGATGAATGTTCTGATTCGGAATTTTAATTTCATAAATGTTCATAAAGATAACATCTGATGCCATTCCAGGACATTTAATGATATTGAATTTTCTAATATATTTCCTAAGTTCACTTAAATATTCATTGAAAAGTAATAACCATATAGTCTATCTTTAGTGTTTGAAAAATATTTTCATTATGAAACAATCATCCTGGTTTGTAAAGTCTTGTTATATAAAATGTCAAATGATGAATGTTCTGATTCGGAATTTTAATTTCATAAATGTTCATAAAGATAACATCTGATGCCATTCCAGGACATTTAATGATATTGAATTTTCTAATATATTTCCTAAGCTCACTTAAATATTCATTGAAAAGTAATAACCATATAGTCTATCTTTAGTGTTTGAAAAATATTTTCATTATGAAACAATCATCCTGGTTTGTAAAGTCTTGTTATATAAAATGTCAAATGATGAATGTTCTGATTCGCAATTTTAATTTCATAAATGTTCATAAAGATAACATCTGATGCCATTCCAGGACATTTAATGATATTGAATTTTCTAATATATTTCCTAAGTTCACTTAAATATTCATTGAAAAGTAATAACCATATAGTCTATCTTTAGTGTTTGAAAAATATTTTCATTATGAAACAATCATCCTGGTTTGTAAAGTCTTGTTATATAAAATGTCAAATGATGAATGTTCTGATTCGCAATTTTAATTTCATAAATGTTCATAAAGATAACATCTGATGCCATTCCAGGACATTTAATGATATTGAATTTTCTAATATATTTCCTAAGTTCACTTAAATATTCATTGAAAAGTAATAACCATATAGTCTATCTTTAGTGTTTGAAAAATATTTTCATTATGAAACAATCATCCTGGTTTGTAAAGTCTTGTTATATAAAATGTCAAATGATGAATGTTCTGATTCGCAATTTTAATATTTTAAATGGTGATAAAGATAACATTTGATGCCATTCCATGACATTTAATGATATTGAATTTTCTAATATACTTCTCAATTTCACATAAAACGTCATTGAAATAAGATTACCATTGCGCCTATGCTTAGTGTCTCAAAAATCTTGTCCAAAATTAAACAATCCTTTCGGTTTGAAAAGTGTTTTTATATAAAATGTCATATGATGAATAATCTGATTCGCAATTTGAATTTCTTAAATGATGAACAGCAAATTTTATGACAATGCAGGAAAATTAATGATATTGCATTGTGTATTATATTTCAAAATTTCGTATTAACATTCATGGAAATAAGATTTTCCAATAGGCTCTGCTTAGTGTTTCAAAAAATTGTTTTAAATGAAACAATCTTCCTGGTTTGTGAAGACTTATTATATATATTGTCAAATGATGATTGTTAATGTTCCCTATTTGATATTATTAAATGATAAACTTAACATCTGATGACATTGCAGAACATTTAATGATATTGCATTTTCTAATATACTTCTCAATTTCACTAAAACATTCATTGAAATGTAATAACCATATAGACTCTGCTTAGTGTTTCAAAAACTTTTTCAAAATGACAACAAACAATCTTCCTGATTTGTAAAGTCTTATTATATATAGTGTCAAATGATGAATGTTCATGTTCCCTGTTTGAATTTATTAATAAATGATAAACATAAAATCTAATGACATTGCAGGACATTTAATGATATTGCATTTTCTAATATACTTCTCATTTTCACATAAACATTCATTGAAATGTAACAACCATATAGTCTCTGTTTAGTGTTTCAAAAACATTTTCAAAATGAAACAATCATCCTGGTTTGTAAAGTCTTATTATATAAAATGTCATATGATGAGTAATCTGATTCGCAATTTGAATTTATTAAATGATAAACATTATATCTTATGACATTTCAGAAAATTTAATGATATTGCATTGTTTATTATAATTCAATATTTCGTATAAACATTCATTGAAATACGATTACCATATAGAATCTGCCTAGTGTTTCAAAAATGTTTTTCAAAATAAAAAAAAATGTTCACAGTTTATAAAGTGTTTATATATAAAATGTCAAATGATGAATGTACTGTTTCCTTATTTGATTTTATTTGAATTTTATATCAAATTTGATGACAATGCAGGAAATTTAATGATATTGCATTGTTAATTAAAATTCAAAATTTCGTATAAACATTCATGGAAATAAGATTACCTTATAGCCTCTGCTTAGTGTTTAAAAAACATTTTTAAAATGAAACAATCTTTCTGGTTTGTGAAGTCTTATTACATAAAATGTCAAATGATGAATGTTCATGTTCCCTGTTTGATTTTATTTAATGATAAACATAACATCTGAAGACATTGCAGAACATTTAATGATATTGCATTTTCTAATATACTTCTCAATTTCACATAAACATTCATTGAAATGTAATAACCATATAGTCTCTGCTTAGTGTTTCAAAAAAATTTTCAAATTGAAACAACCTTCCTGGTTTGTAAAGTCTTATTTACATATATATAAAATGTCAAATGATGAATGTTCAGATTCGCATGTTTAATATATTAAATGGTGATAAAGATAACATCTGATGCCATTCCAGGACATTTAATGATATTGCATTTTCTAATATACTTCTCAATTTCACATAAACATTCAAATGTTTCAAACATTCATTGAAATGTAACAACCATACAGTCTCTGTTTAGTGTTTCAAAAACATTTTAAAAATGAAACAATCATCCTGGTTTGTAAAGTATTATTATATAAAATGTCAAATGATGAATAATCTGATTCGCAATTTGAATTTTCTTAATGATGAGCAGGAAATTTAATGATATTGCATTGTTTATTATATTTCAAAATTTCGTAAAACATTCATGGAAATAAGATTTTCTTATAGTCTCTGCTTAGTGTTTCAAAAACATTTTCAAAATGAAACAATCATCCTGGTTTGTAAAGACTTATTATATAAAATGTCAAATGATGAATGTTCTGATTCGCAATTTTAATTTATTAAATCGTGATAAAGATAACATTTGATGGCATTCCATGACATTTAATGATATTGAATTTTCTAATATACTTCTCATTTTCACATAAAACTTAATTAAAATAAGATTACCTTATAGCCTTTGCTTAGTGTCTTAAAAACTTTGTCCAAAATTAAACAATCCTCCCGGTTTGAAAAGTGTTATTATATAAAATGTTAAATGATGAATGTTCTGTTTCGCTATTTGAATTTTTTAAACGATAAACATAAAATCTGATAATATATCAAGAAATTTGAAATACCATTACCTTATAGCCTCTGCTTAGTGTCTCAAAAACGTTTTCCAAAATAAAACAAAATTCCCGATTTGTAAAGTGTTATTATATAAAATGTCAAATGATGAATGTTCTGTTTCGCAATTTGAATTTATTAAATGTTAAACAAATCTGATGACATTGCGGGACATTTAATGATATTGCATTTTCTAATATACTCCTCAATTTCACATAAACATTCATTGAAATGTGATAACCATATAGTCTCTGCTTAGTGTCTCAAAAACGTTTCCCAAAATAAAACAATCTTCCCGGTTTGTAAAGTTTTATTATATACAATGACAAATGATGAATGTCTTGTTTCGCTATTTGAATTTATTAAATAATAAAAATAATATCTGATGACATAGCAGGAAATTTAAGGATATTCCTTTGTCTGTTATAAATCAAAATTTCGTATAAACATTCATTGAATTATGAATACCTAATAGCCTCTGCTTAGTGTTTAAAAATGAAACAATCTTCCTGGTTTGTAAGGTGTTTTTATATAAAATGTCAAATGATGAATGTTCTGATTCGCAATTTTAATTTATTAAATGATGATAAAGATAATATCTGGACATTTAACGATATTGCATTTTCTAATATACTTCTCAATTTCACATAAAAATTCATTGAAATAAGATTACCTTATAGCCTATGCTTAGTGTCTCAAAAACCTTTCCAAAATTAAACAATCCTCCCGGTTTGAAAAGTGTTATTATATAAAATGTTAAATGATGAATGTTCTGTTTCGCTATTTGAATTTTTTAAACGATAAACATAAAATCTGATAATATATCAAGAAATTTGAAATACCATTACCTTATAGCCTCTGCTTAGTGTCTCAAAAACGTTTTCCAAAATAAAACAAAATTCCCGATTTGTAAAGTGTTATTATATAAAATGTCAAATGATGAATGTTCTGTTTCGCAATTTGAATTTATTAAATGTTAAACAAATCTGATGACATTGCGGGACATTTAATGATATTGCATTTTCTAATATACTCCTCAATTTCACATAAACATTCATTGAAATGTGATAACCATATAGTCTCTGCTTAGTGTCTCAAAAACGTTTCCCAAAATAAAACAATCTTCCCGGTTTGTAAAGTTTTATTATATACAATGACAAATGGTGAATGTCTTGTTTCGCTATTTGAATTTATTAAATAATAAAAATAATATCTGATGACATAGCAGGAAATTTAAGGATATTCCTTTGTCTGTTATAAATCAAAATTTCGTATAAACATTCATTGAATTATGAATACCTAATAGCCTCTGCTTAGTGTTTAAAAATGAAACAATCTTCCTGGTTTGTAAGGTGTTTTTATATAAAATGTCAAATGATGAATGTTCTGATTCGCAATTTTAATTTATTAAATGATGATAAAGATAATATCTGGACATTTAACGATATTGCATTTTCTAATATACTTCTCAATTTCACATAAAAATTCATTGAAATAAGATTACCTTATAGCCTATGCTTAGTGTCTCAAAAACCTTGTCCAAAATTAAACAATCCTCCCGGTTTGAAAAGTGTTATTATATTAAATGTCAAATGATGAATAATCTGTTTCGCAATTTGAATTTATTAAATGATAAGCATAACATCTGTTGATTTTGTAGGAATTTTAATGATATTGCATTGTTTATTATAATTCAAAATTACGTATAAAAATTTATGGAAACACGGTTTTACTTATAGCGTCTGCTTAGTGTTTCAAAAACGTTTTCCAAAATAAAACTATCTTCACGGTTTGTAAAGTGTTAATATATAAATCTCAAATGATGAATGTTCTGATTCGCTTTTTGAATTTTTTTAAATGATGAACACCAAATTTGATGGTAGTGCAGGAAATTTAATGATACTGCATTGTTTATTATATTTCAAAATTTCGTATAAACATTCATGGAAATAAGATTACCTTATAGCCTCTGCTTAGTGTTTCTAAAACATTTTTAAAATGAAACAATCTTCCTGGTTTGTGAAGTCTTATTATATAAAATGTCAAATGATGAATGTTCATGTTCCCTATTTGATCTTATTAAATGATAAATATAACATCTGATGACATTGCAGGACATTTAATGATATTGCATTTTCTAATATAATTCTTAATTTCACATAAAACTTCATTGAAATGTGATACCTTATAGTCTCTGCTTAGTATCTCAATATGTTTCTTCAATATAAAAACAATCCTCCTGGTTAGTAGAGTCCTACTTCTTAAGATGTAAATTGATGAATGTTCTTGGTCGTTACCGATTTGATGAAGTGATATAATATATCTCATGATATAACAAGAAATTTACATAATATTCTATTTTCGTCATACTGCAATGTTTAGTATAAAACATTGGAGAATGTTCTCGTTTGTTATCGATTTTATTAGGCGTAAAAAATAATATCTGATGCCTTTACAGGAAATTTAATAATATTGCATTGTTGATTATATATTTTTTATTTTTCATAAATATTCTTTGAAATGTACCTTATAATCTATGCTTAGTGTCTCAAAACGTTTTCCAAAATAAAACTACCATCCTGGTTTGTAAAGTCCTACTTTATTAAATGTCAAATGATAAATGTTCTCATTCCTTATCGATTTGAATAAGTGATAAAAATATATGATGATATACAGAGAATTTATATAATATTCAATTGTTTTTCATATTTCAATATTCAGCATAAAAATTCATTGAAATTTGATTACCTTATACACTCTGCCTTTTGTCTCAAAAACATTTCCAAAATGATACAATCTTCCCGTTTTATAATGAATTGATAAATAAAAGTTCAAATGATGAATGTTCTCGTTCGCTTTTGATTTGACTATGTGATAAACATAAAATCTGATGACATTGCAGGAAATTTAATGATATTGCATTTTCTAATATACTTCTCAATTACGCGTTAACATACATTGAAATATGATAACCTTATAATCTCTGCTTAGTGTCTCAAAAACGTGTCAAAAAAACAACCTTCCTGGTTTGAAATTTCCTACTATATTCAATGTCAAATGATGAATGTTCTAGTTCGCTTTTGATTCGATTATGTGGCAAACATAAGATCTGATGACATTGCAGAAAATTTAATAATATTGCATTGTTCATTATAATTCAAAATTTTGTACAAACATTCATTGAAATATGATTAGCCTATAATCTCTGTTTAGTGTTTCAAAAACGTTTCTAAAATGAAACAGTTTTCCCGGTTTGTAAAGTCATAATATATAAATTGTCGAATGATGAATGTTCTTGTTCGCTTTTAGTTTGATTATATGTTAAACATAAAATCTGATGACATTGCAAGAGGTTTAATAATATTGCATTGTTTATTATATTTTTTCATTTTGCATAAATATTCATTGAAATTTACCTTATAATCTGTGCTTATGATGAATGTTCTCGTTGATTTTGATTTGATTATGTGATAAACCGAAAGTGTGATGGCATTGCAGGAAATTTAATGATATTACATTTTTTATTATACTTCTAAATTTTGCATAAACTTTCATTCAAATGTTTTAAAATTTATATTCTCTGCTTATTGTCTCAAAAACGTTTCCTATATGAAACAATCTTTCCGGTTTGTAAAGTCTTAATACAATAAATGTTGAATTATTGAATTTTGTAGTTCATTACGATCGGTGAATCTTAACCGCAACACCTCAAACCACCATATCCAACACAAACACGCTGCCTTCAGATCCATGCTCCATAGACTTAAAAACGTCCCATTGACTAGAGAAAACATATACAAAGAACTAGACGCAATTAAATATTTAGCATGCACAAATGGATACAACACCACTATAATAAACAAACTATGGTACAGAATGCAAAAAAACACTAAAGTTAGCACTACAGACAGGGAAAACAAATACATCACATTACCATACATAAACCAAACAACAAACAAAATAGCCAGCAAATTTCAAAAAATAGCATACAAAATAGCATACAAAACTAATAGAAGTTACAATACGAAATACCACATGACACTAACAACAAAGATAAAATACAAGCACCAGGCGAATACAAACTGAACTGCGACGAATGTAACCAACTCTACATTGGACAAACAGGTCGAAACTTTAAACAAAGAGTCGAGGAACACAAACAGAACAACAACTCAACATTTTACAATCACATAAAAGAAACAGTATAGGAATACACTGACATTTACCATAAAATAGAAATCCTACACATTAACAAAAAAGGACCACATCTCAACACACTAGAACAATATGAAATTTACAGACACACAAAAACAAAAAGTACAAACATATTAAACGAAAAAACACAATACAAATCACACATACTCTTTGATACTATCGAAAACCTGCCTTTAAGACCGTCACCCGAAATCTCCAAGCAGAATACACTGATGGAGATCGCCACATAGCGATCGAAAACGTTCTGTCTAAGTAAATTTTAACAAATTTACAAAATTTAAAGTTCAGATAGTCATAAACTATTGTTCAAGTGATTAATAAGATTCACCGAACGTATTGGACTACAAAATTCAATAAATAAATTAAGTAGGCCTATACAAACCCTATGTTATGCTATATTAAAAAACTAAATAAAACCTGATACAAATCACACTATCACCTTGGGTAGCTTGATACTAATCTAATATTACAGCAAGGGCTTAAGAAATACATTGCTTAGAAAACAAAATTACAGTCACTTCTCAATCTTCTTTCTACTAGATATACTTTTAAAACACTCATACATAATGATTTACTCTAATTAAATTAAAATTCACTAAGTGAATAGTTAGGAGCTTATTTGCTGATGTGTTTTGAAACAATCGTTTCATTTACGGAGCAAAGTCTCTACTTGTACAGAGTAGAATTGATACGTTGCTTCGTAAAAACTTTCGAAAGGCCTCAGTAAGTACGCTCCTAACTATTCACTTACTTAGGTATTATTTGATGATGACAACAAGCAACTTTTATATGTTTTTAATTAGAAAATCAACTATTTATTTCATTATAGAAGTGAAATATTTGATGCAAGAAAACAACATTTTTCAAAACTTACAGATTGCTTGATTTAATTATTAGCTTATTAGCTAAATAATGTGTCTTCACTTGTTTAGAAGATGTATATTGGATGGAGCTACTCAACAAAATAATTAAAGAAAATCGATTCACTTGATTCTCTTACTAAACTATTTTACTAAAATTTGGTTGTTAATATAACATTTAGCTGCTAAATCATTCTTCGGTTAACTAAATTACTAGCATAATAAAGTTCTAATACTTTGGTCTCAAGAGTTAGCAAGATATTTTCCACTTTAGCGAACCAAAGATAATTACAATGGGTTTGAGGTACAATCAGGACTTGGATATAAAAAGATTTGAGTCAGGATATAAAAAATACACAAACATTTCCTAGCAGCTTTAACCTTCTTCTATTTATTGCTTTTTTATAAATAGAGCCTGCACTTCACCTGATTGCCAGTATATAGAAACAAAACTGGTGATGATAAAATTTACTATCAAAATTTCATGTTTGCCAATGTCTCTGCAAGTTCAGCAACACTTTGTCTAGTTTTACGTTGTTTCTGCAAGTGTGAAATTTCCTTTTTAAAATCCTTGAACACCTGAAACAAAAATAAGAAACTGAGAATGGTTTATTTACATTCCTAGTAACTTCTAAGTGTAAATTAATGTAAAAACTTATTAAACAACACACAAATATACACGTCACGTGTTGGTTGGTTAAACTTAAGTTTGATAATATAATAATTTACTATTACTAATGTAATTATTGTCAATTGCAAAATAAAGACAAACATTAGAAAATTTCATTTGATTAAGATAATTAAATTTTTTCAACAATAGTAATTTTGTAATCTTCAGAAGTTTCTGAGTATCTTGACTGTTGTTAATGTTAAAATTCTTCCTGTTTTACTTTATATAAATGTTCATTTTAAATTATTTTAAAGCCAGAACATAAATGATTTTAATGAAGCTCAGTCTGATATAATTCATTCCATACACTTCTATTTTCAGCACAGTGGTGTTTGTTCCAATAATGTTTCTAATTCCAGTAAGATGTTATCCTGTATAGAATTATAATATTTGAAATTTTACAAATGGACTTCAACTTTCTCTCCTTAGACGTTCTTAATGAGTATTGTTAGTAGCAAGTAGTAAATGAACCAAATAAGCAAAATTGTATAACAAACAAAAAATCTCATAAGAAAATCACCCCATATAATAGGTTTCTTGACGTGACAAGGCAAAACAAGTTTCTTCCCACTCAACCATTCAAGTGGGTCACCATCAGCTCTTACTACACTACAAAACTGATTATGACAATTGTCAACATCCACATCTGCATTGTTATAGCACGTGTCAATGATGTGTTGAAATAGAATACATCTTAAGTTTTTAATAACTATAAAATATAACTAGTAACTATAAAATAAATTCTTTCTGTCTCATGTCACATACAGACATAAAGTTTATAATATTGTTAATAATAAATGACCTAAATTGAACTTTCAGATATTTTATTGCGATTAATTCAACAGAATCTGTATTGGTGATAAATACACTTTTCCCATGAAAGTTTAGATTTTAAAATGAATATTCCCATTTAAAAAAAACCGGAAGCTTTATCAGTGCCCCACTCTTTATCAAGTCGTATTCATAAATTGCTAACTCTTTCAATTTTTTCTATCAGTTCATACTCTCTCTATATCTTGTTCTGTAAATATTAATTCATTATTTTTATTTTAGGAAAGCTGATGTCTTTAGGCTGGACTGGAACTGAATGACTAAATGTTTGAAATCCAGCACTTTGGTTCTGAGCCAACTTATCGACAGCTGGATATATTTTTCTTAGTGAGGTATATGAAGAGTACTATTTTAACCAAAATCTTTTGTGGATTGCATTAGATGCGAATTTGATTGAAATATTGATTCCTCACTTGGATAAGAAATTTTACCACTTAATGTCGTGATTCTGTCATATGTATATACATATTTATATTAATTGTAATTATGTATTTTAAATAACTAAAATAAATTTATTCCGTTGTGACATGAGTATGATTTCTGTTTAAATTACTTTTTTATTACTTGTTTTCAAGAAAATTTTTTATTTGGGAAATGGTTCATTGATAATTACTCATGTATCATCTACTAGACCTAATTTAACAATTTACGAACATTTCAAAATACAGGCACCGACAGAAAAGGTGGATGGTTTTGAAATGAATAAAACAAATCAGAAATAAGATATAGAAAACAAATATTAAACGATTTGAAACGTCATTTCTTGCCATTTTTAATTAAAGGACCTAAATTATAGAATTCACTTATTTTGATTTAAAAATTAGGTCAGTCATGTGATGGCCCTTATTCTGCAGGCATACATATAACAATACTTGGTAATTATTCATTGCTTTCACAATCGTGTCGCTTAGTATGGCTGCTATTTCATTGTGAATTGCTAGCTTCAGGTCTTCAGTTGTTTGTGGCCTAACGACATACACTTTCGATTTCAAATAACCATAAAGCAAAAGTCACATGCTGAAAGATCTAGGGAGCTATAGATTTAGAAGCTTAACTGTACAAACTGTAATAAATTCTTGCCTAGACAAATTCCATCACTAGGTTAGAAGACCTTGAGCATTCCTGAATTTTACATCTGTAATGAAGTTCAAATCTTATACCAATGATAAACTCAATTAACATAGATTTTTCACATCAATGACTAAATTATAAAAACAAGTATAAACAACAAAATAATCAGCTATGTGTAAAAATAACACATACCTAAACAGTTCAGTCTGAAATAAAAAACTGAAACTATCTGGAATAGAGGTTTCTGCGCAGGAGAATCAAATATTGTACTAGAATCACAAAACGGCCCTCTTCTGTTTCTGTTAAAGTAATGACTATGTGCAAGTATTTACTTTTGTAAGATTTATTGGATTGGACATGATAGTTAAATACATACAAGACCATAGTACTGAGCTCAGACTTCTTCATACAAGCTAATATAATAAAAACAATATATCACTTGTATTGGAACCAGCCGTCTATATAAATTAGATAAGAACATGAGTGAACTCATATAAGATGTAGGGATATGTATCTTCCTTTCAATTCAGTTTTGATTAGACTACCTCAGTTTTAGACTACCAGCAGTTTTGGTTGATCAATTACGTGTGGTATTATAGTTTTGAGCAATTTCATTCAACTATATAACGAGAACAATGGTATACAGTGATATCTCATAAGATAAATGTATAATATTATCTTGGAATAAGAATGTAATGGTAAAGAGTGAGTTGTTGAGATTGGCTAAAGAATATAACCTTATGGCATAACTGTTAGTGGCATAAAAATAATAGTTCATAAATTTTAAACTGTCTGCCAGTGTAACGTCATGATAGGGTTAAGTTCAGGTACAAAAGTCATGATGTCGATTGACAATGTCCTCCATAGACCAGGGTATCTTCAGCAATAGTCAAACATAAGACTTCAATCATTTGTGAAAACACAAATGTTTACTGATCAGATTTGACAGTTAACCTAAATTCAAAACCAGCAATAGTGAGCTACATAATTATAGTTAAACATAATAGAAAGAAGCTATTTGTATTTGAGGAATACCAAACTTATGCTTTTGAAGAAGATCCCAAGTTATTAGGATGATGTTTTGTGCAAATCAGATGAAACAGTTCTCAAATGTAGGACATAGCTTCAAAAAACATTGGCTTCAAAAAGAGAGAAAAATTGTTTTTAGTTAATGTCCCGATGATTGCGGAAATTTAACTAGAAATCACAGCCCTCCTTTGATTTTAAACTGAAAATTTAAATCTTCTAGAACTTTTACAAATGTATTAAGCTTGGTATAGTGTACAAATGTTCAAATAAATCAAGGAAAAATGAAAATACTAAAATAATGTTATAAGTAGTTATTGCGTAACTGAGTGAATACTTTTAAACTTACTTCCTATTTTGAAACAATCTTTCATATAAGAAACTAATTCGTTACTTGTTTCATAGAGTAGCGGGTTGCCTTCGTTATGGAACAATTGCTTCGAAGTACATCCTCAAGTAAGTTGAAACATATTCAGTCAGTTACACAATAATTACTTACATACTAACATAATTAGTAAATTCAATACCACTACAACAAGCAAATTTAGAAAACCTGGAAAAAAGTTATCATCCAGTAAGTAAAATCAGGGTAGAAAAATTTGGGTAAAAGTGGAAATAAGTTGTTTGATCAAGGCTGCAATAAAACTTTCAGTTATGTTCTCTTATTTCTAAATGAAAAAGGGCAATTTTAGAACTGGGGGAAAAGGGAATATTTAGCGTTTGGCATCTATAGTTGAAACAGGTAATAATGTTCAACATATCTATCAAAGAATAGATTTTAAAGAAGAAAGGAGAACAATAAAACTAAGAAAAAATATGCTCAATTCAATAGAGCAGATAAATAAATTTCAAATGAAGATATGCAAAACCTATTTTGAGAAATTTCAGTGATACATTGTCTATATGGACAACAAATATTTCAACAAATGGTTAAATTGTGAATTGATAAACATAAATTACAATCCCTAATAGGTCATTGAAAAATATATAGATGAGAAAGATTAGCAAGTAAAAGTAACATTTTTGTATAAAATTAAGTGAAGTTTTAATTTGAAAATAAATTTTCTACAGAATTTTCTTAACTTACTTTTTAAACCAGTTTCCTTATGTTCATTTAGACAGTTTCAATATTTCAATTTTTCTTATGTAAATAAGATAATAAACTATAATTCCAATAATTTTAAACAATTGCTTGTTTCAAATGAACACTTAGAAAACATCAGCAGTTTAACTTTAAATTGATAAAGTAGCTGCAGGCGGCTCAAATTACAAAGTAATGTAGAACTCACTAGACCCTTCTAGAAGATTCCATCATCTCTAATTTTCTGTAACCTGTGGACTCTTTTAGAAACATCTACCTCCCTTCCTTGAGTTCCAATATTGGCTGATATAGATTCCTCTGAACGTCACTAGGTGACTGTCGGTTTTTACTCACTTTCAGTGTGGTAAACATATTATTCAACATCACCCTGCATAATTTGTTTTATATTTATTATTTTTACTGATTTAGCTTGGTGCATCAAAAACTTTATGACTAATAACTTTTTCGTCAATTTACTTTTATTATAAGTTTTTGCAAGATGCTATTTTACTAACATGGAATATAAAGGTTTAGCTATTCATCAAAGTAAAACCATCAGTGAATTATTTAAATATTATTATATTATGAAGTTTTGTAAATACAATAAATACATTGTTTACAGTACACAATATAAAACACTGTCATTATCAGTTGATTTCTGTCATTTTCCTTTGATGTTGCAATTTACTTATGACCCTCAGGCTATTCACATGATTCATGACAAAGCAAGAACATTAATATTTCAGTTGCAATTCCATTATTTAAAGTAGTAGGAAAAGCAAATGCTTCACATGCTGATGCTTTGGTATCTTGTTATTCTTTCTCATCTATCAATTTTTCAGTGACCAATTAGGAATTGTAATTCATGTCCATCAACTCGCAATTCAACCATTTGTTGACTTATTTGTTGTCCATATAGACAATGTATCAATGAAATTTCTCAAAATAAGTTTTGCATATATTCATTTGAAATTAATTTATCTGCTTCATTGCATTGAGCATAATTGTTCTTAGTCTTATTGTTCTCCTTTCTCCTTTAAAATCTATTCTTTGGTAGATGCAATGAACATTTTTACCCTGCTCCAATTATAGATTCCAAACATTATTAACCATATAACCACAGCTTGAGAGTATAGTTTTCCGATTAATTCTTCTGCACAATTCTCATCACCATTGTTCCAAAGCATGTTCCTTAAAAGTTGCATGTAGCCATGTTTCATGCATTAAAAAATGTCTTGATCAATAAATTCAATCAAACTTTGTAAAATTTAGTGAAAGGAACAAAGTTCTTAATTTGACCTTTTTCCATTTACGAATGGAGGAACATAACTGGATGTTGTGTTGCAGTTTTGTTCAAACAACTCATTTCCACTTTTATCCAAATCTTTCTAATCTTGTTTTACTTACTGGATAATAAGTTTTTTTCCACCATTTCTAAACTTGCCTGTTGTAATGATCCTAAATTTACTAATTTAAGTATAAGTAATTATTGTATAACTGAGTGAATATGTTTCAACTTACTCGTGAATGTATTTCGAAACAATTGTTTCATGACGAAGGCGACCTGCTACTCAATGAAACGGGTAATGAGTGAGTTTCTTCTATGAAATGATTGTTTCAAAACACATCAGGAAGTAAGTTCAAAGGCATTCACTCAATTACGCAATAACTACACATAAAATTATTCAAGTATTTTCATTTTTTTGATTTATTTGAATATTTGTACACTATACCAAGCTTAAATACATTTTTAAAAAGTTTTAGAATACTTAAATTTTCATTGTAAAATCGAAGAAAGGATGTGATTTCTAGTTGAATTTCAGCCATCATCGGAAAATTAACTAAAAACCATTCTTACTCTTTTTTTGAAGCCAATTTTTTTGAAGCTATGTCCTCCACACATGCAACAAAGGCCATAAATTAAACACATAATATATAGACATGGCAATACACATAAAAATGAAATCTTAAATGAACAAATATGGCACAGATCACACATACTCTTCAATCACATCACTTCTAACTTACAAAAAAATGGTACCGAGAAAGCAGAACTGCAGCATTCCTAGCGGCAAAAGTACAAGGCTGAAGAAGTCGTAAGACGAAAACGTTTCCTCCAAGTGTAAGGTAACAAATTAACAACTTTTAGTTAACATAAAGTCTGGTCGCAAGTAATAGCAAGAGTGTAATAAGAATTAATAAACAGCTCGCCATGAACAGCAACAAGATTTCGATTCCTAGATTAATGAAGCCCGGCCAGTAGAAGTTCAACAATTTCGGACCACAATTTTAAAGGTTAGGAAAATATACGCACACTTTCAATTTAACAAAGCCTGTCTTTAAAAAAATCACACCAAAATACGCTAAAGTGAACATAAAAAACCAATAAACAAAGCAGCCATAAAAACAATTAAATTCGCAGAAGCAATGTATATCAAACAATCAATAGAGGAACTTTATATAAAGGAAGATAAACTAAACCTAAAATTGTTACAATTACTTTTAAACATTTTTAATACATACGGACATGTATTCACATACAGATAAGATGATATATTAGCACAGATATGTAGCTGACGTTATAATACTATACCGAAGAAACATGAGACAATGCCAACAACTCCAAACACATATAAACCGTATAAACCAAAAATATCCAGTTCACTGGAGAGTTTGAAAACAACAAAGCATTGAATTTTTTAGACATCGCCATAACAAAAAATTAAAACAAACATGAATTCAACATATACCGCAAGCCAACCATGACAGACACACTGATACACAATTCATCGAACCACCCAATACGACATAAACACGCAGCATTCAAACATTTACTACACAGTATAAATAGAATACCTATGTCCACAACTAAATACACAGAGGAACTAAACATAATAAAATATTTAGCTCACAAAAAAAGGATATGACAATTATATAATAGACAAACTACACAGAAAAATATTCAACAAGAACAGTAACAACAACAAAAACACGAACACAAACAAATTCATCACCCTCGAATACATAAACAAACTCACAAATAAAATAGCAAACCAATTCAGGAAAACAGGATACAATGTATCTTACAGAACAACAAATAAAAGCCAAACAGCTATCAGACACAGCAATAATAATAATACCAACACATACAATATCCCAGGAATATACAAACTAAAATGCAACAACTGCAATAAGCTCTATATTGGACAAACAGGCAGATCTTTCGCCGAAAGATATAAGAACTATTGAATCCACCTTCGCTAATCACCTTATGGACACTAAACACTCGTGCAAAAGTATGGAAAATAACATGAGCATCCTCCACACATGCAACAAAGGCCATAAATTAAACACACTAGAGAAGTATGAAATATATAGACATAGCAACATAGATATAAAAATGACATGTTAAATGAACGACACGGCACAGATCACACATACTCTTCGATCACATCACGTCTAACTTTCAAAAAAATGGTACCGAGGATGCACAACTTCAGCATTCCTAGCTGCAAAAATACGAGGCTGAAGAAAACGTAAGACGAAAACGTTTCCTCCAAGTGTAAGTTAACAATTTAATAACTTTTAGTTAACAAAAAGTATGGTCGCAAGTAATAGCAAAAGTGTAATATAATTATGTAGATCACTATTGATGGTTTTGAATTTAGGTAAACTGTCAATCAGATCAGCTGGTATTTATTGCTTCCATCATTTTCACAAATTATTGAGGTCTTCTCTTTGACTATTGCTGAAGATACCCTATGATGGACATTGTCAATCGACATCATGACTTTTCTACCTGAAAATCCCCCGTCATGAAATTACACTGGCAGACAGTTTAAAACTGATGAAATGTTATTTTTATGCCAGTAAGAGTTATGCTCAAAGGCTACATTCTCTTGTTAATCTCAACAACTCACTCACTTGCCATTACTTTCTCATTCCTACATAATATTATACATTTCTCCTATGAGATATCACTGTATACCGATTGTTCTCGTTATATAGCTAAATAAAACTGTTTAAAAACTAGAATACCACACATAATTGATACAACCCAAACTACAAGTGGTCTAAAACTGAGCCAAGGTGAGGAGCACAGAAAAAGTGTAAGTTCATGATTATCTAAACTATGTCATTCGAGGTCACATACCTCAGTTACACTGATACACATTAATTGCGCAAATATTAAAACTCATTACCATAACTACTGCTTTGGCCGCATCTGACAGTAAAACAAAGATGTCAGTTACCTACCCAATGGAATTTTTATCTAGATAACTGAATTTTTAATATAAGTATTGGTAACAACTGTGATTTGTTGTAGTACTTAAATAACACAAAGTAGTAATAATTAATTTGTGTTTTTTTTAGCAAAGTATTTTCACATTTATATTTGTTATTCAATAGTAAAGCCAGTAACAGTTATGCCATAAGGTTATATTCTCTGGTCAATCTCTACCACTCACTCACTTCCCATTATTTTCTCATTCCTAGATAATATTAAACATTTCTCTTATGAGATATCACTGTATACAATTATTCTCGTTATATAGCTAAATGAAATTGTATAAAACTAGAATACCACACATAATTGATACAACCCAAACTGCAGGTGGTCTAAAATGGAGCCAAGCTGAGGAGCACAGAAAAAGAGTATGTTCAAGACCATCTAAACTATTGACATTCAAGGACTCACATCATATGTAACACTGATATAAATTGTTTGCGCAAATCATTAAAACTCATTGCCATAACTACTGCATGTGGCTTTGTTACGTTTAGTTTCTTGTTTCAAAATGTATAAGTGAACAGGTGTAATTAATATTAAATGTATTGACAAAGCCACGTGAGTGTAAGTGATGTCAAAGGTATGTTTTCAATTTAATTTTTTTAATATTTTTGGTTTTAATCAAATCAGTAAATATAAAATACCAGAATGCATTAAACCTAGCTTTGTCAGAGAAGATTTTCAAAAGATGTAGACTTAAATATTTTAATTTGTTAAGTAATAAAGAGCAATAAGAAAATTATAAAATAAATGTAATATTTTGAGTATAAAATTGTTTTGAAAATTAATTCTCTTTTTATAAACATAAACAAGATTTTAATGTAACCTGTCTTTGATAGAGCTATTAAACAGACAGCCAATCTGCCTGAGTTAGTAGTTAGATACAATTGTTTAGCAAACTATTGACCCGGCGAGTCTCTGGAGTATAAGTGGATAAAGGTAATAAACGTTTTTGAAATAAGTCAATTCCCAACACGGCCCATTTACAAAATACCGGGGGATTACAGTGTATGTTCAACACCATCTAAACTATTGACACACATCAGACCATCTAAACTATTGACACACATCATACCCATTGGAATTTTTATCTAGATAACTGAAGTTTTGATAAATGTATTTTTAAAAAGAACTGTGTTTTCTTGTAGTAGGCCTACTTAAATAACACAAAGTAATATTTACAATTATCTTGTTTTTTTGCAAAGTATGTTCACATTTATATTTGTTACTCAATGGTAAAGCTTTCTGAACCAGTTTATTTGTTTACATTAATTTTACTTTGATTCTTTAATACTATATTAAACAAAATATACAGGGCAAAAATATACAGGAAACTCGACAACCACTGACGCAGTTGTATCTTATGACTAATTTACTCTTTCAGTTATCAAACACATGTGAGTAACACCCTGAAGTCAGCTTATAAGACAACCTGATTCTTACAAAACCTTAAAATAATTTATTGTATTTCCATATTCATCAAAATAATTAGTTTCAATATTTTAATATTTGTGTAAAACATTGAAGTTCATTTCTAGGGTCAAATCTCCAGCTATAAAAAACAAATTCTGGACCATGGCACTTAGTCAATCATCTACCAGTTGTATTTGTACTCATTAATATATTAGCCTACATTACACTTTTAGTATCACTTGGCAAAAAAAACACAACTTACTGATATTTTTCAGCAGATGCATTTCACACTAGGTCAATGCACTGTTCAATGTTATGAGTTATGGACAAGGCTCTTTTATGACGTTTTGTCCGTGACTCTTATTTAACACTGCAGTGGTCGCGTGGATTATTATTGTAATCCAGAGGTAAAATTTTGTGTACTATTTTGGGTTGGTTGTACTTATGACCTTGAGCAGCTGTCTACCTTTCACACACACATCCCCACTGTTACCAGTAAAGTAGCAGAGCTGTAAGATAGCACACTTTTTGTGAATATTTTAAAATCACCTGGATTATAATAGTAATTTGTGCGACCAATTATAATATGTTTCCTAAACATGAAGTAGTTTTAATATTTTGTATTTTAAATAAATATTTTGTTAATTTTTGTGTGAAAACAATATTTAAATTAGTAACACATTTATCTGTAAACAATGTCTGAGCCAGAGCGTGAACAAATACATCGCTGGGTTGCCGAAACCGAAAGTGACAATGAAAGTGTGTTAGGTTGACCTAACACATGATCTAACTTAGTTTTATGTTACATACTAATTTTATGCTAAAATAAAAAAAATATTTTTCACTACATTAGTTTTCTATATAACTTCTTAAACACCCAAAAATGTTTATAAGATATTTTTAAAAAATATTTATATTTTAAAAGCTATTTCAATGTGGATTACAATAGTATTCCGCGCGACCGCCCCCGTTACGTATTTACACGCGACCACTGCAGTGTTAATAATTAACAACTTGAATTTATGAGTTATTGAGTTTAACGAAAAGTTTAAGCTTTGCTGTTTAAAAATCTCATAAATAAAATTACATTTACTGTCTTATAATTAGTTTATTAGCAATTATATAACCAAATTTAAGGTAAATTGAGTAAAATACTATACTGTTGCATGAAATGTAAACAAAAATTATCTTTCAAAACACTTTATTTTCCTAATAAAATGAAAATACTAAAATATATTTGTTTAAAAATATATATATAAATTACTAGAAAAAAGCAATTCCCTCTTATCAGCAAAGTTATTTTAATGACAATAGTTGTTTCCCATAAAGTGTGGATGAAAATAAAATACCCAATCACAGACAAATTGTTTACATTAAAATGATGTTTAAAGCCGCAGTCAGAAGGCGGTTGGTTCTCATCTCGTCACTACTGCAAAAACAGGTGCCGGTATGTATAGTCCAAACCTGTGTAAGTTCTTCCAGGTAGATATAGATTTGTGCCTCAAATGAGTTTTTATATGTCTGTTTTCACCTTTAACTACCTCGTCGTGCCTGACAGGCAATGGTACCTAAGGGGTTGTTTAGTTTCTCCTGCCCTAATACTTCTTCCAGGTCATGGAGTTCAGCAGCTTCGTATTTAGTAATTCTTTTCGTGGTATTAGTGTTGTTTGTGATATTTTGTGCGTTGTATTCGTCTTACTATAACATAATACCTCACAGGCACAAAATTAGTATTTGTGTAACATTTTAAACTTTTGTAGTATTTTTTTCCTACTTTTTCTCACTAGCAATCAGAATATATTTTCAAATACATTTCGTTTGAAGAATATTAATTATATTTTTACATCAGTTATTTCTATTATTATTTAAAACCTGAAAATTATGAAGCAGGTAAAATATCATACAAAGCCTAAAGTAATTTCTGTTTTACAAATGTATTATACAACATTGAAATACTTAATAAACTACTATCATACTTAAATATTATTATTTTTAATATACTATTAATACTACTTACAGATTTTAATTACATCAACAAATTTATTCTTTGGTAACAATTAATTAAATAATAGTACTAATTTTTATTCCTACAAAAAAAAGGAATTCGATTAAATATGTAACTCATTTTTAACAGATATGTATTTAATTGTTTATTACCAATGACATTTTTGTTCACGACCAATGAGTTCCAGACTTCACGAGGTTTTTATTAACTCTTTTTTCGTTATAAAATCATAATTTCTTGCGATTAAAACCCAAGATTTAAGTTGTGACTGAAACCCAGAAGGTAAATGAAAAACCTTTATAGTTGGCTACAGAACCTTATAATTTTGATTTTAAAATTATTATAACTCCTGATATTACGATGATGTGTACCCTTGAAGTAGTGTGTACAACACAGCTAGGTTTTCACCAAAATAGGTTTCTTCTAATAATATAGTTAATTGTTTAGGATTGAAACTGATAATTATTCGTAATTGTGTATACAATATCAAGAGCATAGTGGTACAATATATTACAATGATTTCAATTTCAATGTTGTTAGTAGTGTTATATCACTAACGCATAAACACACAATAATGACAATGAAAATATTATTGTTATTTAACACATAAAACAAGTTACTTAAGATTAAACCCTACGTACATTTCGATGGCCATGTCATCATCATCAGAGGTTCATACAGTGGTTGATATAATTATAACTCCTGATATTACGATGATGTGTACCGGCGAAGTACGGCGTACAACACAGCTAAAGTTTCTCCAAAATAAATTTTTTCTAATAATATTGTTAATTGTTTGGAATTGTAACTGATAATTACAGTATTTGTAATTGTGTATACAATATCAAGAGCACAGTGGTACAATATATTACAATAGTTTCAATTTCAATTTTGTTAGTAGTGTTATATGACGACCGCATAAACACACAATAATGACAATGAAAATATTGAAAGAGCCCCAATATCACAAACATAACAAAAAATAACACATCAAACAAGTTACTTAAGATTAAACCCTATGTATATTTCGATGGCCATGTCATCATCATCATAGGGTCTGATATAAAATTAGAATCTAGCAAACAAGAAGTTACAAACTAGAGTGACGCTAACCGTTCCCTGCTATCGCTATATATAGGCGTGAGGTAAGCTCCAACCCCTCTCCGCCCTCTATCAACAAAGTACTTAATCTTAGGTAAGTTGTTATATCTGTTATTTTTTATTATTTTTGTGGTATTGTGGTTCTTTCCTATATTTTCATTGTCATTATTGTGTGTTTATGCGTTAGTGATATAACACTATTAACAAAATTTAAATGACCTTGAAAATGAAAGAAAACTGTTTATGATTATAAACAAATGTGTTATTTCCCTCCTGCCCCTTCATGTGAACATATTTCTCACCAAAGCAGTAGAGAGATTTCCCTGTAGTGCCCCAACATAATTTCATAAAGCCACTTTCTTGGTAGATTTACAGTTATCCCTACAAGTGGTTATTAGAAGGATGCAAATGATGAGCATTTTTTTGTCTTCTGAATCTGTAAAAACTAAAATCGTAGTTTTATTCCGCTCATTCAGATTAAAACCTTTTTATTAAACGTGGGTTTGTATTTGACATATTTTATGTAGGAAATAATGTAACTTTTTCACGTAGTTTTTTACATTATAATTATTCCCTTGAAACTATTACAGTATTTATATATAATTTTAAAACAAGTTTTACCACACATCCTTTAAATAAACACAATATTTACCGGAATGCATCCCCCCCCCAGTCTATGCCTTCAAAACCCGCCCAGCCCTCATGGCAGCTACCTCCGTCTCACTTACGCATGCAGAGTGAGATTCTCGCTCTCACTCTAACGCGAGTGAAGGAAACCGGATTGCTTAAATGCACATATTGTCTGGGCATGTGCTGCCATCTAGCAGAAAAAGATAGTACAAAGTGAAAGTAAAAGCATGGCTGAATTTCTTCCACGATTTTTTCACATTTAAACATTTTGTGTGCTTACTAGATGTTTTGTACTGAAGTATGTTGTATAATTTTGTTTCAAATTACTATTTAGATATAAATAAAATAATATTATACTCATAAATAACTCTAATTTCATAAATAGCAACGTTGAAAAACATCTTCTCAGGCAAACACTTTTCCCTGAACATGGAACAAATATTAGTTAGATATTTGTTGTATTTGGGGGAGGACCGATGTTTCTAGGTGTCTCCGACTTCGTGTCAAAAACCCCTAGGTTAAGCTGTAATATACCTCAGAACCACACCTTAGAAGCGACCATGTTCTCCCCTTTTTGGGCCTTAGTTTAAAAACTACTCATGAAATATTATTTTATTTTATACATTACACTTATTCCTAAGCATATGAAGTGCCCTTTACACTTGTGATAAATTTTAAATATTCCCTACTAGGTTCGTTCGTCTCATAATTTTTCCGTTTTGGGGCCCGACCCAAGTCAAAAACCCCTAGGTTAAGCTGAAAGACGTCAAAATCACACCTTAGAGGCGACCATGTTCTCCCCTTTTTGGTCCTTAGTTTAAAAGCTCTTGATGACATTATTTTATTTTATACATTACACTTAATCCTTAACATTTGAAGTGCCCTTTACACTTGTGATAAATTTTAAATATTCCCTACTAGGTTTGTTCGTTTCATAATTTGTCCGTTTTGGGCATTAGTTTGAAAACTTTTGATGAAATATTATTTAATATCTTACATTACTCTTAATCCTAAACATTTGAAGTAACCTTCCGTCCTATCTTTGCGGGTGTTCCGCAGGGTTCCGTCCTAGACCCACTCCTCTATCTCCCTATCTCCTCTACACCAACGACATCCCCCTCCTTCCAAACGTCTCCCTTCACCTCTATGCGGATGATGCCATGTTCATGTTAAGCTCCTGGATCATACCGAAAACCACAAAGACCATCCACACGCAACTGTACTCCCTGTCAACGTGGATTCGGAAGTGGAGAACGGAGGTCAATACTCAACAATCAGAAGCCATCTGCTTCATCAGAAAGTTACAACTCCAAACAGGAGCCATCCTTCTTGAAAGGAGGCCTTCTGTTAAATACCTTGGTGTCCTCCTAGATAAGAGCCAGTCCTTTTCCTCTCAAACTTCCTCAGCCCTTACCAAGGGTAGAGCTATCCGTACTAAGCTCTTCCCTCTCCTCGGCCGCAGAAGTACCATCCCTCTCAAAATCAAACACCACATGTACCAAATGCTCCTTCGTCCAGTCCTCACCAATGCAACTCCTGTCTGGTGGCCTCTAGGCTCCAACACGTCTCGGAAATTTCATGAGTCCTTCAAATCCTCTTCCCTCAGACCCCTATCCAACTGTCCTTGGTCAAATGTCACCATCCGAAACTCCCTTCGCTCCCCATCGCTGGCTGTTTTTGTCAGATCCCTCTCAGCGATGCTCTTCTGTAGTGCCGAAAGCTCGTATTACCCACACCTTAGGGTTCTGGCAAACTCAGTTGGACCTCCTCCTTTTTTCCGTCCTCGTCCCAAAGTCTTTCTGGTTCCTCCATAACACCTCTGCATTCACACTTCCCCTCCCAGCCGTCTACCTCTCGCCTCCTAGAATAGGCTTCTAGTTTTTAAGTTTTATTCTTAATATGTTTAAATTGTAAATAGTGTTTAACTCCTGTTTGTTTATTTCTATTAATCTCATCATGTATCTGTTAAGTTTCATCATTTACAATGAATGTAGTTTAAGATCATCAATCACAACTTTGTTATTCCATTCTAGCTCTAAGGTTTATTACACATGCTTACACTATCTTATATTCTACAAACAAGAATCGACACACACAAAACAAAAAATGTCACCCAAATAAAAAAAAAATAATAATAAAATAAAGAAAGAGAGTCAGACAGCCAGTTTAAATGTTTAAAATAAACTTAGTCCTCCAGAATAAAATCCTTATTACCGTCCTACCCAAAAAAACGTCCTGCCTTGCAGATCCTCTTCCTACATCCAACCCCTACCAAAAACCCTATTAACATATTCCTACCCGCAGCCATTGTCGGTGACAGACGCTGCATAACGTCGGGGGCCACCAAACTCCCTCCTTATCTGACTGACTGACTGATTGCATAAGGAGGGGGCGATGTCTCTAGGTGTCCCCGACTTCAAGTCAAAACCATCTAAATTAAGTATAAGGAAATATATATCACATATTAAAAGCTACCATGTTCTCCCCTTTTTAAAATTTTAATTTTTATCTATGCCATATTATTTCAATTTTTACCATAAAAATGTTTTAACTATATTTTTTTCATTAATTTAAATGCTAAGTATTATTTTTGTCTTCTGATCTGTAGAAACTAAAATCGTAGTTTAAGTCCACTCATCACATTTTTTAATCAAAACATTTTTATTAAATTTAAAAAAGGTATGCTATATCACATCCTTAAAGGACCATGTTTTCCCCTTTTTAAAATTTTAAATAACCCTATGAAATCTCATTTATTTTTTCAAATTTTGATAACTATTTCATGGGATACGGGATTGATTAACCATGTACAAAACTTACACGTTCTTTCCACGGAGAATCAGAACATATTGAAATGAAACAGTACAGTAAGTGTCGCGCTAAGGGCGGGATGAAATACCTGGAAAGAACGAAACCCTTCCAGGAAAAATCCCGCGATATATCATAGAAGAACCCTGGGCCTGCGATATCCTTATGCTTAGAGATAAGGAGTGGAATTACCTTACAAATACCTTGTTAGTGAGGCTATGGCATGAATTACATGCCCCTCTCCTTCTGCTCCCTACTCGACACTGAAAAGGCAAGCAAATCGAATTTAGTACTTCTGTGTATGTTGTGGGTGGGGCGTGCTTACCCAGTGAGGAAATGAGTGTGGGAGGTGGTGGCACTTTCAAGTCAGTGTGAAGCAGTGTTAATCTTGTGCATCTAGGTGTATTAGTGATTATTCGCAAAACCTTTCTTTTGGATTAACTGGGGTCTACGTGTGCGTGAGTTGCCTGCATGGCCCCAGACGGATGAAGCGTACGTGAGTATGCTGCACAACAGTGATACGTATATAGTAGTGACCGCCAGTAGTAAAAGTGGGCTCGTTCTGTTACGCATAGGATATAGTTGTGTTAATCTAATTGTTCCTTTCTTTAACATGTTGGTAATGTGAGGGCCCCAAGTTAGGCCTCTGTCGAGTATGACGCTCAGATACTTGACCTGATTCCCCCAGTGAATGGCCTCGCCTAATGGTAAATCTTTGCAACATAAAGAAAGTAGAGTTCCATCTAGTGGCTATATAGGCCTACTGAACCAATTTTAGAATTGGCCTGCAAGAGGTATTGTTGGTTTGGTAGGCAATTAGTTTCCCATTTGACGTAGTGCTTCTTTTGAAATGAGCCACAATACCTCTAATATTTTCCAGGAGGGTTAGGACCACATCATTGTTTTCAAATGCACTAGTAACAATCAAATTCAGGATGAGAGCAAAACACCCAAAGAGTTTTCCATTGCACCAAGTCCTTAACAGCTTCCGTTATGTTGCTGGTATTGTCTATACTGTATATTATCTGCATATGTCGATCTTCTCATTACAATTTTGTTTTTCAGCTTCCAATCTAATTCTAATTTTCTTAGTTATTCTGCCAAGTTCTGACTAGTTAGCCTCTTAGAAAATTTAGCACACTGTAACAATGCCGAACTCATTTCAAATTCATCATTAATGAAATGAACAGTGACTGCCATAAAACTATCAGTATTAATTGTGGTTCATGTGTACATTGTAAGACACAAGCTAACTTTGTTTGCAATTGTATTTTTAGTAGGGTCTAGTATGAATGCATTCCTCATACTTCGCTGGTATCAATGTTTTCGATAAGTGTTTTTTGAATGGTAAATCATAAGAATGATTTAGTTGTTTAAAAATTGCTTAAATCCTTGGACTTCAACAACACTAAAAGGTTGAAAGTCTTTTTCAATAGTGTGTCATCAATTTTTTCCTTAGTGTTTTTGGGATCTTTTTCGTAATGTATGATTACATAGGCAATTGTCTAGCGTGTGAGATAATATATTCGCTTCGGCCTATCGTAGATATGTTAGTCATATTAGAAATACCCCAAGACGTCATTGGATTTGGCTGAATTTTACTTGAAGATGTAACATAGCATAAAACAGCTGTTCTACCACATAACCTATAACATAAAATCAGCTGTTTTATGAAATCATATGTAATCATATATTTGAAGCCAAATGGAAGAAACAAGTATATTTCATGTCTTGTCCATTTTGTGAAAGATGTTTTCCCATATAAAAAGTTATAATTCATTAAATTTATTTAATTATTATTCTTAAAAGACTAATAATTATATATACTGTATATATAGGCCTATATGTAGCTAGCTTAGCAACACTGTTTTCTTGTATTCACTTATCACTTTCACTATATGTACTTAACAAGAATCTTACTTGGTATGCGAGTTAACTTTCAAAGATTGGTGTTATCTCCATTGTCAAGCATCACTGACCGGGGGTTGTAGTAGACTGTGAGCTGCGTGGAATTTCCGTTGTCACAAGGTGTGGTGTAGCGTTATTGTTCTAATTTCAGATACACTGCACTGTAGGAGTCTTTTAAGTTTATCTTGGAGTTACTTTTGTCTATTAGGTTGAATAATTTATAGTTTTTTGTTTTTATTTGTATTTGTTCGTTTATGATATTATTTTTATGTTTATAAATTTGTAGTTGTTCCCAGATTGTCATTTTGAGGACTTTTTGTATTTTCTTTATTAGGTGTAAGTTTTCTAATGTGGGGAATGTGTGTTTGTTTTTGATGGCGTGGGTAGCTAAGTTTGAGTTATAAGTTTCAGGTTTCATGTATGCATTGAGATGGCTTAGCAATGGGATCACCCCTCTCAAGTATAATAACAGAAATTTACCTCCAAAACCTTGACGAATTAATCACACAAACCATAAAAACACACGACCCCAACGAACATTTTATACGATATGTTGACGATGGATTATACATCTCACAAAATAAAGCAATAAATAATAATATCATCATAAATGGAAACAACAACTTACACCCTAACATAAAATTCACCATGGAGGAAGAAATAAACAATAAAATAAACTACCTAGGACTAACAATAACCAGATATACAAGTAACATTGAATACTCAATTTATAGGAAACCCACACAAACCATTAATACAATACCAAACTACTTTACCCATCGCCCACAACATAAAATGGCTGCTTACAACTCACTCTTATACAGAATGCTAAAACTGCCTATATAAAATGAAGAAAAAGCCAAGGAAAAACAAATAATATATCAAATAGCAAAAAAAAATAATATAAAAAAACTATAGATAAATTAGAATTTAAAATATTAAATAAAATAAAACAACCTAAAATCGAACTACAAACGACAACAAAATGGGCCACATTCACATACACAGTGTACAACATAAAAGGAATAACTAAAACAGTAAAAAATAATAATACTAACATAGCTTACAAAAACACAGGAAACCAATAAAATAAACTCACCGGAAACAAATATGTCCACACTTAATAACGGAATATACAAAATCGAATGCCTTGACTGTAATAAAATATTTATAGGCCAAACAAAAAAGGAATTAAAAGACAGATATCAAGAACACGTCAATACATACACCAAACCTGAAACTTATAACTCACACTTAGCTACACACGCCATCAAAAACAATTACACATTCCCCACATTAGAAAACGACAACCTAATAAAGGAAGTACAAAAAGGCCTCAAAATGACAATCTGAGAATAACTACAGATTTATAAACATAAAAATAATATCATAAGCGAACAAGTACAAATAAAATAAAAAACCGATAAATTATTCAACGTAATAGACAAAATTAACTCTAAGACAAATTTAAAACACTCCTAAAGTGCAGTGAATCCGAAAATAGAACAATAACGGTACACCACACCTTGTGACAACGGAAATACCACACAACTCGCAGTCTACTACAACCCCCGGTCAGTGATGCTTGATGATGGAGATAACACCAATTTTTGAAAGTTAACTCGCATAAATACAAAGTAAGATTCTGGTTGTTAAGTACATATGAAAGTGATATATATATATATATATATATATATATATATATATATATATATATATATATATATATATTTAAATATCGCAATATGTATTCCTGTGTATTAATAAAGAACATAAGTCAAAATACAAATACAAGAATTATAATTGATTTTACAATTCAAAGCTTTTCGTTGGCTAACAGTACCAACATCATCAGGAATATTAAACAATATATATATATATATATATATATATATATATATATGTGTGTGTGTGTGTGTGTGTGTGTGTGTGTGTGTGTGTGTGTAAATTTTTCTCGAAATCTACTGTAAGGATTTTCCCCAAAATTGGTATATAAAGAATTTTTAAACTCAATGGGCTATGGGACAATTTTCTGAAAAAATTTAAAGACTTAAAATTGTAAAGTCTTTATAAGTTTTTTATATACTTACTTACTTACTAGCCAACGCCCACCCTTGGCTGTTGAGCCATTTCTTGACGTGCTGACCAGTTTAGACTAACCAGTGGGTCATCATCATCTCCGGAATGGTAAGGCGCATTGCATTTCATCAGATGATCCGCATTCATCCTATCGTGTCCACAGAGAGGGCATTCCGGTGTTGGAAGCTCACCTATGCGATGTAGATGGGCGGCCAGGTAGTCGTGGCCGGTTTGGATTCTGAACTTGGCAACGCCTACAGCTCGTGGAAGTCTGTGGTCGATGGGCCCTGTGGTGACTAGGTTTTCCCATTTTCTTCCTGGAGATTGCTCCGTGAGGTGCAGTTTGCTGGCCCGGTCAATAGTTGCATTGATGGGGGCTTTCGTCCTTTGCAACGAAGGCATGCAAATGGGTTGTGCCATGGATGTGCCTTTTTTGGCCACAAAGTCTGCCCTCTCATTTTCGTTGATGCCAACATGGCTTGGGATCCATTGTAATGCTATAAGCCAACCCCCATTCGCCAGGTGTTCCAGGGCTTTTCTTGTTTCCATCGTTCTTTTGCAGTCTGTATTTGTATTGCGCAGTAGGTTTCGGATAGCCGGTTGGGAATCGACGAAGAAAACTGCCTGTGTAGGGGCTATTTTGTTTAGTTTCTCTGCTGCTGCTTGTACTGCTGCTATTTCTCCATCGTAGTTGGTCTGGGGAGTTCCCACTGCTAGGTATCCCTCAAAATTGCGACTGTAGTAGGCAGCTCCAGTTGCACCTGTTTCCGGTATTGAAAATCCATCCGTGTATATATGTAACCATTTTGGTTCTGGGTACTCTTCATTGATTGTATGCAGGACTGCTTGCCTCAGTTCTATGTCCAGGGTTGCTGATTTCGACTGACTGTGGTTCTTCAATCTGAAATTAGCTTTTGGTAAATTGTGGATAAACTCGCGGTATTATGTAAGCAGTGCTGGCTTCTCTAAGGCTATTCCATACTTCAAGGCCACCCTCTCATAGGACGCCATTGGGGCTATTTGAATCTTCAGTCGGGCCGTGGCTTGTCTGTAGTTTGTCCAATGAATGTGTAATCCTCTGTGTCTCTGTCAGAATTGGAGAGCTATTTTCTCTCTATGGCTTTCCACTGAACTACACTTCGTTTGTGCCTCCATTGCTGCAATGGGTGTGGATTTATGTGCACCCGTTATGATCCTTAACGCTGTGTTCTGCACGATGTCCAATTTACTGAGGGTGTTACGGTTGCTTGTGATGGTCACTTCACTTCCGTAGTCAAGGACAGGTCTGATATATGACTTATAGGTAGTTGTTAGGACATCCTAGCTGGCAACCCATGTTGTAGCTGTCAGTCGTTTTAATATTTTTGTTCTTTTTGTTGCTTTTTCCGCGCACTGTTCGACATGAGGATCCCATGTCAGACGTCTATCAAGTACTAAGCACAGGTATTTGGAGAGATTACATTCTTCCAACGGATCGCTTTTGTAATACAAAGAGATAAGGGGTACTTTGGGGGAAAGCGTGAACAGTTGAAAAGTAGTTTTTGTGGAGTTAACCGTCATCGAATTATAACTGATCCACATTTCCAACTTTCTGAGAGCGTCATTTAATCTGTTTCAAGCGCTAGAATACTGGTGCTCGTTGCCCACATAAGTAAGTCATCCGCATATAATAGTGCTTTGATTCCTGTCACTTCCTTAAAGGCGTCAAGTACGTCATCAATCATCATGTTAAACAGCGTGCAACTATGCACAGCTCCTTGAGCGAGGCCTTGTTTTTGAATACGAAATCTCGACTTTCGGTTGATGTATTGCACTCGAATTAGTCTTTGTGACAGCGACAATTTGATCCACCTAAAAAGGTTTCTGGATATGTGTAAAAGCATTGGCCTCCACGCGGTATCGTAGGTGACCTTGAAATCCACTAGTACCGCCAGAGTAGACATCCTTTTGTGGTACCCATCTTTGACGTGTTGTGTAAAATTCATTACATGATCCATAGTACTACGGTGTCTTCGAAACCCAGCTTGAGCATTGTCTACCATGCCTTTTTGTACTGATTAAGTCGGTGGACCACCATCTTTTCTGCCACTTTACAGCTGGCGCTGGTTAGGGATATAGGCCTGTAACTTTCGGATTGATCAGGGGGTTTGTCCTTTTTCAGAACAGGTAATATTTCGGCTTTTCTCCATTGCTAAGGTACATATTGTTTCCAGGTCAGGTTCATCAAGACCAGAAAAGTTTTCTTGGCTTCGTCTCCCAAGTTGACAATGAATTCCGGATATATCTCATCAATACCTGCAGCTTTTTTAAGTTTGGTTTGTGCTAGAGTCAATTCCAGTTCGGTGATTGTAAAATATGATGTGAAGAGTTCGTGTGTCTTCTCTTCGAGGCAAGATGGTATTGACGTTTTACGCAGGGTCTTAATGACGGTTTTATCCACACTTGAGCGGCTGATTTTGGCGTAATGCTTACTTAGTGCATCTGCAGCTTCGTATGGGTCTGTGAAGGATTTACTTAAGTACTGTATAGGCTGTCGTTTTTTTTTTTGGAGGGGATGGTTATTTAGCCGAGATATATAGCGATGGACTTTGGTGCCATACTCCCGGTAGTCTAAATTAGCAATAAAAGATTTGAAGGTTAATCTTTTGGATGTCTTTACTTCGTGGTGTAATTCAGCTTGGTGTTTTCTAAGGCATCTCAAATCTTGTTGAGTTTTTGTTCTTTCGGCTATTTTACGTGATCGATTGCGTTTTTTCTTTAGCGAGGTTAGCGTTGCATTCCAATAGGGGCTAAACTTTTTTACTTGCCCTCTGGGTACACATTTAAGAGCGCTTATTCGATACTTAGTTGATTAATAAGGCTGGTACCTTTCTAAGGTATTTCTGGAAGCGTTGAATTACCCAGAGCCTCATCTGTAACCCTTCGATATTTGCTACAGTATGCTTTCTTAAAATTCCATCTTGGAGCTCTGGTAATTATGTATTCGCTTTTATTTGTCTCTATGGTTATGAGTAATTTATAACTCTGTGGCCACAACCGCCTGCATCCTCCAGTAGTTTTGCATTGGTTCTGTCAGAAATATTTAGATGGGTTATTACTAACTCCGGTCTTGATAAATTTCCAGTAGGGCTTATATGATAAGAATGTTGGAGGGGTATATGTGACTTGGAGTTGATTGCTATCGATTAATTCTTGGGTTATCTTTCTAAAGGGTGATAAATCTGTGTAGCCCCATCTTGGTGACGGACTGTTAAAATCTCTAATAATCATGCTATTAGGTTGGATGGTCCTCTCTATTTCTTCAAAAGATGGTGTGTTTCCTGGGGGATTATAGAGACTGGCAATATTAAATTTTTGTTTGTTTTTCCATGTTTTAATCAAAACAGCTTCCAGTTTATGTTTATCACCCATCTCATGTATGATCATAAAATTTGCCGTGAGACCATCTCTGACCCCTATATAGATACCAGATGCTATTTGTCGTGATCTCTTTAAAGCAGAGACTGCGTAGCCCTTTGTCTGATAAAGGTCAGGAGTTTCTGTAGCTGCTCCTGCTATACTGTAAAGTAAACATCCACTTCTGCATGGTAGACGTTTCGTTTCAATTGTACAAATTTAACATTGTTAAAGGCGAGCCTTTGGTTGATCGTTTAGATTACGCAGGAGGCACCACGAGCAGGCGATCAACATCACCTATATATATATATATATATATATATATATATATATATATATATATATATATATATATAACCTAAGTTATTTAAAATACAACTTTTTCTTTAGGTTATATATTTAATTACCTTAACACTCTTTAGTCTCACCTTCAGGTTTCTATTTAATTAACCCCAATATCAAATGTAACATCACTGGCATTTGTTCTTGACATTTAATTAATACACACCTTATACCCATTTACCTTAATACTATTTAGTGACAAGATTGATTCCTTAATTAATATTACAACTACAAAAAAAAGGTGGACTCTTGAGGCTTTAGGTTATTTCAATAAAGTTTACTAATGACAGTGTTAATTTCTCTTTCTCTGGGTCGTTATTACGGATCTTTTTTATAAATTAAAAAGTGGTGAAACAAAAATTAGATTATTATTTTGTACTAATGAATTTAAAATTGTTCTGAATTTACTGTTTATAAAGCTCTGTTGGCTAATTTTAATGCATAAAGAAAGTACTATTGATAGTTGATTTCCTGGGATCTTAACCGTTGATACTGCTTCAATGCACTTTCACATAACTTATTTATCCTAATTCTTTACTATATTATTTACGTCACACTTTTTTAAATTATACACATAATTTACATTTCTCTTAATTCTATTAACAAAATTTACCCCTTTTTAACGTTACTGACACTTGGCCCCCATCCAATATGTCTACCCTCTTCTGAAGTTCCTCTAAGACTCATCGATCACTTCCATTTTCAACCTCGCATCCTCTCTCCCCCTGACGTCTTTTAGTTAATTTGATTATCCCCCATACCCATCTACAAAGAACTTTCTGTAACGGTACAATGTTATTATAACCCAGATATTTTGGTTCTTGGAAAGTCCTATATTAAAACAGTTGTATCCTTCTTTTGTCAAAGTTTCCCACAGCTCCTCCATGACCAATTGAAATAGAACAATCGTTAAGTACTTTGTTTTTATTTTAGTAACTATTCTTGTCGCTTTGCTTACTATTTCTTCCGACTATTTTTCTTTTTTTTGATATAAACTGAATTTATCATTTAGCCCTATACGTTATGTTATAATATAGGCCTATATATAGGCCTATATATATATATATATATATATATATATATATATATATATATATATATATATATATATGTGTGTGTGTGTGTGTGTGTGTGTGTGTGTGTGTGTGTGTGTGTGTGTGTGTGTGTGTGTGTGTGTGTGTGTGTGTGTGTGTGTGTGTGTGTGTGTGTGTGTGTGTGTGTGTGTGTGTGTGTGTGTGTGTGTGTGTGTGTGTGTGTGTGTGTGTGTGTGTGTGTGTGTGTGTGTGTGTGTGTGTGTGTGTGTGTGTGTGTGTGTGTGTGTGTGTGTGTGTAGGCCTATATATATGAAGAATCGGGTCATACTCCGATTGAGTCCAAATTTTAAACTTTAGGGCCTATATCATGTGAAACTTAATTAAAACAACTAATTAATTATTTGTTATTTTTAATTACAATTAAGTTATTTAAACATCAGGATGTATTTTTCAGTGAATTAACTAAAATAACATTTTTTAACATTTATAATAAATTATTACTTATTAAAGTCCAGGATATTGCACCGCGTTTCCAAATTTGTTTCGTCTTCTTCAAGCCTTTTAAGTCCTAGATCAACCCAAACACCCCTTAGACTAACAGGGCGTCACTTTTCAGAGATACTACTACAAACCGCCAAAAAACAAAACAATGTGTAATTTGTGCTCGACCACCTGATGCAAAATGCAAAAAAAATAAGGAGAGAATTCAGATATTTTTGCCCTGACTGTGATGTAGCACTTTGTGTTACACTAGTTTTAAAATTTACCATACTCTCTCAAATAGGCCTATATAAAACCATTTTTACACAATCTATGTAGATTTATGTAGATATTTATTAATAAAGCGTAGGCCTATATATTTTGTGCGTAATTTTTTGTGTAAATGAATATTTTTTTTTACGAGTGTGAACGTAAAACAATCACAGTGCTACTCTACTGTCAAACTACATTAAAAAGCAACAATGTTTGCGAACGTATCTTACATTTTTTCGTTGTACAATCACTTCAAAGTTCTAACCTATAGATAATTAATATGTTATTATATAAGATAGTAGTTAAATAACTGTTGCAGTTTATATATCATTATTAAAATACGGTTGTCAAATTCTGAATTAACTCAGGTTATTATATGTGCCTTTTATGACAGATATTTCAACCCATATTATACGAAAAGACCCGTTTTTCAATGAAGGCAGTTCTAATGGAATATTGAAAGAATCAAAGAATTAGAAATTCAAAATAAAAAAATTGAATATTTTTTGGAAGGCAATGAAAAATAATAAGTAAGTTATGTGGTCAAGGATACTAGATTTTAAAAATCGTAAAGACTTGAATACGTTGTTAATTTATTATAAATGTTAGGAAATGTTATTTTAATTTATTCACTGAAAAATATTTTATAATATAATATATAAAATTTCGAGTTAAATTGGAGTATGGCTCGACTGTAGATAAGTTTCCTGATAGTAAATTATTATTTGAAAAAACGTTTTCTCTACCGCGAGTGAAGAAACGGGATTGGTTGCCCATGAACCAAACTAATAAGCTTTTCCATGGAGAAATGACTGGTTTCTACCAGCGGGTGCTGCCACCTAGCAGGCAAACAGAGAAACAGCTGCCAACTGTCACTATTCCTCTTATAGGCACTTAATTCATGAACGAATTTTCATAACATTAACATTTTGTGTGTTTATTACATGTTTTGTACTGAAATATTTTATATAATTTTGTTTCAAATTACTATTCAGATATAAATAAAATAATATTATACTCATAAATAACTCTGATTTCATAAATAGCAACGTTGAAAAACATCTTCTCAGGCAAACTCTTTTCCCTGAACATGGAACAAATATTAGTTAGATATTTGTTGTATTTGGGGGAGGACCGATGTTTCTAGGTGTCTCCGACTTCGTGTCAAAAAACCCCTAGGTTAAGCTGTGATATACCTCAAAACCACACCTTAGAAGCGACCATGTTCTCCTCTTTTTGGGCCTTAGTTTAAAAACTCTTCATGAAATATTATTTTATTTTATTCAGTACTCTTAATCCTAAACATTTGAAGTATCCTTTACACTTGTGATAAATTTTAAATATTCCCTACTAGGTTCGTTCGTTTCATAGTTTTTCCGTTTTGGGGCCCGATCTAAGTCAAAAACCCCTAGGTTAAGCTAAAAGACGTCAAAATCACACCTTATAGGCGACCAAGTTCTCCCCTTTTTGGTCCTTAGTTTAAAAAATCTTTATGAAATTTTATTTTATACATTAGGGGAGACCGGGTAAAGTTGATACACTTTATGCTTTTTTATTTTTCTATTTTTCTTTCTTATGTTAGAAATAAAAATGTGGCATTTTATAATATATTACTTAATCATTTAATGTATTTTAATAATCTAATAAATTAATTGATGAGTTGAAAAAAATGTTTTAGAAGATATTGTATAATGTATCAACTTGACCCAGGCTGGGTCAAATTGATACAATAATGGGTCAAGTTGGTACGCCAATGCGTCCGGTGCTAAGGGTCTTGAAAATAGAGAAGGCAAATAAATAAATAAAGTTTTAATGCTAATAATTTATTTAATGCACAAATTTTAAATTTCGGTTGCTTACAAAGGTAATGAAACCGAATTAATTTAGTAAATTAAATATGAACACAAAATTCTCAATAAAAACTAGATCAATTAAACAAAACCTAAATATAGGCTACAACATTAATACAAAAAATTATAATACACAAAAGTTTTTAAAATCAATAACATTTTTGTTTTTAAATGAAAAAATGTTTTAATAAAACAACAAGAATAAATTTAATTTTGAACAGTCAATCTAACTCGGAAAGTACACATCCATCTGACTTGCAGTGAATCCAAGTGTAAGTATGGTTATCCTCTATGTGGCTGGCAGTTTAACTGTGCCCACTATTTGCAGGATATACATTGAATCCAATCTTGGCCCAGTTTGGAACTAGAATAACTCTTTATACTCAACAGACAAAATGTCTCTTCATCTTCGTCACTATCGGATGCAAATTTCTTTGTCTAGTTTTTGTCTCTAGTTTTTACTCTTTTTTACAGTTTTCTTACTTACTTGGGTTGCTACTGCATTTTTTTCGCATTCATACGTTTTGAACATTTTTGTTTTTGCTTTTTCTATCTTAAGATATTTCTTGAGGTATCTTTCTGTTTCGTGATCGATTTTATTTTTTATAGGTGTATCTGTAAGAATACAAAATATCCAGGGTTTCCTGCCTTTTCTTCATTTCTTACGCTCTCCTGCTTTTGGCAGAGGTCGAATTTTTTCTGGTTTGAAAATGGGCGAGGGCTCTCCGAGTCCTGTTGTCTAGTGAGTGAGCTCGACTTTTGCTGATGTGGAAGGTTCAGGCTCTTGGTTCAGAAGAGGTACTTGCACAGTTGTTTGGATTAATGGGACGATCCATTATGAAACCTGACAAAAAATCCTGATCATTAAAAATGTCTGGGTTATGAGGCATGATTCCAGTAGCCTGGAAGTCTGCTATTATATTGTTTGATGTCATAGCTTTGGAAAAAACACTGTTGACAAGGCTAGGAATATCATAAATTGGGTTTGTTTTACCAGGGTTGCTGACTAACCAATTGTCAGCAGCTGAAAAGTAATAGTTTTTGAATAGCCCATAAATTGCCTTATGAAGAGGCTGGAGGCGGTGGGATGTAGGGGAGGAAATGACAACAAAACAATCCCATTGTCCGTGCAGAAGTTTAGGGCTTCAATTGACAAGTGTGAGTCATGGGTGTCAAGCAATAAGAGACAAGGGTGTTCGGAGGCTGTCTTCACATGGCTGTGGAAGTGCTTCATAAAAATTAGAAGTGATAACTCAGTCATCGAACCGAAGTGTGCGCCGTCCCAATACACCCTGGTGGCCCTCCTTTTATGAAATGTTATTTGTTAGTTAACTCAAAATCTCCAAGCACTGAGGAAGCTTTGTGCTCCTCCAAGCCACTGAGGACAATTTGTTTTATTAAAAACCAATTTTTTGTGAGGTTTTGAGTTGTCTATTTTGTTTTTTACCGTTGTAATAAAAAATTAGCTTAAAATACGGACCTTATAATGTAAGATTTTGGATTCTAGCTCAACGTCAAGTTTGAACTGTTCTCTATTTTTGAGGGGGGAGCTCCCCCGGACCCCATTTGATACCCCTAGGGCAATCTTGTACCCCTCAGAACAAAACCTATAACTCTCCCCATGTCACCGGCCTACGTTTACCGCAATGTATTATTTTCCAATGTAAATTCTCTATAAAACCAAAAGTACAAGTTTGACAAAAAATACTCTTTTACTCAGTATGTATTATAGTTAGCCATTTTTACGTAAGAGCCATTATGAAAGCACTTATTTTTGTGAGTTTAAAAACATTTTTTTGTTTATGAGTTAATATCTTTTTTAATTTAAAAGATACAAAGGTTCCAGTACAACGCATTTCCGGCGATGTTCCCTCCTCTCCTTCCGCGAGGGAGCGACGACATACGTTTTTATAATTACCTAGTTGGCCAGAACAATAATCTGAAATAAAATTGTGTTAGGCTTTCAGTGATTGCTCAACCCCTATTAGATCCTGGACTACATCTTGTATCGATAGGCGCGAAACACAACTGCCGGACTTGTAAACATAATGACTCCAGTCTGTCAGCCTTTTCTTATCATACTGTCGTCAACTGTCAAATACATCGTATATTCAGCTATGTTATTATTGTTTATGCACATGTTTTCTAAATAATCAACAAGAGTTGATTAGTTTATAGTAGTTTACTTCCCGGGCCCCTTCATTACTTGCAACTATACGACCCGGTATTATGCTGGCATTATAAATAAATTATTGTTTCCGTGTTAAAACCAACTGGGCTTACTGAATCTAATCTGTGTATGTTTAGTCTTGTTGAAATAAACTGCCATTCGTTTACAGCTACTAAGACAATGCATTTTGTGTAAATACAACATTTCATTTAATGAGCCTACTTTGCCATTAAAAGCTTGAAAAATTGTAAATTGTAATTTTTATACTTTATTGGTAAAATTGTTTTATATTTCTTTCATGAAATTCGGCACACGAGTAATTATTTTCCGCAGTAAAAAAACACTAATCTGTCAGGGCTCCTGGGCATTTGCCCTCTAGCCCCTCGCAGTATTGAATAATGCACCGATCTAGTGGGAAACGCATATGCTGAAAAATATCATTAAGTAATGGTTTTTGAAATGAAAACTTCTATAGCGACACCTACAAAATCTTATTGGATGGACATAAAGATACAATTTCACAGTATAATTCTCATCAGGTTACGCTATGAGTTACCTCAAAGTGAATTAAATAACATATGATTTCATACAACAGCTGATTTTATTTTATAGGTTATGTTGTATTAACAACTGTTTAAAACGTAGGTTATGTTACATTATTTATTGAACATTTTTAAGTAATAAGTTTATTATTAAATAGTTTTGATCAATTCATAGATATATTAATTTATTTAAATTTTGATAAATCTCAATACAAATAATTCAATATAGGCCGAACTGTAATAATAAGTTAGACTATGTATTTTTAATCTATTGTTGAAATGAAAGCATCCTTAGCTGCTTCTGATACGTTTTAAGAACTGATTTCAACTGAATATAATTTTTTAATGTGTATTCAGTTGACATTTAAAATGGGTTTTAATAATAATAATAAAGTACAAAAATAATAAGATATAAAAATTGAATGAAAAATTCATAGAATCATATTTTCGTTGAAAATTAGTCTATTAGCTCCAATTTGTTACTTGTAGGCATATTTGAAAATTTGGTGTTAAATGTAAACAATGAAGGCCTGTTACTGTTTGTTATAAAATTAATGTTTATAATTTCATTTCATTCGTTTGCAAAAAATTTTAGCTCTAATTTATTATTTGTAGTTCAAATGTTGGTGTTTAACCTAAAGAGTTTGTGTTATTGTTTCTTATATTAAGCAATTCTGTTGTCTCACAGTGTTTAAGGTTATTTGATAAAGTCAATCAGCATTGGTCTGGGGGCCATAGAAGCTTTTATGAGAGGCAGACGAAGATGAGGCAATGAAACTGCCTACAGACGGAGCTCACGTAGGCGTACCAGCGGGTAGACTGATGTGACATGTGCTTACTGAACCACGTCATTGTTTTTGTAGAATGTTTAGTCTTGATAGAGCCTTGTTATTCAGTATTGTTCTCTATGCTCAAGGATAACCTCTCTCGAGCATAGGCAGGATCATAAATTTACTATGTGCCACTTTCTCCTTTTTATTGTGAAAACTATGATAGAAAAGTAACTATGACAATACCACATATATATATATATATATATATATATATATATATATATATATATATATATATATATATTTAGGAAATACTATGGGGGCAGAGAGACTCACCATCCTAGCCTTGATTCTTATTCAGAAAGCCATCTAAGTTAGGGCTAAAAGTATAACTAAACAAAATGGCTAAATTCTCGCCGTTTACGTTTAGTATGGAATTGTTACAATTTCGTACAGATAGAGTTAAGCGGTCCTAATCTATACACAAAATGTAGGCTATAGCCATTTACCGTTTTTTTACGTACCAATGTAATAATAATAAAATAATGAAATTTCTATACGTTTTGACTTTACACTTTTTATAACCAGAAATATTTTTCTAGGATTTCCCCTGTCCGTAGACAGTTTTAATGCCTTATCCACTCCCCGCTAAAAACCTTTTACGCCTCCCTCAGTTTGAAAACCCCTTGTTATAGGATAATATAAGCCATAACGTTCTTGCGTATACACATTTTGCCAAATTATTACTTATATAGGGACATCAACTATCACCACGAGTAGGTTATGAGTAGGCCTAAATAGGTAATTTTAACGCTATATCTGGTGATATTCCAACAAGTTGCACAGCAGATGCTACAGCAAAGTCGGTAGGTCTTTGCTATTGTTCAAATAATCCTCTTATATCTGTAAAGTTTAACATTTGTCGCAAAAAAGTGTTTTCGACTCTAACTCTTTTTTGCTTCACTTCAATTTTCTCCTACACTATTGGAGATAGAGTTATGGAATAGGTTTTATACTATTTGTCAGATCATTTTACATAAAACTTATGTAATTAACAAATTCAATTAAAGCCCTAAAATTGCATTGTGAGTAAATGTCAGTGAGGGAGCTGAATTTTAGGTGAAATCATAACTCGACAACATTTTCGGTCCCATGTTTATATGAACCTTCATTATTTTGGTGAAAGGTATAAACTTGTGCAGTACCCTATGACAGATTCATTATAAAACACCCTGTATAGGTCACTACTTATTAATTCACTTGACAAAACAGTAGGTTCTGGCACTCGGGTTAGTGCGAACAGAAGTGAAATCTTTTATTGCCACGTCTACAGAAATTTTGAATTGAGAACAACATTTAATCTTGCTTATTGAGAGCCAGGCGCCTGTATAGCCTACTACCCCCTCCCACCATCTCTTTGTCGCTACACCCACGTTGTCAGCAGTGCCTATCAGAACAGCTGTTCGCTGAACCGTTATGTGAAGCATCCATGCGTAGGCCAATTGCTTTTTAAGTATGGTGGATTATCTGACAAGAAATATGGGTAATTGTGCATTGTAGCACAAGGCAAAATTGTTCAAAACCACCAAATAGCACGATATCTACAAGAATATATTTTGTTGACCGAGGAAAACTACTTTTTTACAATTTACAGTAGGGTAAAATATTCAATACGGAGGCATAAGCTATGAATGGTCGCAGAGTGATACAAATGTTTCGTGACGTCACGACTGTAGTGACGTCACGCTAACTCTACATACATCCTTACTTGTAGTTCCAAGAAAAAACATTTTCACTCATTGTTATTCTTTTGGCATAATTATTATGAATTAGTAACTCGCAAAATGACCGCACCTGCTGTTTACTCCCAAAAAATTACGAATTTAACATAGCAAAAACATCAACGTCAACTAGCCCTTTTTGTCCAGGATCTAAAGGGGGTTAGGATGCACTGAAAGCTTAACGCAATTTTATTTCAGGTTGTTGTTCTTGGCACTTGGGTGATTGTAAAAACGTATGTCGTCACCCCCTCACGTGGTCGACATGCCCGGGGGGGGGGGGCATCGCTGGGGACGCGCTGTACTGGAACAGTTGTAACTTTTAAACTAAAAAAGATAGAGTAACCAAAAAAATCTGTTTAAACTCACAAAAAAGAGCTTTAAAAAAGATTGTTAACAATAACTACCTACCTCTAATACGTTTTTAGTTGAAAATGTTTTTGCCAAACTTTAGAATTTTACTATAGTTTTATTTCAATAAAGACTAAAAAAACTAGTTGATTTTATTAATTACGCTCTATCAGGTCTTCAAATTGGAAGTATATATTTGTATAGTGAAATTATTGTATAAAAAAAGTTTAAACTATTGTAGAAGCAATATTACTGCTGGGCAGAAGCTAGTAAACGTCATGTGGATTGTCGTACTAGTATATGTAGCCTATCTAAAAGGGGTTGAGCATGCACTGAAAACCTAACGTAATTTTATGTCAGATTATTGTTGTGGGCACTTGGGTTATTGTAAAAACGTAGGCCTATATCATCGCCCCCCACGTCGTCGACATACCGGGGGAGAGGGGGGAACATCAACGGCGACGCGCTGTAATGGAATCGCTGTATCTTTTAAACTATAATAGATAGAATTACCAAAAAAATGTTTTTAAACTAACAGAAATAAGGGCTTTAATAATGGTTCTACGTTTAAGTGGCTAACTATAATACCTAGTGAGTAATAAATTATTTTTCTTAAAACTCTTAAATACTCACCATTATAAATACTCCCATATTCATCTAGATCCCGTTGTGTAAACTTGTTTCTGCATTTCTCTTTGCAAGAATAATATGAACATCAAGCACTTTCATTTTTGGAGCACGAACAAGATGGTTTAGAACAGTTCGTACACTTGTACGCACCTTGTTCGTACACCGCTTGCACGGTGGAATCAAGGTTTATGGTAGAGCTGTCTTAGTCATTTGCTGTGGCTACAACCTTTTTTTGTCATCTAGGTGTAACCCATAATTTGTTAGGTCCAAAGGTTTTACAAAGGCAGTTGTTGAATTGGTTCAATAGTATAGCTGGGCAATGCATCTTAAAATCGCAGGAATTACCTTTTTCCGCACAATCTTCAAATAAACGACTTCCAATTGCATCAGTTGTTCATCAGAAAGTTGACTTTCCTTCAGAAGCTGAAGTACTTCAAAAATTGTTCCGATTTCCTAATTATACCGAAAGCGTATTGTTTGGTTTAAACCTTACTTGTTAGGTCACGTCCTGTAAAAGCGTGCATAGCTCTCAGGCCACTCAATATTTTACTTCCGAGTGCTTCTGACGCTAAATGGCAACCTAGGTCTCTTTTTCTTTCACCAACACTAACAACTAACTAGATACTATTGCAACCAATATCTTTAAAGTCGTTATAGAAAGATATCCCCAATACACACACATCGGTATCTGGACTATGAGTAAATTTGGTAGCTGAACGTTTGTTTTGAATTACTGCGTGTTTTGTAATATTCTTGTATCGGCTTCGATTTGATTACTTTTTAATAAATCACATTCCAAAATGTTTGTTTTTCCTTTTTTTAGTAGCATTAATTTTCATCTTTAAATCCTCCAGATATCTAAAGCATTTTTCCAACAGATACAGTTATATTTTTCAATAAGTAGCCTGCAACGTACTTTATAAGGTTTTGTTTGTTTTCAGGTACTGCAAAGTATCGCGCTCATTGTTTTGGCACCTTAGTAAATTCGTTATGTATCTTCACTACTAATGGTGATTTTCCTTTACTTTTGAAAGTGCTTTCTGAATTTTTTACTGATGTAGATAAGTTAATGTAACGGTCATACACAATATCTAATCGAGTTGTTAAAATATTTTCTAGAACTTTCTCTACTTCGGACCGTTGGTGCTCAGCGATATCCTGGAAAGTTTCGAAACTTGACATAATCGCATTTGATATAGAATGAATTAGAGCCATACCACACAGTATGGGCACTTGGTTGTCAAATATCAAGTCTTGCAAATGATTGTGACAACGAGTTTTAGATTCATTTACATTATTTAAATCAGATTTTACACTTTTCTTCAAGTAGTCATTTTCTTCTGTTAAACGTGGAGGGTAATCCAGAAGTTCGTGTTTTAATAACTCTTGCAATTGGAGAGTAGATTCCTTTAGTTTTCTCGACGACCCATTCCTTCTTGAATTTTTCATATAACTTTCCCCCCTCCTTGAGTGTTTAATAGAAATTTAGAAGCCTTTTCGTAACTACAACTCCACTCACAACGTTTCTAAGTCCACTTGTAGAATTTTGAAAAGGATTGCCGTGATCATTTAAGAACTTAATAATAAGCTGAACGTCACTTTCATGTCTTTCAACTCTAATACATCTCCATTCGTTGTGGTATTGTTCATTAATATCTCCAGTGGGACCCTGAATTAGGTCAGAAAACTTGTCGAGTACTTGACAAAGGCCAGTTTTGAAATTATATAGTAAACACCATATTTGCATCGCATTTTCATTTGCGGTTATTCCTATAAGGCCTCCTTGGACTTTTGAGGATCTAATCAATGACTGTTCCATTGCGTGTTCGGTGGCAGCATTGTTGAACTTTTCGACTCTTTTTTTACAGAAAATTGGCTTTGTACAAATGCGATCTTTACTTCAAGTGGTAAACGAGTCATATCAGCGAGATAAAGTACCCTTGCATAGTTCATATGATTAAAAAGAAGAAAGAAGGGATCATTTTTTTAACAACTCTTAAATGTAAGTCCCAGTCACCGTCTCTTTCAGCTCTGGTACAGTCAAGCAACATTTCTACTATGTCACAGTACTTTCACCGGTACAGAAATGTTTCGTTGGAAGAAGATCTCTTTTGTAAGAACTCCTTGAATTCAATAAATATACTGGTCCTATCCTCCTCGATCGTTTCAAAAAGTGCAGAAATATCGTCTATGGTACTTATAATCGCTTCTTGTAAGGAAAATATATGGCGCTTTATTTCTGAAAAGCATATTTCGTCACTTTCTTTAAGGAAAAGCTTCATTTACAGTCTTCGGCATGCTTCTTATATTAGCTTGTGTGCCCTTTCTCCTCTGTAATAATGAACTCCGTTCACAACCGCCTTTATGGTGTTTTCTCCATAGATTCCTGTTTCAATAAAAATATCAGAAATACCACTATCGTTAACGAACTGTCCAATAATGTTCAACCGGTTTTTAGCTACATGAAATGATCCTATTCTCAACAGTAGATTGTCTGCTCTTTACTTTGAATTTGGATTAATTTTTCAATGGGATAAATAGCCATATCACATGACAGCACTGCATGCTTTCGTTCTATTTTTTTATTTATGGATATAAGATTTTTCATACCTGTGTACACTGTATTTGTTGTCGTCGAAGGAGCTGGAAATAGCGTACAAAAACCGATATTTTTATTTGACATCTCTGACTTGGAAACTGCTTGGTTAAACGGAGACCATGCCGGGCTACTAGTTTTTTTAGTCATTACTGAAATAAAACTATAGTAAAATCCCAAAGTTTTGGCAAAAACATTTTTAATTAAAAACGTATTACAGATAGGTACTTATTGGTATTAATCTTTTAAAGCTCTTATTTTTTGTGAGTTTAAACAGATTTTTTTTGATACTCAATCTTTTATAGTTTAAAAGTTACAACGGTTCCAGTACAGCGCGTCGAAAAGCACCGGAAACAAGAATTTATACATTTTTCATTCAATTTTTACATCTCTATTTGAGGAATAATAAAGACTAATATTTATTGTAGTCAATAATAAAATAATGTAGGACAAAAAAAACATTTATTAGATGATTACTCAATAGCCTACAAACTTTTTTTTTCCAACAATTCAAATAAATTAATAAATTTAAAAAGTATAAGATGGGCTAAAAATGTTTTCCTTCAAAAAATATTATTTAATATTATTGGACATAATTTATTATTATCGTTATATTGAATTATTTGTATTGAGATTTATGAAAATTATTATATAGTCTATTTAATAACTGTTCAAAACTATTTAATAATAACTATATAAAACAACTGTAGAGTAATGTTTAATTTAAATAAATGAAACCTCTATACACATAACTTTTTCCTTTATTTAAAACCTTATGTACATTTCAATTGCAGAGCAATCATCCTCAGAGGTAATTTACAATAAAAATACGTATTTTATTGTAAATTAAGTCTGAGGATGATTCATAGGCAATTGAAATGTAGGGCCTACATAACGTTTTAAATAAAGGAAAGGTTAATTTTGGTATAGAGGTTTCATTTATTTAAATTACTTAATAATAACCTATGTGTTAAAAGAAAATCTATACAAAATAACCTATAACACAAATCAGCTGTTACATGAAATCATATATTGTCAGGTATGCGTTTCAAAAATAGCGTGAAGCGAATGCAATGATTTAATCTCATGTTTTGTTTACTGCGCGTAAAAAAGTTATCTCTTAAACAAAGAAATAGAAAAAAATAAGAAAAAATTATTATCACACTTTGGTAGACCTATATGTGAGCAACTGTGTAATTTTTAGTTATAAATAAATAAAACCTTTCAAACCACAAACACTCTTTATTAATGTCCTGATCTACATTTCCATTGGAATGGAAATTACCAAAAGAATAATCTGTTACTAAAGTCCACTTCACGAAATCGGGCAGGCAGGCTGTTTGGCGTTATTCCTAAGTATGGAACCCGGCCTCGCGCGGTTTGGTCGAAGTCGCTTACCCCGAGCACTAATTAGTGACCCTGAACGAACAGTGTTGCCTAGTTCGAGCGTCGGGCTGTCAGTCTATCGTGACTGACTCGTCTGTCGCTCATGTGGCAACATTGCATTTTTGGACTTCACCCGATTTCATGCAGTGGACTTTTGTAAATCATGACGTAAATTAAAATTTTCTGTTTTATTTATTTATAACTATTGGCAGTTTACTTATCTCATATTTGAGTATCTGTAATAGGCAATATTACTCACGCAGACGAATTGATAGGATAAGACACTCAGTATTTTTTATTTTCAAAATACAACTTAAACAACTCTGGCAACTTAAACAAATGTCAATAATAAAACTGGAGAACAAAAAAAGTCATACAGAGTGAATTATGTTATTTTAAATTCATTTTTTGCGCTTGTTTCAAATATGCTCTCAGTTTATATGTGTGTGTGTGTGTGTGTATGTATATATATATATATATATATATATATGTGTGTGTGTGTGTGTGTGTGTGTGTGTGTGTGTGTGTGTGTGTGTGTGTGTGTGTGTGTGTGTGTGTGTGTGTGTGTGTGTGTGTGTGTTTGTATTTTAATTTTCTTCAGACATTGAAGCTTTTCGCTGATTGGCAGTATCCGCATTATCAAATATTTCTAGGTACAGTACCTTATAATTCTATGATTGCATCTGGACTGTTCATATAATAGTACTATGTTTAATGAAAAACAACCACACTATAAAAAACCCTTATCAACTTGTAGACAAAATTCAAAATACAAAAATGGACAATAACATCATATTAATATCATTCGATATAAAGGAAATGTATACAAATATACCTTTAAATGGAACATATAAAATAATGAAAGATAATTTAATACTACAGTATATACATTTGATAAAAATGTATTTGAGATGATTAATGTAATTAACGTAATATTAAATCAAAATACTTTCACTACAATATCAAAATATATAGACAAGACTCAGGGCTTAGTAATGGGTTCACTTCTGTGATGTATCATGTCCGATATATTTCTACAATATAGGCTATTGATGAGGAAATAATTAAAGTTATTAAAAAATAAGACAACAATGGACAATGGTACAGACATGTAGATGGATTATTGGTATATTGTCACAAATAATTCTCTAAATCTAAACCTAATAATTAACGAGATAAATAATAGGCCTATAGGCTACACAATAAAATACAGTTTACAAATGAAACCTAATGCAATAATTTTTTAGATATCACTATAAAGGAAAATAATAAATTTCATTTTGCAATTTACAGAAAACCCTTTCACACAGATAAAATAATACCTAATTACTCAAATCATCCATTAATAAAAAATGACAGGTTTATAGGGCCTGTGGCTTATTATATAGAATGAATAAAAGTTCTTTAAATCATATAAATAAGTTAAAAGAATTAAATTATATACCAAATAGCAAGAAAAAATGGATATAAAAAGGAATTAATTAATAAATTAAATAATAATATCATGAAAAAATTAGAAAATAATGTTAACAAAAATAACTATAGGGCCTACAATTTATAATAAAGTAAATATTTGATCCAAATTTATATTCACCGGGTACGAAATTAAACCGATTATAAACTTATTTAATGACACTAATATTTAACTAGTTTATTATACAAATAATAAAATAAATAGCCTAATATAATAAATACAAATATTAAATTAAATAAGTTGGATGTAAGCTCTATTATGCAGCTATCATATGTAGACCCTACAATATGTCAAAATGCTATGTAGGACAAACTAAAAAGAAAATAAAGGAAAGGTATAAAGAACATTTATATAAATCTATATATATATATATATATATATATATATATATATATATATATAAATCTATTTTAGCGACACATTGTATAGATAATAATCACGATTCCCCAGGGATACATAGGCCTAATATGATATTAATTAAACATACACGAGATTGTTTAAGAATGAACATCATTGAAAATTTATAAATATATAAAAAGAAATTAAAAATACACTTATTGAGGAGCAAGTGTAAGTAAAATCTAAACATAATACCATTTTTAGCGTATTCAATGAATTCTTATGAAAGAAAGACTAAAATATATACAGATTATTCATGAATGTTTCATCAAGCAGATAAGATGAGAATAACTATTATTTTAAACATAGTACGTACGGTTATATGAACAATCCGGATGTAGTCATAGAATTATAAGGTACTGTACTTAGAATATTTTGATAATCCTGATACTGTTAATCAGCGAAAAGCTTCAATGTATGAAGAAAACTAAAATAAAAATTATTGTTTAGTTTGGTGGTCCCGTGGATAGTCTACGCAGCGATCGTAACGCAAAATAGCATTCGAGTAACATTGTAGAAACAGGGCTTTTGGTTTAGGACTGGAATTAAGGAGGAATTATTTCCAATGTTGAAGGGCGGTAAGGACGGGTAAATCTCTGAAGGACTGTTTTTATCTATACCAATGAGGGGGACTAGCTGACAACTTTGTACTCTACAAGCTAACAGTTAGGCCTATAGCCTAGAATGTATAAATGTGAAAGTTTTAAATATACGTGAAGTATGTATTCATATATAGGCCTAAACACATAAAAATGTGAATCAAGACAAGACAAAATCTATTAAGTACGGTGATGCGCCTAAAAATTTTACATTTTATAAAACTTTATTTGCAAATGTAATTCTTAAGCAAAGAAAAATCACATAAATGATCTTACTAGAGAAAAAGTTAATAAAAACATATGTGTAGTAATGGGGATCGAAAAGGAGCATACAGGAAAGCTACACGATCAGTAGACGTTTGGAGGTACAGTATAGGTAAAATTTTTTAAGCTTACACTTGGGGGCTGCAGACCTTGCTGAGAGACTAAAGACGAGGGGAAGGTGGAAATGCTCGCAGGTCATTTTCAAAAACATTGACCCTTCGACTTCCGCTGACGCATAGGGTTGACTTGTTATTTTGTTACTAATTAATGCTTTTTAATGTATACTAAAAATAACAACAAATGAAAATAGGGCATTCATGGAAGTTTGCTAATAGGATTGTTTAAGGGTAGGAACGGGTAGGCCACGATTGATGACCCCGATGAGGGATGGCGACAGTGCCTGATGTTTTATAGGTGACTAGTACACAATTTCAACCTAAGAGCCAAGTGCCAGCTTATAAAATGTGATCTATAGAGTATGTATATCATCGCCTGAGTGGAAGAGTGTTGTTTCATCATCGCCTGAGTGGAAGAGTGTTGTTTCATCATCGCATGTTGTTTCGTTAAAGGGAGTTTTCCAGGAGCGACGTCAGGATTTATGTATAGGGTAGGCACATTTTAGGGGAGTAGTGACTACCGGAGAGGGGGCTGACGCCCTTTCACAGAAATTAATTAAAATTTTAATGGTGTGTTTGAGGGCTTATTTACTTTCAGGACAAATGGATGTACAAGTTAAACAAAAGGGCAATTATTTGCTATTCTGTTGTTGGTGAAACAAATTAGTGCATTCTAAAATTCGCTATAGGCCTAATATTGTGAGCACTTTTTAGCTCAGATATATCTTTTTAAAATTATCAACAATTAAGAAGGATTTTTACAGAAAAATGGATAAAGGTTGGGTAGTATCCCCTGCAGCCGCCAGTGTAGTTTACCTGAAGTAGGTGGAGGAGAAAGGGTTATAACTTAGTCTATATTTGTTCATACAACTATTCTTTGAGCTTAGCTTGTGAGGTTATAAACAAATACTCTTTGATCTTAGCTTGTGAGTTTATGTTAAAAACAAATAAAAACATACACAAAACTCACAAATTATTCATTTATTTACTCATACGCGTTTCAACAACAAAATCATCATTATCAGTTAGTGTTGCTACTACAAACTTTAACTTACAACTAAGGTGAAAGTAAGGTTACTATATTTATACTGTGCTTATATTATACAAAACAACAGATATTAACATTACTTCGAACATGATAAATGAAATAGAAATTTTATACCTAACTCATTAATTACAATTAAATTCTTATTCATACACATAATTACATAGGATAAAGAAAATAGATAATTAATATTTCAGTATTATTATTATTTTTAGATGACTACTATTACTTATTACTCTATTACTTATAGATTATTACTACTAGTTACTAATATTACTAACAGTTACAATAAAATTTTCTTGTGTCACACTAATTAGGCCTACATTAATATAGAGTTTTGAGTAAATAAATGATTTATTTGTGAGTCTTGTGTATGTCTTTTATGAGTTCTTTGTGTTGATTGGTGAAGCTGTATTTACAGTTTGTAATTTGTTATTCACTTGTGTTTTTAAATCAAAACACCCTAAACGGAACATAATTCTCGAGTGAAATAATACTCAATGAACACAGTACACAATTATAAAAAGTAATATAGAACATATTTTCAAAGTAAATTTCTACTGAGACCATTACGACATAGTGTGATAACTTTGGTAAAAGTTTAAGGTAGTAGCCTGCAATTCGTATACATCTTTAGAAGCAGATTTGGCGAAGTGCCAAAGCGCGCTAGACTACAAAACCCGAAGGTTCTCAGTTCGAGTCCGGATAGGCATCCTAAATTTTTGTAATTTAATTATTGAATAAATACTTGAAAAAACTTTATTAACATCAATTCTCATCCACTATAGGTTGAAAACATGTATTTAAACTCAATTGGATGAATAATGACGTATTTTATTAACGATTAAAATTTGTAAAAAGTATAAGAAGAGTAGGCTACACGGTATTAGCCTATCAGGAGAGTGTGAGCTAATAGAAGGAATTTAAAAAGGAAAACAACAAAAAGAATAAATATTACAGTGTTGAAGCAAAATGTTTTCAAAATCCTAACTAATCATTTACTAATAGTAGTAGTCCTGATTGATTTACATCTTCTGAAAAAGTGAGATGATTTACCACTCCATTTTGTTTTTTAGATAAGACCAAGAAAGTTACAACGTTAGCTAAGGAAGCAGCAATCAAAAGTGAAAATCCAGAATACTCCCAAGCCATCCTTTAAATATTTCTTTTCTGCTATCTATTATAAATCAAAGTAAACAATTATATTTGAGTAAAAATGATATTTAAGTTGATTTCTAGCAATACATACCTCTTTACTCATATATTTGTTATAACAACTTTAAAAATTTTGTTACATTTTTTTGAATTGTCTCAGACAAGAAATTTAAAAATACAAATAACAATACACCAATAGAAGATGCTAACGTCATGACACTGACAGCGCGCCAGTGGTTTCCTCCTTGGAGAGGTGGGGCAGAAACCTGTTACCTAAATCCGATTCTGTTACCTGCTTTGCGACCTCTATCTTGGACATAATTGGTTGGGTTGGGTTAGAACTGCTAATGGAGAAGTAACCAAACAGTCAATCCCCCTTCATAATCTGGCTCCTGGGCATAGAAAGATGTAGAACTCGAAATAGGCATCAGAAATACGCGTATATGAATTAACTTCATACATTATCAGGCTATTGATGAATAAAATTTATTGATTTTTTTCAGAATTGTTTAGAAGTACGTTTACGCTATTTACATGTATTATTAAAATACAGACAATTATAGTAAAAGCTAAAGGCGAATGCCCCTTAACGTCAGAGGCAGGTAGGCTCACTCACACACACAGTCCTCACTCACACAAAGGCAGAGCATTAGGACGGGCGGTAATTCCTTCCGGCGCTCTATTTATTAGTCACCTAGTTATGCTTCCTTGATCGAAATCTATATTTAAAATTTGATAACACACCTCTGAAAGTTTAGCATAAATTAATTCTGCACATCATTACGGAAAGAATAATACCAAACGATGTACAATTTATTGTCACTGTTCATGAGGGGATACCATGAAATAAAACTGTGTAACTGTATTGGCATTATAATACGTTGAAGTGACTAATAACCACTAAAGGAATTTATGGGTTGGTTGGTATCATTTTTCTTGCAACTATAAGTAGAATCAATATTTATTAACTATTTTTATTTAAAATTATAAATTTAAAAATTAGAGTTTGGTTAGAAGATACCATTAAATGACCAATGGAGCGGAAATACGATTGGTCTCTGGTCTGTCCTATTCCTCTGCACTCGTAAGTGTGAGGAATAACTTACCTGGAGCCCAGGGGCATTCGCATGTTGCTATTGTCGTTGGCTCACGTGTATTAGGTGAGCCAGGATCGGATCTAGAAAAACATTTTAGGGAGGGCGCTGTGAGGGGAGGAAAAGTGTCTCCCGCCGTTTGCAAAATATTTAGGAAACATGGTAGATATTGTGTAAACTCTAAGGGTCTTCTATCTGAGGAAATAGTTATAGGCCTGCTATGTAATATTACACACGAATTTTTTAGCCCCATTTATCACATATATATATATATATTTACAATGTAAACAACCTATTTATTACATTGTGGGTGGCCCTATCTATTAATGATCACAGTATGGGATTGTAGTGAATAATATGGGTTTGTAAACATATTCTACTAATTATTAAGTAGATTTAAATCGGGGACCAACGCATTTATCGAAAATGAGATTTTAGTTTACATTTATAGCGTTCTTTAATAGTTTACAAATTTTCACTTTTCCATATTTTGGGAGGGGCTTGAGCCCTAAAGCCACCTTCTAAAATCCGCCACTGGGTGGAGGGGCTCACTGGTCATTTTCAAAATCATTTGCCCTTGAACATCCGCTGACTCATTAGGTTCACTCATTATTTTTTTAACTTATCAATACTTTTAAATGTGAGGTAAAATAACAACTAATGTAAATACGGCGTTCAAGGAAGCGTGCTAATAGGATTGTCTAAGGGTTGGGACGGGTAGACCGCGATTTATGGCCCCGATGAGGGATGACGACAGAGCCTGATGTTTTCTAGACGACGAATACACAATTTCTACCTACGAGCCAAGTGCAGCTCATAAAATTTGACCTGTAGCTCCTCTAGACGTCGCGGGAAAATTATACCAACTAATGTATTAATATATGTAATCAATATATAAGACAGACAGTTACTGTTGGCAGCGATATTGTTGTCAGTCGGTTGGGCCTTTTCATATAAACTTTAAATATTTAGCTTATATTTTAATGCCATAAACTATGTTAGAATCTATTTTATTAGGCATTATTTTAGTTATTTTTTTTTCATTGTGGCTTGATATCACGCAATGCCATGTGGCCCCGTGCTTGTAACCCTAACCTCAGTAACAAATATGATTTACCTGAGTTTTATTTTACTTTGGTTTTATTATAGCCTGGCATCGCAACATACGATGGGGCACCATGCTTGTAACCCTAACCTCAGTAACAAATATGCTTTATCTGTATTTTATTTTACTTTGGTTTTATTATAGCCTGGCATCGCAACATACGATGGGGCCCCATGCTTGTAACCCTCACCTCAATAACAGATACGCTTTGTCTGTATTATATTTTACTTTTTTTATTATAGCTTGACATCGCAACATACGATATGGCCCCGTGCTCGCCGAGCTTGTAACCCTCCCCTCAGTGATTGATACGCTTTGTCTGTATTTTATTTTACTTTGGTTTTATTATGGCCTGACATCGGGACATACGATGGGGCCCCATGCTTGTAGCCGTCACCTCAGTAACTGATACGCTTTGTCTGTATTTTATTTTACTTTGGTTTTATTATGGCTTAACATCGCGACATACGATGGGGCCCCGTGCTCGCCGTGCTTGTAACCCTCACCTCAGTGATTGATACGCTTTGTCTGAATTTTATTTTACTTTGGTTTTATTATGGCCTGACATCGTGACATACGGTGGGGCGACTGTGTTTTATTTCTCTCAGTCGTTATCTATATTGCATTTAGACGTAGGAAGAGCCAATGTTCAGACAATAATAAACGTAGAATCTTTATTAATTATTTCTGTATTTTACAACTTAACTATCGTAAAAACTTCTCTAACAAGAAAAAAAACTCAAATTAATCACTTGGCCCATGATTTATTACATTATTCTGTTAATTTTAAACATAACGGCCGTGGGCGGTCGCCTCTCTCTACTTTGAATATGGTCATAAACGTATCAAGGCTATGAAAAAATACAGTTTTTTTAAGATAGCAATAGTTAAGTTTAAAATATTTTTACTAATTATTTAAATATTTCATGTTTTTTTTATTCAGTTTCTTCTATTAGTTCACACTCTCTTCTTATGTTCACACTCTGTTTTTATCTCGTACAAATTATCAATGGTAATAAAATATTTTTTTGGTTTTTTCAAATTGTCTTTATAGTTTTTGACTTTACATTTCAAACGAAAAGGAACCAATTTCCTTTAAGACCTATATTTTCAATAACTGTAAATAAGGCTGAGGTTCAAACATTCCTAATAGCAGGACTTTAATCTACTAAACTTGTTTCTACACTCGATCAACTTTATGTTGCCCTAAGTAGAGTAATATCTCAAGATGGATTAAAGATACATATTGAAATACGATTGGTCAAACATATCAAGTTGTAAACGAATTCACAAAAAAATAGTTGTTTATAAGGAAATTTTGTTTTGATAAAATTGATTTATATATATTAAATTTAATTTGTATTAAGAAATAAAATTATTATACAAAAGTTTAAAATTTGTTTCAATACCAATTCTGGCATTTACCCCTACAACCACATAGTTTGTAGACTGTTGTAATTATTAAATAAAAAATTACTAAAATAAATTTTTCTTTGAAGACCAAAGTAGGAATTGATTAAAATCTTTTTTCATATTACTTGTTATAAACATGTTTAACCTGCTGTTGTTAAAGATTAGACTAATAGACTAATCATGCCCATCCCCCCATTTCACTCCACCTCACTTTATTACTAAAACCTCTAGATGAGGTCACCACAAAACGAAGTTCCATTTGTTGAAGAAACGTAGGAATAGAAATTATTATAAAATAAATTCGCCTTTTGAAGGCGCGACATTCTCACATTGATTTATAACTTGATATCATTATTCTTAATTTAATCAACCACTTGACTTTGGCACGTGGGATAGGCCTATAGATGTCAGTTGTGCACGAAGGCTAATCCTGTAACACGAGGTTTGTTCTAGCAGCTAGTTTTCGCTTGGTTCTCCAGCGCGCTAGATTTCCCGTCGGACGGGGCCAGGGAACTAGCTACAGTCTACTGTTGGGATTGGCTTTGTCTGCGTTAGACAAGACGCGTAGCGTGTTGAAGACTGTTTAGACGAAAAAGGAGGAAATAGGTGAGCCAATGGGTCGAAAGAAGGAATTTGCTAGGAACATCATCAGGACTTACTTGTCAGCTTGCAGCAGAAGACTCAAAATCATATACGAAAATACTGAGATGTCAGAATTAAAATTTTAGAATCTCCTTGAAGTGTTATAGAAAAGTGACATCAATGTGAAGCGAGCAATACTTTGTAAAACTAGAATAGAAATTAGGCCCTACGCTACGATTCTTGGCAACTGATGACAGTTTAAAGATCGGCAATTAGTTTTTGCATGGCAGATTGCCTCTTGTTCCGTTCAAAATAATCTTTGGCTGAAACATCCTACAATGCATAGACTACTGTTTGTAAATCCCGCCCCTCAAGGTACAACGGGGGGGTGGGTCATACCACAGAACACTTAATACAGTCGTATAGTGAAATAGGTATAGGGAGTTGTGAGGCGAATTCGCCATCTTGGCTGGTTAAAATCTCTCCAATATCGCGTCGTGCATTAAATTTAATAAAAACTGTTTAAAGAACTTTGGAATTAAATTTTGATACTTGGTAAGTATAAGCAGCATGATTCCATCATTCAGAATATTAAACCATAAAAGTAATATTTTGTTTTAAAGAACGTTAAAAAAATAGATTTAATAAGAATTGCACTTAAATAAACATCAAAATGTTAGTAAGACTCATAGACTAAAGTGTTTTGATGATCACAAATTCCTACATAGGCTAAATACCATTACATTTTAATACATTTCCATAAGTAAATAATAACAGTGAAAGGTCGATTAATCACAAATTTACTCTAATTTATAGGCCTAATGATAGAATATCATATCCTCTCTAACGCCCACACAACAATTTTGACATCCCAGTAATACACAAGTGCGTTCATCCTCATCGTGGCAACGTGACCATTCCACTGACACCTAAACTCCAATCTTCATATCCAGATGTTACAAACGACGTATAGTGCGGCTATATAACCCAGCACTTGGCCTTGGGAGACAATTTCTCGTCTACTACTACTTCTAAAAACGTTACATTTTACAAATGCTCTATGCATCGACAGCTTCTGTATCAGATATTTCCACACATAATTCAACAATGTTTATTACTTCATACTGAAGTTAATTTATTATCGAAATTACCTAATATCGACCTTCTCATGCAAGTAAGTGTTTTGACAGTCCTTATCGTATCTGTAGGGAAATATTTATTCTGCACTCTACCTCCCTACTGCGGTCTCTCAAGGCCAAACGTACGGTTACTTGATCCACACTATACATGCGCTACAAGATTCCAGAATCACATAAGTAGGCATTTCCTTTGTTTTCAGCCAATTCAGCAATCGCTTTTCTTTTGGACACCTAATCCAGTGTTAAGAAATATACTTAATGACTGTTTAATCAGACCAGCAGTAATATTATATTTATATATATATATATATATATATATATAATATTATATTTATATATATATATATATATATATATATATATAATAACCTAAGTTATTTAAAATATAACTTATCCTTTAGGTTATATATAATTCCCTTACCTTCAATTGTCTCACCTTCAGGTTTCTAATTAATTAACACCAATATCAATTTTAACATCACTTGCATTTATTCTTGACACTCAATTAATACACATTATACCCATTTATCCTAATACTATTTAGTGGCAAGATTGATTCCTTAGTAACATTACAATTACAAATAAAAGAGGACTCTTGAGGTTTTAAGTTATTACAATAAAATCTAATAATTACAGTGTTAATTCCTCTTTCTCTCTGGTCGTTATTATGGATCTTTTTATAAATTAGAACGCGGTGAAAAAAACTATATTATTAGTCTATACTAATAATATTAAAAATTTTCTGAATTTACTGTTTACAAAACCCTGTTGCCTAATTTTAATGTAAAAAGAAAGTACTTATTGTTTGTTGAGTTCCTGGGATCTTGACCGTTGATACTTCTTCGATGCACTTTTCACACAACTAAATTACTTTTCCTAATTCCTTACTAAATTATTTACTTCGCACTTTTTAAATTATACACATACAAAAAATTAAAATTCCCTTAATTATATTGACAAAATTTACCCTATATTAACATTGTTAACACTTAGACCCCCCCCCCAATACGTCTGCTCTCTTCTGAAGTTCTTCCAAGACTCTCCCGATCTCTTCCTTTCCTAGCTCGCATCATCTCTCTCCCCTTACGTATTTTTGTTAATTTGGTTATCCCCACACCCTGCCTTCTCTAACGGTACAGTGTTATTATAACCCAGGTATTTTGGTCCTTGGAAAGTCCTATCCCAAAATAGTTGGACCCTTCTTTTGTCAAAGGTTCCCTCAGCCCCTCTATGACTATACTTGAAATAGAACAATGGTTAAGAACTTTGTTTGAATTTTTAGTAACTATTCTTGTCGCTTTTGCTTAATATTTCTTCCGACTGATTTTCTTTTTGGATATAAACTGAATTTATTATTTAGTCTCCTACGTTTATGTTATAATATATATATATATATATATATATATATATATATATATATATATATATATATATATATATCACTTTCACTTATGTACTTAAACAAGAATCTTACTTGGTATTTATGCGAGCTAACTTTCAATGGCTGGCTGTGCCGTCATCCTCGGGCATACTCTACCAGTATGCCCGAGGATGACGGCACAGCCAGCCATTGAAAGTTAGCTCGCATAAATACCAGGTAAGATTCTTGTTTAAGTACATAAGTGAAAGTGATAATTGTATACAAGAAAACAGTGTTGCATAACTACAAATATATATATATATATATATATATATATATATATATATATATATATATATAGAATATCAAATGTGTTTTCATGTTAGAATATTTTTAAGATTAAATAATATACACTAATACTGGAATATTTAATTTATTGAATAATAAACTCAAAGCTTTTCGTTGGTTTACATTACCAGCATACTCAGGAGTTACAATACTAAGAATGATGAAAGAACTGTCTAACAAACATGAAGCTACTAGATAAAGCAATACTGTATTGCTTTATCTAGTAGCTTCATGTTTGTTAAACAGTTCTTTATCATTCTTAGTATTGTAACTCCTGAGGATCTTGGTAACGTAAACCAACGAAAAGCTTTGAGTTTATTATTCAATAAATTAAATATTCCTGTATTAGTGTATATTATTTAATCTTAAATATATATATATCGTGATATTTCACTTCGTCCATTATTTTTCCGTATCACTGACTTTGACTTTATGAAGTTATTATTATTACTTGTACATAACGTTTTCCTCCACCAAGTGCAATAATTTTACCTTATGTGATGAGGTTCTTTTCGGTCAATTGACCATTGTCGAATCCCTGTTCACATAAACATGAAATAACAAATTACGAAAATAACCTAACCATACTGGAAATAAACAATAACCCAATAGAACTAAACTCATTAGAAAAATACCACATTTATAAAAACATATACAACAATTTAATGAACCTACAGACAACATATGCAGACGACGTACTATTTAAAAACATTATGCATGCGGCTCAAGAAGAAATATGTATGACGTCAACAAATACCAACATCACGGACCGAACATTCACACCAGAAAAATAGAGAAAAATAATCAGTGATTCGACAATGTTCAATTGACCGAAAGGGACCTTAATTTTACGTAAGGTAAAATTATTGCACTTAGTGGTGGAAAAAAATATTTACAAGTAATAATAATAACTTTATGCACACACACACACACACACACACACACACACATATATATATATATAGGCCTACTTGTTATGATAGTTATCGTACCCAATTTGTATTTTTCAACTATATTAATACAAAAATAAATTTTGTTTTTCCAAATTTAAGCAGTAGGCCTATGCAATTGCGCTATCTCACCTTATGGGGTAATATGGGGCATTTAGTTTTAAAAAATTTAAGTGGTAAAAAGTAATTATGGAAAGATAATTAAAATTTATGAAATGAAAAATCAATGTCATTGATTAAAAAATAAAATTTAAAAATTAATTCAGTTTTTTTAAAACTATCTATAGTGACGGCTCTTCTCTGTTTTAACGACTCTTGTCTGTTCAAAATGTAACCTAAATCCTTGAACTCTAGTTTATATAAACATAACAGACAGTCAACAAGATATAAACAGTGGTAGATATAGCTATTATAAATTATCACAAGTCACAATTGATACATTTGAAAAACAATCTCGTCTATGCACTGTTCCCGAAGTTACTTTTACTTTACGGCGATAAGCACTGGAGTATAGACAAACACATTTCTTCTTCTTCGTCTTCAAAGCCAGTGCTATCATCACGCCGGAATGACATTTACAAGCAGTACACCCGCTTACCCGTGAGCCACATAGCCCTCGGTTTTCGCTATAGACTTAAACTATGTCACTCCTTCTAGGTTGTGTGTGTGTGTGTGTGTGTGTGTGAGAGAGAGAGAGAGAATGCACGTGTGTGTAATCAACACGCAGTTGCGTGACAAGAGGGGGGGGGGGAGTTGAACATAGGCCCCCAACTGGTTGGTAATTTTTATAACAGATGAACATTATTGGACATTTAAACTACAGATCTCCATTTCAGACCAGCGACCTACCATCGTTGTTATATATATATATATATATATATATATATATATATATATATATATATATATATATATATATATATATATATATGTATATATAGGATAGATAATAATTATTTTTCCTGAAGGAGCTGTTACTGTTATATATATATATATATATATATATATATATATATATATGTATATATACATTTATATACATATATATATATATATATATATATATATATATATATATATATATATATATACAGCCTGCTAACAATACGGAGACCATACATTGGTCATTTTGCATTCAAACTGGCAGCCGGGTACTTGTGGCAGCCGTATGTAACACCCTTTGACAATAATCGAAATAAAAATCATGTCAATAAGTGTAATAAGAAGTGTTTTATTGGTGGTATACTGTATTTGGAAGTTCTATGGTCGTTCGGAATTTTTAAAAAATAATTTGTAATAACCAAACGGTACTCGTATTGATAGCAGAGTGAACGGGATTTGTATATCACAAGTTCGTAACATTTCCGCCAGGAGCAGCATAGTCGCCTCCTGTATATAAATTTACTGTATATTTCAAACATTCCATAACATTATGGCAGCCACAAACTTGGCAACATTGCTGGTATCCACATAGATATCAATCGTACTACATAATGTATATATTTGAATTGGACAAAGAATCGCTGGAAAGTGACCACTCGGGGGTTTTTGAGGATGCTGAATTCAATGCCGTCATCGAAAGTCACCGGGGATGTACTGGTGAGGCTAAACCCATGTACAAAAGGGGTTGAATTATGGTAAAAATGTCAGATGTCCAAAAATCGCGGGATAATGACTATTCGGGGGTTTATGAGGATGCTAAATTCAATGGCGTCATCTAGAGTCACCGGGTATGAACCGGATGTGACTCTACGTAAGTACCAAAGGGATGATTTGGGGTAAAAAAGTCAAAAGTCAAAAAATTACTAAAAAATAACCACTCGGGGGATTTTGGTAAGGCGGAATTTAATGCCGTCACCGAAAGTCACCGGGGATGCACTGGTATGGTTCCACGCGAGTACCAAAGGGGTGAATTGGGGTGAAAAGGTCAAAAGTCAAAAAATCGCTGCAACACAACCACTCGGGGGTTTTTGAGGATGTTGAATTCAATGCCGCCATCGAACGTCACCGGGGATGGACAGATGAGACTCTACGTGAGTGCCAAAGGGATGATTTGGGGTAGAAATCTCAAAAGTAAAAAAAATACTAGAAAATAAAAACTCGGGGAATTTTGATGAGATGGAATTCAATGCCGTCACCGAAAGTCACCGGGAATGCATTGGTGTGGTTCCACGCGAGTACCAAAGGGATGAATTGGGGTGAAAATGTCAAATGCCTAAGAATCGCGGGAAAATGACCGTTCGAGGGTTTCTGAGGATGCTAAATTCAATGACGTCATCTAGAGCCACCGGGGATGGACGGTTGTGACTCTACGTTAGTACCAAAGGGATGATTTGGGGTAAAAAAGTAGAAAAACAAAAAATTACTACAAAATAAACACTCGGGGGATTTTGGTAAGGCGGAATTTAATGCCGTCACCGAAAGTCGCCGGGGATGCACTGGTATGGTTCCCCACGAGTACCAAAGGGGTGAATTGGGGTGAAAACGTCAAAAGTCAAAAAATCGCTGCAACATAACCACTCTGGGGTTTTTGAGGATGCTGAATTCAATGCCGCCATCGAAAGTCACCGGGGATGGACAGATGAGACTCTACGTGAGTGCCAAAGGGATGATTTGGGGTAGAAATCTCAAAAGTAAAATAAAAATACTAGAAAATAAAAACTCGGGGAATTTTGATGAAGCGGAATTCAATGCCGTCACCGAAAGTCACCGGGAATGCATTGGTGTGGTTCCACGCGAGTACCAAAGGGTTGAATTGGGGTGAAAATGTCAAATGCCTAAGAATCGCGGGAAAATGACCGTTCGATGGTTTCTGAGGATGCTAAATTCAATGACGTCATCTAGAGTCACCGAGGATGGACGGTTTTGACTCTACGTTAGTACCAAAGGGATGATTTGGGGTAAAAAATCAACAGTCAAAAAATTACTAGAAAATAACCACACGGGGGATTTTGGTAAGGCGGAATTTAATGCCGTCACCGAAAGTCGCCGGGGATGCACTAGTTTGGTTCCACGCGAGTACCAAAGGGGTGAATTGGAGTGAGTCAAAAGTCAAAAGTCAAAAAATCGCTGGAACATAACCACTCGGGGGTTTTTGAGGATGCTGAATTCAATACCGTCATCGAAGGAGACAAGGGATGGACGGGTGTGGGCTCTACGGGAGTATCAAAGGTAGAATTGGGGTAAAAAGGTCAGAGGCCAAGAGATCGTTATAAAATCATCACTCGGGGTTTTTAATAATGCTGAGTCTAATCCTAGCATCGACGTTGGCCATGCGCAATCCGAGATGGGACTGCGGGTGTCGCTGTGGGTGAATTTAGGTAAAACTAGCCAGAATCTAAAATATTGCCCAAACATGGGCATTCGAAGATTTTCGAAGCTGCTAGTCCTACGTCATACCAAGGGTTGATTTGGGGTAATATATCCCACTAACAATAAATCGCCCGAAATTGGCATGTTTCCAACTATGCAACATAACCATCAGAAAGAGTCGGGCTCGTGACCTTGTCTTGGACAGAAGTTATGCTACATCTATTTACTGAAATGATTGTGATATGAAAATATAAACAGGCGTCACACCGATAGCAGTTCTAGTACGTTTTTTTACGTCATGTCTATCAAACTAATCTTTATAACTTGAAGCAGTGTTTCAATGCAGCCTGTCCATGTGATTTAAGCATTTTAAAGACTGTATGTTTGAACGATTCAACTTGAAAAGATAACTGTTTGTCCCAAATTGATATTTTTTTAAAAATTAATTTATTTATTTAATTTTTTTTAAATGTATTTTGTCTACCTAATTGTCATATATTTTCTTTCCATTTTTACTTAGACTATCTACCCGGCTAGCTGGCCTGAGCAACCGCGCGGGTCCATAGGTGGCGGATAGTGGGACGGCCTACAGAAATGTAGGTTACCTGTGAATAAGGATTCCGGAAGGTTTCTGAATATGCAGGCCTGGACCAAGGCAATGGTTCAAAGGTGAGGAATTATCCCTCCTCGTCAGTCAACCGGTTGGGTGTGGTAGAAATAACTGCTCTGACTGGAGAGACTGGGGTAGTTGGGAATTAAGTCCTCACAATGCTACTTTCACCTCCCGGGTGAATCAAGGGCAATGCGGCAGTGAAGTATGAGCGGAAAACTACCCTAACGACACAGTTGTAAAAAAGAGAGTAAAGCAGGCTGTTTGCTCCATGAGCAACAGTTAATAATGTCCTGAACTTGGGGTGTGCTTCAAGGTCAGTGACTGAATACCCAATCCAAGGTGGAAGGCATCGTACCGAAGGATGAATGGCTACAGGGTATAAAATGCAGTCGCACACGATCCCCTTGAGGAACCAGACAAAACCTCATTGTATGTTGTCTTGCCAGGGCAGTGGGGGCTCTGCTCTGGTCGACCGTTATTTCCCCCATACTCGTGGGACGTTAATGGACTAAGTAAGTAAAAGAATTGATTTTGAGACTGCACAGACAGCGGGAGCTAATGAGACGGCAAACCGTGAGTCTGTAGCAGATGTGTCAACGGCAACCATCACTGGGGGTGCGGGGGCGGCTGTTAAGCTGCCGACTGCAGAAACCAGTGAAGTGGCTGTAGAGTTGAGCACGATGTCTAGTCCTGGGGCTGCTCTGCGGACCCAGGCAACTGCGAAGTAAGCAGAACAATGATCAAGATCCTCCAAGTGAACCTACAGCATAGCAGGGCGGCTAGTGCTGTCGTATGTAGGATGCTGGACAGGGGAGAGGTGGACTTGGTTCTCATCCATGAGCCATGGATTTCTGGAGGACGAAATGCTGGCGACATCTGGAGGTAAGCTGTTGTACGATAAAGACTCCGGTGTTCCCAGGACGTGTATCCTGGTTAGGAGGGGGTTGAGTGCTTTTGTACTAACGGACTTCTGCTACAGGGACTTGATAGCAGTGAAGGTGGAGCTGCGGGCGGAGGGGGGATGAAGAGGCTGAACCGGCCACTGCATATCTCCCTTTTGACTACGCGGGGGCTCTACCAACATAAGAGCTGAGGAGGCTGGTCGAGCACTGCGGGGCTGTGGATGAGGAGCTGCTGGTGGGGATGGATGCTAACTCCCATCACACTTCGTGTGGAAGTACAGGTACCAACACTAGAGGTGAGGAACTTTTAGCTTATCTTAGCTATAAGAATTTACTAGTCTTAAATCAGGGGGAAGAGCCGACGTTTGTCACTAGGGCCAGACAGGAGGTCCTAGACATTACGGTGGCATCGAACCAGATGGCTAGGTATGTACTAAACTGGCATGTGTCGGATGAACCATCTTCTTCTGACCACAGACATATTAGGTATGATATCTCCCTAAATCCAGCCATGCTTCGGCCAACCAGGGATCCAAGAAGAACAGACTGGGACTCCTACAGGAGGGACCTGGGTGTTCGGATTGAGGAGGCTGGATTGGAGTATGGTGGGAGGAGAGAGCTAGAAGACTCTGCCACATTGGTTGGCGAGGCTATAGTAGAATCCTTTACTGATAACTGCCCTCTCAGTGAGGGGAGAAAAGTAGGGGATCCGTCATGGTGGAACAAGAAGCTAGCCAAACTTCGGAAGACCACCAGGAGACTCTTTAATAGAGCAAAAAAGAACGGGGAGTGGGACCAGTATAGGAAAACACTAACCGAATACAACAGGGCAATTAGAGAAGCACGCAGGAAGTCCTGGAAGGAGTTCTGTCAAGAGATTGACAAAACTCGGGAAGGGGCACGACTGCATAAAGTGCTCTCTAAGGACCCAGTTAACCCGGTGGGGATGCTAAGAACCCCACTGGGAAATATAACAAAAACTGCAGGGGAAACTGTGTAAGAATTAATCAGAACACATTTCCCTTCAAATACTCTGAGGAAACGTGGAGGAGCAGACACTGAACCAGTTGCCAAACTCTCCACAAGACGTGGTAAGAGGGAGGACTGGGAAGTGGCAAGGAGGATAGTAACTCCACAAAGGGTAAGATGGGCTATTGGCACATTTAAACCCTACAAATCTCCAGGTCCAGATGGGATCTATCCTGTGCAGCAGGGAATGGATATGCTGGTGCTGGTACTTACTAAATTATACAGGCTAAGCATTGCTCTAGGGCATGTGCCGGCAGCCTGGAAATCTAGTAAGGTGGTCTTTATACCTAAGCCCACCCGTAACCAATCGGAAGGGAAAGGATACAGACCTATTACACTCATGTCCTTTGTTCTTAAGGGACTTGGAAAACTGGTTGATAGGCATATTAGGGGGAGTGCTTTGGCCATAAAACCACTGCATTGGAACCAGTATGCTTATCAACCGGGGAAATCCTGCGAGGGAGCTCTCCATCAAATGGTGGGTAGGATTGAGCATATGATCGCTAAGAAAGGTTGTGCCATAGGTGCCTTCCTCGACATTGAAGGGGCTGCTTTCAATAACCCCTCAGTGGGGACGATGGTAAGTGGTGCAAGACGTCATGGAGTGGATGCGACCACTTGTGGTTGGATAAGTTCCATGTTAACAAACAGAAGCATTTCTGTAGAGGTGGCAGGGGAGGTCAGAAGGGCGAAGACAAGTCTGGGCTGTGCACAGGGGGAGGGGGTTCTCTCTCCTTTGTTATGGTGCCTAGTGGTTGACAACCTTATTGAACTCCTGAATGAACAGGGGTACTTCTGCCTGGGATATGCGGACGACATAGTTGTTCTGATCCTGGGCAGATTCCCTGATACAGTTCTTGAGGTAATCAGAAATCCTCTACGACTGATTGAAGAGTGGTGTAATAAGGAGAACCTTAGGGTAGATCCGAAAAAGACTGCTCTTATTAACTTCACCAGACAGCGAAAAGATCTGACGACCAGGATGCCTCGCTTGTTTGGTGAATACCTTGAGTTTGTGGGGGAGGTGAAGTACCTGGGAGTTACTCTGGACAGGAAACTCACCTGGAACCCACATCTTGAGAGGACAGTTAACAGGACCAAAAGGGCACTGATGACAGTGAGAAGAATGGTGGGTAAGAAATGGGGACTGAAGCCATCAATGATGCACTGGATGTATCTGAGGGTGATAAGACCTATGATTACCTATGGTGCTCTGGTGTGGTGGACAAAGGCCAACCAGGCACAGTCAAGAGCTCAACTGAGCTCTATCCAGAGATTGGCTTGTCTGTGCATACTGGGAGCGATGTCAACTACACCTGGTGCAGCAATGGAAGTAATGCGTAACCTCCCCCCCCCCCTTGAGCTTGTCCTTAGCGGAGAGGCGAGGCTGGCGGCATGGAGATTGCGCAACTCGAACAACTGGGCTAACCTCCCAGATGTTTCGGGACAAATCAGTATCGAGTGCGTGGTCAAAGAACCCGTCTTGGAAATGGGCAGCGACCACATTACTCGAACGTTTGCACCTGACCAGGTCCACCATACTATCATGGAATGGTCAGGGACATTAACATCGGGAGCTCAGATCTGGTACACAGATGGCTCCAAGATGGACCTCGGCACTGGAGCGGGGGTGTATTGTAAAAACCCAATGGTAAAACTATTTTTTTTTTTGGATAGGGATACCTCTGTCTTTCAGGCCGAAATATATGCTATAAATGCCTGTCTGGGAGAGATAGCGAGAAGGGGAACACGCAGGACCCGGATTGCTATTTTCTCCGACAGTCAGGCAGCAATTAAGGCACTAAACAGACATGGGGTCACCTCGGCCATAGTCAAGGAGTGCCTAAATAACCTACATGCCCTGGCAAGGCACAATCAAATCAAGATAGGTTGGGTGCCAGGGCATAGGGGAATACTTGGAAATGAAGCCGCAGATGCGCTGGCCAGAGAGGGGTCTTCGACTCCCATGATTGGACCGGAGCCTGCGGTAGGTATTTCCAAATCCATGGTCAAGATGGCAGTGCGAAGGTGGATGGCTGAAAGACACTGAGCACTGGATCAGGGCTGAATGGATGAGACACAGTAAGCTAACCCTTAGGAAACCTTCCTTGGGGCTGCAGAAGAGTTTCATCTATCTGTCTAGGCAGGAACTAAGGATAGCCACAGGTCTACTCACGGTGGACTAAGGAAACATCTGCATAATATGGGTATCTACAAAGATGAACCAGTGTGCAGATTATGCGGCAAGAACTGGAGACCGCCACACACATCATTTATAGATGTGAAGCACTTGCCGAGAGGCGCTTCAACCTCAGCACAGCTCTGGAAGAGGATGCTGAAGGTAAAACACTAGTCAGAAAACTCCTAAACCTGGTAAGAGGGAAGGGGCTATTTAACTAGATCAGGGAGGTAAGTACAATATACCTTAAGGTAGCAGTGCTTTGGGCAGTTTTAAACCCGCTCCCAAGTCAAGAAAAAAAAATAGACTATCTAAACATTTATGTTTTGTTTTCTCATTCTTCGTCGGGTAATTAATTTTCTTCTCTTTTCGTGTTATTATCTTTTGTTCTCTTAAAAAAGATGGTATCGCTAGCGGGGGCAGCGGAATGACTTTTCAGCCATTAGTTAATGTAAAACTTCTACTATAACATTAAATTAAAAAAAACTATAAATAAGTAGACCTTACATTTGTTCAACCTTTATACAACTTAGAATAAACGACAAAAAACGGAAATTTTTTACCCACATCATTTCATCGACTTATCTTTATCAGCTTATATATCCAGAAAACCTATTATGCCAATATCTACAAACTCCAAGCTTAGTCTTTAACTGCCGTCATCGTGCCTGACCATCAGCGATGGGTTATCCGAAGAAGACAGTGATTCAGGTGCTGTATCTAATGACCAACTTTTAGAAGGCATCAAAGAGAATAGGGGAATTGTGCAACAGAGTGAAGAAGTAATTGAGCAAAAGATTATGATACCGAATCTCAATGAAGTCCATCAGACGATGAAGATGATTTCGAAAAATTGCAACCTCCAGAAATTTACAAATTTTTCTATTTGTATAGATACATTGTTATAAACAATGTAGAATTTGTCCAGCAACAAAAAATAGAAAGACTAGTTACACTTTGTAAGCTGTCTTTGTACAGCCAATATGTCTACAATGTTCTGGGCCGTACTCCTGTCAAAATTTAGTTATTATTTGTAATGCCAGTTTCCATAAATAAAGCTTATAATGTGTCAAATGATATCTTGTATATAAAGTTAAGTGTGTACAATCAGTGAACAAGAAATAATTAGTGTATGTTAATTATCATGCGATTATAAGTCTTTTTAGCTAAACTGCGCGAAAATCTGTAGGTTTTATTTACTACAGTTTTCAATTAGTAAATAAAATATAACTGATCTCAAAACTACGTTTACCCTACTAGTCACATTGCAATCAGAATATTCAAAAACGATTTTTATAAAGTAAATGCAAGATAAATTGTTAAACCACACAATAAATCACACTTAGACATTTCGTGCCTGTGAACTACAAAGGCAGTAGTAATGTGACAGAAATTGCAGGTCACATGTATTGTATACATAAACCTAAATAACATCTGTGCGAGTGTTGTCAGTTTATATTACGATATCAGGCTGTCTGATGTAAACAAACATAGGTCCAAGCCAAACAAAGATAAAGGCTCGCAGTCGACAAGTACTCTCTTGGACGAAGGCCCGAAAAACTGACTTTTTGCATTCTATCTTTTCCATCCCATTCTCTCATTTACATACGGCGTAAACGTAAATAACTTATGGTATCTTCCCAACGTCAAAATGGTCGTATAAAGACGGAAACATTGGTTTCTATCCTCGACTTTAGCCGCTGGTAGTCTATATTTTATTTTATTAATATGTTTATTGAATACATTGGTATTAACTTTTAGTGAATATATATGGCGTAGGCCATATTAAATGGTATTATCCCAACGTCAAAATGGTCGTATAAAGACGGAAACATTTGTTTCTATCCTCGACTTTAGCCGCTGGTAGTCTATATTTTATTTTATTAATATGTTTATTGAATACATTGGTATTAACTTTTAGTGAATATATATGGCGTAGGCCATATTAAATGGTATTATCCCAACGTCAAAATGGTCGTATAAAGACGGAAACATAAGTTTCTATCCTCGACTTTAGCCGCTGGTAGTCTATATTTTATTTTATTAATATGTTTATTGAATACATTGGTATTAACTTTTAGTGAATATATATGGCGTAGGCCATATTAAATGGCATTATTCCAACGTCAAAATGGTCGTATAAAGACGGAAACATTTGTTTCTATCCTCGACTTTAGCCGCTGGTAGTCTATATTTTATTTTATTAATATGTTTATTGAATACATTGGTATTAACTTTTAGTGAATATATATGGCGTAGGCCGTATTAAGTGTTACATCTGTTAATACATGTGTTGGAGACTAGTGTTAACATGTTTGCAATGTTACCAAATTGTAACAATATACAGCAAATAATAGTCACTTTTAGATTCTTAAAATCGGATAGTGATTCTATGACAATTAATTTGAAAAGCTAGTTAATTTAAAAAATAAATACTTTATCTATCCTATAGTATCTAAGAGCACCAAGGGAAAAGTACGAGATGCATTGACCAGAACATTAAGATAAGTTTGGTCTGCCATCAAGTAAACAAACGCGTCAGAATGGCTTTCGGAGTGTCGACTGTTTATGTTTCCATATCAGAATTGTGTCTGTAAATACATAGCATAACAAGATACATTCCCTCCAAGATAAGGTCACGAAGCCACAACTGTATGTCCTTTCCAGCGAACCAACAGTGTATGTTTGAAGGAAATGACAGATGTAATATAATTGGAGTGGTACAGTCTCAAAAACTACCGAGTGTCAATTTTTATGAGATTTTTTTGATATTAGGATTTTATATTTATTTTCTAATAAGTTCAAGAAATAATTCCGTTCTTGACGATAACACTTGCGTGTTTGCAAACACAAATACCAGTAACCCCATAATTATTTATAAAGTTTTACGAAAGCATGCTAAAATAGCATATTTACAAATTCCTGAAGTACTTACATCGATGAATCTAATGAAACACTTGCCAACAATATCTCAACTCTTCCAAATGAATGACCAAGGTATTAAAGAACTAGCGTTATTTATAGGCCATACAACATCATTTGTATCACTAATAACATTATATATATTTTTTTTTCATCCAAAATACTCAAAAATAGTTTGAAAGATATAAATAATGTTGCAAAGAAAGAACACGTGGATATATACACCTATGACCATAAGGGCAAAACATTTTAAGTACTTATTTAAGGATACATGTATCATAGTTGTTAACATGCCAATTAAACTAGAGAGCACTGCAAGCGGTTTAAGCAATGGTAAATATTTAAATTTCTTTATTTCTACATCTCTGAAGATTATATGTAAGGATATAGTTCTTCCCAATGTATATTGCAGTGTAGCTAGGAATCAAAATGTTTTCGGTAAGGAATGTAATAAATCTATTATGTTTATCCTCGATATTCTAGTCCCAAGAGTAACTTTAATGTCTATGGGACTTTCACTCACTTTAGAGTTGCATGAAAAATGTTTCAAGTACGGTGATCATTGGTAAGGAAACAAATACAGTAGTGCATGGATAATTCAAGGTAGATGGGACCGAGACACCGTCGGATTACCGAAAACTTGGATTACACGGAAATAGCTTCCTGTAAACTAGAAAAACACAAGAGTTCTATTGAACCCTAATACTATAATTAAGAATGGACAAAATACGTATGTAAAACTTTATTGATTACAGTACATACATAAATTAATGTTGCTTGGCTCTTCAAGACTACTGTACTGACTCTTGCTTGCGAGGATACCATATGATATGAATACTATACTAAGTATCGGCAATTATAGCTAAAGAAAAGTCGATGACCTTTGTAACCTTTATGAGGAAACCCAATAATTTGATCGTAGATAGTCTTTTTGTTTGCCTACCATAAAAATAAAACGAGATTATCAGTAAAATATCAGTGAATCTTAAGTATAGTGAAAAATTACCGTGATCATCGGTAGTAAATATTTATGATTATCAACGTCTAAAGATTGACTACAAAACGTTTTATAAGCACTTGGTTAGAGTTGCTTAACTGAAGTAATTTTCTATCAACGAAGAATAGAGAATATTCAAATTGAAATATTAAGTTTGTAATTAGGAGTTATTTATTAACTGGTATTGCTAGTGGTAGGATTCGTAAAATATATAACAAAGCAGACAGTTTTGAGAAGTGATTGAGTATTAGCAGACTTTGTTTTGAGATCAGACACAGCCGAACGGACTAAAATCATTCTGATACTAACTATAAAAATGTATGTAACATGACCGAAGAACGGAGAGATTTTTTAAAGTGAAAAAAAAATCTACAAAACAGTCATTATCTTTTACATCTTGTTTTTTTAACAAGAAATACCATCATAGTGACTAATCTCATTCTGACACTCTGCATAACGCTATTTCACAGCTAGTTTTTGAAGACTGGTTCCTCAGCTATATTCGCCAAAATATTTGTAAATTTTTTCACCATAATAATAATAATAAATCAAATTGTAGATATGCGAGCCAGGAGGGATACGGTTAAAGATAGAATTAAAGTGAAGATTAAAATATATTTAAATCTTATCAGATATATTTTCAGGTGAATTCAACGGGTCTTGATGAAAGTAACCACACAATCAAGGTGAAATGTCATCCTTTCGGAAAATATCCAAGGGAGGAATTAAATAAATTTTTTAACCTGCCAACAACGACTACCAGGAAAATTTAATAAATGTAGTTAAAGAAGAACTTTTAGAAAAAATAGGTCTTTACTCAAACACAATTGTACCTATAACAACTTATGACAAATCAAATATGGTTGGTAAATAAAACAGATGTATTACATTGCTTACCGAAAGCGTTTTTCACCGTGATGCCTAGCTGCAATGCAATATACATTGGGAAGAACTATATCCTTACATAATATTATATTCTTTAGAGATGTAGAAGTAAAGAAGTTTAAATATTTACCATTGCTTAAACCGCCTGAACTGCTTTCTAGTTTTATTGACAGAAAACCACCTATGATACCTGAATCCTTATATAAATACTTAAAATGTTTTGCCCTTATCTTGATAAAATGTGTATATTGGCACTAAAATGTCATATATTCGTGAAAATTTTACTCCTTGTTAGAATACTATATGCACCCTTTTAAAGCATATGCTCACAAAAAAATAAAACAGTTTTTTGGTTACATTTGGCTGTCGTAAGTACAGAAATACTATTATTTCAATATTTAATTTCTTTACCCGAAAATGGTAATATGTACTCAATTGAACCTATAAAATATAGACGTGTTCAATGGGCCTACGTGAACAAAAAATTAACATTACATGAGATTCGACCAAATAAAAGCCTTCTTATATTTACAATGTACAATATAGGTAGATTTTTCTGGTTACCTACCTGAGGTAAGGGTGATACAATATATCGAAGAAGTTTATTGAAATAAAGTAAGAAATGTATAGCCATTACCTCTAAGCTAAATTAGAACAGATGTAAATTGGCCTTTACATTCATTCGTCGCAGAAATTGAACACCACACAGACACAGTGTTTGTTAATCCCCGTGGCATGGGCTTGATAGGCACTTATAGGTGGTGTTGGTTGCCAGGTGTGTCTGCAGTTTCAGCCACAATTCCTGTATTAATGAAGTCGTATTCAATGTTTTTACCGCCACGAAGTTGATTTTTAAAACTATTTCTTCATTAATTAATTAGTTTTTAGGTTTACATTTTTTTGGTTACATTATTTTTTCTCTATTTAAATATAGGGAAAGACAAATTAATACTTGTTTAAATACAAGATTTTCCTTTTAATAGATTTTCTCGTTTTATATTTATTAGTCATTTAGTTAATTAGTGTTATAAGTAATATAAAATTTGCAATTATTATTCAATTCTTAATTTCATATTATATATACACAATTTTGTATATTACGTGTCCTTTCTTTGCTACATTATTTATATTTTTGAAACAATTTTTGCTTTTTTGGATGACAAAAATATATATTATGTTATTATTCCACGATTAGGTTAGGTCTTCCACTTCACAACAGAAACTAGTAAGACGAAACAGGCTAAATATTCTGGTTGTTCACCAGCAAGACTCCAGAACAAAAGTGAAATGCTTACAGATTACGACAGCTGATGATAGGAATGAATAATCTAATATTTATGATTGCGCCCAGCTTCCACTCATTTTCTCCTCCAAACATATGGCTAATCACACTTTCCCGCTATTTATTAACAGTGTCTGGAATCGCACTCTCGAAAACTCACACGTGCGTTATCCTTGACTTTCGATGACGAAATTGGAGTCACCCCTTACAAACCCAGAGTATTAATTTACTAGACATTTTTCTAGTATCTTACATTTTCATAAAAATTAACCACCGTTTCTACTCCCGTAGAACCACACCCTCATATTCCCATTAGCTTTTAATGACGGATTCAGCACCATTAAACCCCCCCTAGAGATCATTTTCTAGTCTTTTTTAGGCTTTTACCATTCTAGTCCCAATTCATCACTTGCTACTCCCATAGAGCAACACCCGTGCATCCCCACTTTCGCTCGATTACGGTACCGGACTCAGCACAAATACCCCCCCCCCCGAGTGATCATTTTCTATTGTTTTTTTGCCTTCTGATAATTTTACCACAATTCTAAAATTTCCTACTTCCGTAGATCATTACCCGATCATCTCCACTGACGTCCGATAACAGTACAAGACTCAGCATCATTAAAACCCTCCGAGTGATATTTTCTATTGTTTTTTTGGCTTCTGACAATTTTACCAAATTAAACCCTTTTCTACTCCTGTAGAGTTACATCCGTGAATCCCCGTTTAATGGTAATGACGAAATGGACTCAGCATCATCAAAAATACTCCAATTGATAATTCTCTACCTTTATTTTGCCTTCTGAAATTTTTACCCTAAATCACCAGTTGCTACTAGCATAGAGCATCTCCCGTGCATCCTCATTGACGTTCGATAACTGTAAAAGACTCATCAACATTAAAAACACCCGAGTTATCATTTTTTCTTGTTATTTTGGCTTCTAACAATGTTACCCCAAATCATACTTTTTCTAGTCCAGTAGAGGCACACCTTTGCATCCCCATTTAATATTGTAGGCGGTATTGGACTCAGCACCCTCCAAAACACTACGATTGATCATTTTCTATTTTGTTTTTGCTTTCTCACAATTATACCCCAATTCATCATCTGCTACTCCCATAGAGGATCACCCGTGTATCCCCATTGACGATCGGTAATGGTACAAGGCTCAGCACCATTAAACTCCCCAAGTGATCATTTCCCATTTTTTTTGCCTTCTGACAATTTTTCCCCAATTGGACTCTTTTTCTACTCCCGTAGCGCCACACCCGTGCATCCCCTTATAATATTGAAGACGGTATTTTACTCAACAACCTCCAAAACATTACGATTGATCATTTTCTAACTTTGTTTTGCTTTCTCACAATTATACCCCAATTCATTTTTAGCTACTCCCATAGAGGGTCACCCGTGTATCCCCATTGACGTTCGATAACGGTGAAAGAAACGGCACCAATAAAACCCACCCAAATGATCATTTTCAATTGTTTTTTTGCCTTCTGACAATTGTACCCCAATTCACCCCTTTTCTACTTCCGTAGCGCCACACCCGTACATCACCTTATAATATTGAAGACGGTATTTTACTCAGCAACTTCCAAAACACTACGGTTGATCATTATCTAACTTTGTTTCGCTTTCTCACAATTATACCCCAATTCATCATTAGCTACTACCATCAAGGGTCACCCGTGTATCCCCATTGACGTTCAATAACGGCGAAAGACTCGACACCATTAAAACCAACCCGAATGATCATTTTCAATTGTTTTGTTGCCTTCTGACAATTGTACCCCAATTCACCCCTTTTCTACTCTCGTAGAGCCTCATCCGTGCATTCCCGAATAATATGGAAGACGGTATTGGACTCAGCTACCTCCAAAACACCACAATTGATCATATTCTAGCTTAGTTTTGCCTTCTCACATTTATACTCCAAATCATCATTTGCTACTCCCATAGAGGATCACCCGTGTATACCTATGACGTTCGATAATGTTAAAAGACTCAGCACCATTAAAACCCTCCGACTGATCATTTTCTAGTTTTTTTTGCCTTCTTTCATTTATACCCCAAGTCATTCCTTTACAACTCCCATAGGGCCTAACCCGTTCATCCCCATTAAATTTTGTTCACAGTAGTGGACTCATCATTCTTAAAAACACCCCAATTGATTATTTCCTAGCTTTTTTTGGGTTCTGATATTCCACCGTAATTGATCCTATTGCTACTCCTGTAGAGGCACACACTTGTATCCCCGTCAGCTTTCGATAGTTGTACACGTTTATGAAAACTAACAAACAGGACTTATCTGAGTTGGGTAAATAATTGGGCAGCTGAAATAAAGAAGGGACATACAAATGTTTATGTTTTCTCCGTGATTACACACACGTGTCTTAGAGTCTAAACATTTGACTAGTCAGATAGTCGCACCAAAGTGGCAACACTGTTGGTTCTCGTATTGTTAGTAGCGTGGGAATAATATACACACCGGCTGCCATATTGTTATTAGACTGATCGAAAATATACACTGGCTGCCATATTGATGCCTAAATGAAATGCTGCCGTAATGATAGTACTTCAGTCAATTTTGTATTTTTAAGATTTTATGAAATTAAAGTACATGGAGTAGTATAATGTTTATTAGAAATAAATTATACACGACGAAAAACATGTATACTTCACTCTTTCAAGTGGCTGCCATATGGTTGCAAAATGAAATGCTGCCATATTGATAGCGGGATGTATATATATATATATATATATATATATATATATATATATATATATATATATATATGTATGTGTTTGTGTGTGTGTGGATAAATTATGGAAAATAACACGAGATATGACGTATGGTACCCGTAGCCAGTACTAAATAGCTTAATTATTTACTTTGCTATTGTTATAAATAGAAATTTATAAAGAAAATACTTGAAATTATATTCTTCATATAAAATTTCTACATAGGCATCTTAAATTTATTTCTATGCAAAAGTTTTAAGAAATGTAAAATTTTGACATTAGTTTTACTCGTACAAATTGCTAACAAAAATTTGAAGAAAATTGGGACACATTATTCCACAAAAAAATCGGCGTCGATCACTTATATCTTTACAAAATACAATAGGCCTATTTCCCCTTTAACGCTTACAAGTGGCTTATGTATATAAAACAGGTTGTATAGAAATACGCGAAGCAATAATTGTCTAATAGCATTAATTTGTATTTTTTATAGGTCATTTTTTATTATTAACCTATTACTTAATTATAAACATTGAACTATTTTATTTATCGCATATTAATAAAATTTTAATATCTGAATTGAATAGGCCCCACTATATAGGCTTGATGCGGTAATAGTCTCCCTCAGGCAAAGCACGATCTCCCTCACACATACACTTTCGCGTTCGTGCAAATAACATTTACTGAATATGACAGATTTATTGAGTTGATTGCAATTTTTTCATTAAAATGCTTAGAAGTGAAAAAAGCGGTGAAAAGGGAACATTTTTTTAAATATTAATTTATTCCCCAAATGCCTTTCCTTCTCTTTTTTATGGAATTAATAGCTGGTTACAAGCCATCATTGGGACTAGTCCAATATTGTTCTGATGACAGCATAAGCCTCGCAAGAAATGAGAACCTTTGGTCTGCAGTAAAGTGAAATCCTTTGTCAGTAAATTCATCAAGTTGCGTTCAACAAACGTAAACAGATAAGCTGACATCCGTCTCTAGATTCATGGCGCCGTTAATGCATTACGTGTACAAACAAAACTCTCGTCTGCTCCCACTGTCCACTGTCTCCAGAAGGTCCAGTTCAGCAAATTTTATCACTGGTTGTTTTAGCTAGCCTGTATGAACAGGAGTTGAAGAGTAATTGTTCCTTAAAATATAAGTTTACGAAACACTTAAGCCAAATGAACGCTCAACCATTATGGAGGTTCTTTTTATTTAAATTAATAACAAGTAATATTCAAACAAAACATTTTAATAAATACCTACTGAAGTTAATAAAACATTATTTTAGTTACCCTACGGCATTATTTATGACATGCGGTAACCATGGCAACAGTTTAAGGTTGTATAGTGGAGTTTCCGAAGACAAACGAATTCATATACATCTTTGAGATATAGCCTACATTTCTAGGTATTGGAAAGTTGGCGCAGTGCCAAGGCGCGCTAGACTGCGAATATGAAAATTCTCAGTTCGAATGCGGCTGGACCCAGAAAATTTTATAATTTAATTAATGAACAAATATTTGAAAAACTGTATTAACATCAATTGTCATCCATTATAGGTTTAAAATATACATGAACATGACTGGATGATTAAAACCTATTTTATTATCGATTAAAAATTTATACAAACCAATCTATATATCAGGGGAGTAAGAGCTAATAGAAGGAATTTATAAAATAGTTAACACTAAACCGTATTATCATTACTGTTCTAATTAAAATTAATTTATTCCAAATAAATAGTGACGTTTCGTCAGCTAATTTGCCATCATCTTCAGATTGTTTCAATATTCCTAAAACCAGTTTTCGAAATAACAATAAAAGTTATTGTTTATAGAAGGGAACAGTTGAGAGTTGCCTTTTTTTCTGCAACAATTGGCCTATTTAATTTGAATAAAATACCACTACTTACTGATATTATTTAGCAGACGCGTTTCGCACTACGACAATATTATGATAGGCCCCTATGTAATAAAAGACTTCAAGATGTACAATACAAAAACTGCAATGCCTATTTAGTTTTGAAAAATATGAATATAAATTTTCTCTTGATAACAAAGGAACAGTTATACAAAAAAGAGTAGTTGTTCATTTTTGCTTTGGAGATCCCCTTTTAATGAAAACCTCCAAAATAGAAATTTTTCTTATTGGTAGGGCCTACAGGTGGTATTAGGAGCCATCCTTAAATTGGATGAGCGCTAAAATGGATGATATTTAATCCCCCACCCCCTCCGTAACGCTACTACTACCCCCCTCATAATTACGTAACGTAGTCTTGTCCTCCTTTACAGAGTTAGTCTAAATGTTTTGGATGCTGAATTTGTAGGCCAGTAAAGAAATAACTTACATCAAATGTGCCAATAAAAATTATGGTAATAATATAATGAAAAATAAAAAAAACTTTGTTAAATAACTAAACAGGAAAAAAATATTTTTTTAATATGTGACCTCACTTGTAGCCTAATGGAAAACAATTAGAGATTATAAAATCAAAATAAACTTTAGGTTATGTATACAGTCAAGACAATATTAATTTAAACATAAATTGAAAATATCGTTTTATAAAAATGACTTAAAGTTTAACTCAAAGTGATCAGCCCATTTGTAACATTCATGTATGTCGCAACTGACAACACTGGTGCTGCGAGCTGCAGAAAAAGATATGTAGGGATCTATACATAATTAGCCTAATTTTGAAATATATCAAACTCCACACATTGTTTACAAGTACTACAAATTTCGAAAATTTACAAACAATTTAGTTTTATGTTGTGTTCGGCCCTGAGAACTCAGAAGTGCATCGAACTCGGTCATGCGCAGTAGCCTACGGCGCATTAAAAATTTTGTAGCTCTCATGACAAGTCCGAGTGTGATCAAGTTTTGGTGCATTTCTGAGTTCACTGGTTAGGCCTGAAAAGATGTCATCGAATACCTGCGCTTAACTGATACACGGAGACCTAGGTACATGGATATACCAGCAAGCACATAAATAACTAGAGAATACATCGTAGCTACGTGGCTGAAGCCAGATTTCTTGGTTGACCCCCACCAAGATGGCGGCCTTTTACCCTAGCGGAGAGCGTTAAACCGCTTTTAGACGATGTGATGATGTGATATACGCTTAAAAATATAATATTAATGACTAAGCTACTAGACTGTTACCCCAATATAACCACCGTTTATAATAATTGTAACTGTCAATAAATTCTGATTACTAACAAGTTTTAAACAGTACATTAATAACAAAAATATAATATTAATGATCAAGTTACTAGACTGTTTTCCTAAATAATAGGCTTAAAATAAACATCGTATATAATAATTGTAACTGCCTATAAACTCCGATTATTAATAAGTTTTAAACAATAATACAAATATATTATGAATGACTAAATTACTAGACTGTTGCCATATAAATGTATAGAATTATTCCGTAGAGTTATTGGGGAGCAATAAGTATATCTTTCCTTGATTTCCCTAAAGTTTAGTCAACAGACAAATGGAATATTTTCGTTATAATCAGTACATATAAAGTATATTAATTTAGGGTTACATTATAATTGTAAAGATATTAGTTCAAAGTTCCATTAAAAAAACATTTAGACATCATCTTTCCAAAACAATAACGTTTACAGGGCAGTAATGTATAGAATGTATTTTAAATAATTAGTATTAGTGTATATAGCAATTCTATTTTACTTCGGTGATTTGATTTCCACTTATACAGTATAGTAGCTATTACAAGTAATTTAGTTTGGAAAGATGTTTTCTATTAATGTTTAATTTGAATGTCAGTCATATTTTACTGTCAATATGGTAATTATTGTTTTATGGTAATAAATGCTAATATTTATTGTAAAATATAAATCTACTTCTAGAAATGTTCTTATTTTGTATTATTGTATACCTATGGTGTCTTTGTTGAATATATCATTAACGGGTCAATTTGTCGACATTAGTTGTCAGACAAGTAAACGTATTTTTACGACCGGACAAAACTGGGAAAGCATTTTTGTCATTTGTTCTTCATTATGTAAGGAACATTAATTAAGATAATATGATACACATTCAATAGACTAGACAAATAACTTGACATGATTAACCTCCCAGCACACATTATGGTTACTCGTTTGCGTTAGCAAGTCACACTTTCGGACAATAACAAGTAATGTTTGCGCTCAAATACACCAACGCCACAACCAAACCGGAAGTAAACCAACGCCTTTTTGGAAGTAATTGCATTTATAATATATTCAAACATAAAGTGTTTTCTACTATTTTTGTTTGATTTTATTCCATGTATTTAATAGTCTTGTACATGGGCGGCCATACCAAGGGGTCGCAGTCTCCCTAGATTGCCCCCAGATTAAAAAACAAAATAAATATCCAGGTGTCACTTGTCAACTGATAAATTTTTTTGAGGTATTTTAAACACTTTTGAATTGTAGGACATGCCTTAGGAATAAAATATATATGTACAAAAACTTGTTTTACGTGAATATTTTCATACTATTGTTTTTTAATACAAAGCACAAGTAGTTAGATATGTATTTATTTCCTTTATAAATAAAGTACTTTATGGCCTAGTACTTTCTAAGTGTAATAGGTCAAAATCAAAACTAACATTTTTTTAATATGCAATCTAATTCACATTTAGCCTCTCACAAACTTTTCATATTGGCGCCCATGATCTTGTTTATAAATGATTTAGCCAAATCAGTTGAATGGCAATACATTATTACCATATAATAATTTATTGTAATAAGTAGTAATGAATTTTAAATTGATTGTATATTAAAATATTTCATTAACAAATTGTTAATTTACTTGCATGTGTTTTCTTGTTTAATTCATAATTCATGATACCGTGATAAATAAAGCCTATTTGTTATTGTGAAATTGTTTATGATAACCCTGCTTGTATATTATAGAAGAGGCTTGAATAAATCAGATTGCATTATATTCCACTTAAACAAAACAAATCTATTTTTTCATTACATTTAAATAATAAGTTTCGTGTTGATCGTTTAATAAGTATTAATAAGTTAACTTATCTCAGGCACTCTTGAAGCTTGCTGAACTTGAACAAGTTTAATCCTGTAAATACGTGATTTAGGTTACAAATTTTATTTCGTTGTAAATTTTGATATGCTACCAAACACATCCATAATAACTGTTGCCTGAACATTCTATGACTTTACAGACGTTCATTACCATCTCATATAACTTAGAGATACTAAGTTTTTAATTTCAAAATACCAAATTTTGAAAATAGAAAAAACCGTAATTGATGTGAAGTTAGTAAGAAGTGTTTCTGTTACTTCTATTTTTAAAAACATATCTAAATATATATATTAAATTTATTCCATTGATGGTGTTGTTCATCAAAAGTTAGATTTTACTAATGAGCACAAACCGAAGAATTGAGAATATGTATTAACATAACATCCCCCCTAAAACCGCTGTAATTATAGTGTTTATAAAATATATTGGCGTTTTTAAAATATTTAACTTCACATTCAATTCAATATGTATTCCCTGACCATAAAGTATTTATTTATTAATATAATTAAATTTTACAGAATTTTATATTCCATAGGAGAATATTTTAAAACTCTTCAAATAAATATATTGATTTTGTTAAAAATTCTTTGGTTTTGATGTTTGAAAATACAGTAGAACCTCTTCAACTCGTCACATTAAAATCAAACATTGTCTGCACTAACGTGTAGTATAGGTGCCATCAGACAAAGTTTTTAAATACAAAAGAGATTGACAGAATTTTATTAAAACTAAAATGTGTATTGATTTAATACCCTGTATTTTTTCTTACAAGTGTTATTGTTCTTACATGGTGCTGTAATATTTTTATGTCTTTATTAAAATAGAGTAACATACTGTATTTGTAATTACGAACTTTACTGCAGGCTGCCAGTGTTTTTATTGTGTTGTTGATTTTTCCAGCCAACATTAATAATGTAAGTACAACATTAATTACATTACATGCCTGTTTATGTACTATGTTTACCCACAATTCCATGTTAATTTCACAAATTCCGTAATTCCCCAATCCTCGGTCCCGAACGTGACAAAGTAGAGGTTCTATTATAAGAGATGTGACAAGTTTTGAAAATCTTTCCGATTCCTTTGTATACAAGTATTTGTATAATTATTCAAAAGTAAGAAAACTTTCTGAAAAAATATCTCTAAAATTCAGTTTGATAGTAAATATCACTACTTGAAACAGTATAGACTTTTTAATTTGTGACAGGCCATTACAAATGATAAAAATTCATTAACTTGCCTTGCGTTATTGAGTATGTCCTTAGACCTATTACTCATCAGATCGTGATTACTCATGTTAAATGAGTAATATAAGTAGTTGTGACGATCCCCTGAGCAGTAGCCCTAAGCATATATAGGAATACTGCTTCTCTCTAATAACGTTAATGAATTTATATCCTCTGAAAATGTAAAGGAACAGTATAAATCAATAATACAAATCTTAACATATAAATTTCAATATTTAATCATATATAACGTACAGAGTAATAAATGGTAGCACTTAAAGTATATTAAATACATACAAAAACTCTAGTGCACGTCCTAGTTTAACAATATATTAAATTGAAAAAAGCGGGATATTTTTACACATTCGGGATAAGGCACATATTGTCCTCTCTGAGGTAAGTGCCCTCTCTTGTCACAATTTCTGCATACGGAAGTGTTTGAGGGGCAAGTATTTCTGTCGTGACCACTCTTATTGCAATTAGAATGCCTACAAACACCCAAATCCAGACTGCTCATATACTCGGGGTAATACATGCCTCATGATCAGTGAGAGAACAACCACAAAATCTTGATGACATTTTATCAACATCATTTTCATCTGGGTCAGAGTCAGCATTTCCTTTAGTGCCACCTGAGAGCCTACGGCCCCATCATCACCACTGCCACCAAGGGGTTGTTTATCTTCTTCAGCTGGTGTTTTAGATAATGGATTGTCAAGTACCTTAGCTTAGAAGACATATTTACTCAGAATCCTGAAAAAATCCATGTTTAAAATAAAAGCACTTTTATAGGAGACATATTAGCTGATGTGCTTTAAATTTCTATATACAGTCTGTCTTGTTCACATAATTTTTGAGCATCAAATGCATTTTTACATGGTTAGGTAACATTTTACCTTTAAAATTAAAAATGTAAAATGTAATATTTTACATGTAATATTCTGTATGTAATTTTCTTTAAAATTATTTTATAATTAATTTCTGGTAATAGCTCACTTACTTCTTATATCTGTAATGAAATAGACACAATTGTCCACAATATATCATTTTATTTCCCGTTACATTTGAGAACTATTATTTTTTTTCATAATAATATCTATTTGATCACTATAACATAAAATCAATCGTTTCTGGCTGTAATGATTATATAAAGAAAATGTTTTGTCAAAGTAATTATTTAACTAAACTTAAATCGCAGATGCATGTAATACTGGGTGTGTATGGTATTTGGATAGATGACCGTTTGTTATTGCGGGGTTCTGCTGATTTCTTTATAATTTATTTTCGTATTTTAATTATTACTTTGTGTAACATATCTTTTTTTCTACATAAATAATTTCTCTTCGCAAAAACAGTTGATATAAACTTTTGAAACTAGATGTAGGTTGTAGAAGCAAGCAAGATCCAGCGTGAATAGTGTGTGGATGGGTGACCATTTGTTAAAGCTAGTTTGTGATTTTTTTTTAATAATTTTTACTGTTTGATGAAAGGCACTTTCAAGTCAAGTAAAGAAGTGTTGATCTTGTGCATCAGAACCTACTTTTGGAATAACTCTAGGCTGTGTGTGTGTGTGTGTGTTTCTGTATGTATGTTTGTGTGTGTGTGTGTGTGTGTGTGTGTGTGTGTGTTTGTGTGTGTGTGTGTGCGCGCGCGTGCGTGTGTGTGTATTATCTGCCTGGCCCTGGATGGGTGAACCGTAGGTGAGAATGCTGTGCAAAATAGTTACGTATTTTGTGGAGGCCGCCCTTTATAACAGCAGACTTGTTCTTTTGAGCATAGGGTAAAGTTGTGTTAGTGTAATTGTACTTCCCTTAGGTTAGGCGAGGGTTACGTGAGGGTCCCAAGTCAAGTTCCTTTCGAGAAAGACACCTAGCTACTTGAAACGATTCCCTCCAAGTCAATATGCTCACCTAACAGTCAGTGGGATGTCACGTTGGTGCATTTTTAGAACTAGAGCGCCTGGTACTAGAGCACGCCACCTACATCCTCCAGGATTCTAGAGTTGTCAAATGTTCCCGAATCTGGAATGAACTAGCTTAGGTTACCAGGATCGAACGGATAACGCGTTGTCATCTGTACTGATGGAGATGTCGAAAAATCCGGGCCCAATGGTTGAGTCTTGAATGACTCAGTATTGTCCTCAGTATAAACTATGATCGATCTACGTCAAATCCGAATTTGCGGTTGGTCAAGTAAGACCTAATGAGGGGCATTTGTCCGTCTAGAAGCTATAGGGGCTTAGTTTTCTGCAAGACCGTTTGGCCAAAGGCCGTTATTGTTGCTAAAATATTTATCAAATCATTGAACATAATATTATATATTATTTAACATATTAAAAAAATGTCTTTTATTTAGATATACGCGGTTAATTTGCGAGATGGATACAATTATTTATATATTTAAATATCTATAAACGTTTCTATATAATATCTTTTTCGAAAAGAAATGTTTTATATAAAAAACTATTACAGAAAGTAATAATTGAAATATAAAACATTAAAAATTATAATAAAAGTCAGTAGGCCTACAGTCTTTCTTTAAAAAACGGTAATCCATCCAAATACTATCCGCCTTGGATCTTGCTTACTTCTACAATCTACATGTAAATAATCTACATATATTTTCAAATGTTTCTAAAAAATGATTATACAAAACGCAATTATTCATGTAAAACAAAAAGAACTGATGAACAAAGAATTAATTGAAGTAAGAGAGAATAAAAACTATTAAAAGACATAATTAACTCACTTTAACAAATGGTCATCCATCCAATTACTATATGCGCTGGATCTAGCTTAATTTTACAATCTACGTCTAGTTTCAAATGTTTCTATAAAGAATTTTTCAAGAGAAATTATGTATGCAAAAAATTAAGAAATGATTGCAACACGAAACAAAAATTATAATGAAATCAGCTGCATAACAAACGGTGAGAAATCCAAATACGATCCAAGCCCAGTATTACAAACATCTGCAATTCAAGTTGTTTCATTAATTTTTAAATAATTTCTTTAAAAAAAAATGATCTGCAAATTATGGTTACAGCCATGAACGATTGATTTTCTATTTTAGAGGTTAAATAAGTATAATATAAATAATAGTATTTTAAAGTGTTAAAAACTTACTGCTTTTTACAGTAGTGTGAGATGTAGTTTAGTTTTGAAAGAAAAGTTAGGCGTTTCCAATATTTAAGAGTGAAGTTGTCTATATTTACATTTGTTTTGTTGTTTATTTTTTAAATCTTCAACTTGATTTCAAAGTTACACCAATCAACACGTAGGCCTACACAATGAGTAATCTTTAAAATTTGAATTTATTCACTTTAAAATCAACCGTTTAACAAATTGGTTTCTTATGGGTTAGAAATCCTTAAGAACGAACGTACAATGTACATTTATCATTAGGGGAATAATATTAGTTTTCTAAATATAGGTAAATGTAACATTTAGTATGATAAAATCTGTTATAAAGATAAAATATTCAGGTTTTTAACTTAATTATTTCAAAATTAAAATATTTATTATAAAATTATAATTGGCAGCGTTTGTGATTAGTTTACAGGGTAAGAGTGTGCCACAGTTTGGAAATCTAAAAAACCATAGACAATGCCGAAGCCCGCATGACAATTTCACTTGGTCTTGTGCAATCTATACAACTCAGTTTATATTAGCGCTGGCTTTCTGAACACCACACTGAGGCTGGAGTGCCTCAAGGCTCAGTTCTGGGGCCGTTATTGTATCTTGTATATACTAACGACGTCCCCCTATACCCATCTGTCCGACTGCGACTCTTTGCCGACGACTCCATGTTTCAGTATCGCACTCTAAATATTAACTTTGGAGTGCGATACATGCAGAGACAATTAGACCTTCTCCAACCGTGGCTTCGGAAGTGGAGAATCGCAGTCAACACGGACAAAACTGAAGCCGTTTGTTTCAGTAACAAACGAGCTTGTCCTGTCGCAACACTCTTTCTCAACAACAGTCCCATAGCATGGAAAACCACAGTACAGTATCTAGGGGTGACGCTTGACAACAAGCTCACCTTCCAGCCCCACCTCCGACGTGCCATCGGAAAGGCTATTGGCGCCCGCCAAAGGCTTTTCCCTGTCATCCGCGGAGCTGGGAACCCTATCCCAATGTCCGTCAGGCTGATGGTGTACAAAATGTACATCAGACCCATCATCACCTACGCAGCCCCCGCTTGGTATTCCCTTCTGAGCGATGCAGCAAAGAGGAAGCTGCACTCTTTCCAAAACGTCTCGCTCAGACTAATCACCAACTCCCCGTGGTATGTAAAAACATAGTTATAGCCGCGGGACTCAACGTCCCAACCCTAGATGATTTTATCATCCACCTAACTACGTCACTCAAAGATCGAGCAGAACGCTCCTCCCATCCGCATCTGTCGGCAATAGTCACAGATCCGGCACCGCCTCCGACGCGCAGGAATCGACCCCTGTGCTTCGTCTACGAGCCACCATGAAGGTCGAAAATCTAAAATCCACACCTCACCAAAACCCAAGCCTAAACAAATCAGTCCAATCAACAGCAAAGCACATCACACGATGCTCAAATCACCAAGCAACCACGTACAAAATTTAAATGTAAATGACCTCACTGATGCCTATAAAGCAACTAGCCAAACCACAATTCTATAAAACCACAATAAAGTCAAACATCAATAACAAACTGCTGTAAATGAGCTTTCAGAAACAGCATACAACAGGGGCTCAACAACTAGACAGCTCCGCCAGGCGGCCAAGGAACACCACACAACGCTCAAATCACCAAACAACCACGTACAAAATTTACATGTAAATGACCTCACTAGTAGTGTAGGACGCGGGTATTGGCGGGGTAATTATCGGCGGGGGCGTGACCAAATGGGTGCGGGTATCGGCGGGAAAATTATCGGCGGGGGCGTGCGGAAAATTATCGGGGGGAAATGGAGGGGCGGGAAAATTATCGGCGGGGGCGTGCGGAAAATTATCGGGGGGAAATGGAGGGGAAGGACGTGGAGGGGATGGAGGGGAATGAGGAGAAAGAGGAGAATGAGGAGAAGGCGCGGTGTTGTGGGGGGAACGAGTGGGAAAACTGTGGGGGGAACGAGTGGGAAAACTGTGGGGGAACGAGTGGGAGAACAGTTTCGAGGCAGGGGAACTGCGTCATTCAAGATGACTGGTGTGACGTTCGCAACAGATAACACTGTTTCAAAATGGCTGAAACTGATTTTTCAGATGCGTGTCAGTACTTTGCGTGATGCGCTAGGGTAACAATATATTAACGCTGGATACAATACTATTTACTAATATGTTATGTACATTGGTAATTTTTGTGACTGTTTTAATTGTGAAAAACTATGCAATAAAAGATCTGTTTGATTTGAATACATGTTCAGGTGAAAGTGAAATAGTAAAACGATGTAAAGAAGAAAATCTTTATTTTGTTTTAAATTATTTGAACGAATTTGGTTATTTGAATATATCTAACAGCACTGATATTTCAAATATTAATTTGACATTAGTATCTGACGCAATTTTATTATTTCAAGAGTATTACAATTTAACGATAAATGGTAAAATAACTAATGAAAATTTACAATTTATGCGAATACCTAGATGTGGTCTTAAAGATACAATTTACCCCTTTCGGTTATCTTCTGAAAAGTGGCATAAGAAAGTATTAAAATGGTATTTTGTAGTAGCAACGCGTCAGGTAAAAGAATTAGCGAAACAAGCGTTTAAAATTTGGGAAAAGCATACAGATTTGGTTTTTGTAAATGACAGATCGAACGTTGATATATTAATTTCCTATAAAAAAGGTGTGCATAAACTTCAAAGATCATCGATTTTTTGTACAAATACATTTGACGGTGAAGGCGGTGTTTTGGCGCATGCATTTCATCCCAATGTTAATCAAAGCACTCGTGAAATACACATTGACAGTGATGAATTATGGTGTTTAGAAAGAGACATTTTAAAATGTGATCAAGGTAAAATTTTTTTATTAAGTGTCTTAATTCATGAAATAGGCCATACTCTGGGTATAAGCCACTCAAACGACCCGACTTCAGTAATGTATCCATATTATCAGAATATGAATGATGAACTGTCAGCGGACGACATTTTAGCAATACAAACCTTATATGGACCTAAAGACACTATATCAACAACGACAAGACCTTCAAAATCCGTTACAGAACGTGTAAAACAAGATAAAGAAGATTCACCGAATTTGTGTGATTTGAAGAATTTAAAAACTTTTCTAGTTATCAATCATCAATTATATATTTTTTATGAAAAATGGTTTTGGTCGGTAAATTTACAAGATAAGACAGTTGTTAACAAAGCACAACTAATTGTAGACTGGTTAATTTTTTTACCAGAAAATTTTACAAAATTTGATTTTATTTATCAGAGACCAACTGAGCAAATTGTCTTTTTTGCTGATCAATATATTTTTATGTTAGATTTTCCGTCTTTAAAACTTGTTAGTGGTTATCCAAAACATATTTCAATATTAGGAGGCAGATCTTCAATGATTATAAATGGGGTCGTAAACAGTTATAAAGGAAATACATTTATTTTCTTTAATACAAACTATTATATGTTATTAGATGAATGTAATTTTCAAATTAAGAGTTATGGGTTAATTTCTGATACATTTCCATTCTTACCTGGTAATATGGAGTCCGTTTTTAGATTTACAGATGGATTATTATATTTCTTTAAGAATAACACTATTTTAGGCTACAGTGAATTTTTAAACACAGTAGTTAAAGCACAAGTAAACGAGTTAGACGTTTTTGGAGTTGAATGCAGTAAATATTCTAACAATGCTAATATATTAAACAAGTTAAAAAGTTAGTATTACAATTAAAATAATAATTACTTTAAGTTAAATTGAATACAGAAAATGCGAACTGATAACTACTGTGATAGACGCTAAAATGTTTAAAGTTTAATTTGCGTATGTTGAATGCTCGTAATCTTAATAGGGTCAACAGTTAACTCAATAAGACCAGGCGATAAAAGTTTAAATCAGTCTTTGATTAGTATACAACGCGCTTTATTTAGCAGCTAAATCATATTTCATTAGCACTGTAGTCTCACAGAAAAATTTTGATAAATATTTAGATAAAGAATTAACATATGATGAGTTTCTTACAATTTTTGATAGAGGAGAATTTAAACAAAGTACACAAACTTATTCAGTTGAAACTTTGAAAAAAGCAATGACTTTTATAAATCCTGTAATGAATAAAATTCAAAGAAAACGATTACATAGTTCTAATGAAATTGTGAATAATTCATCGTCGTCATCTGATGATGACGATGATGATAATTTAGATAAATATTTTAATGTAACTAAAAAATCAGTTTCTGCTGTTATTAAACAAACCGTTCAGATTACTAAAGATAATAAAAAAAGAAGAATGGTCACTCCTGGTGAGGTGGGATCACATTTAATAAAAATAGAAATTACGGATTGTAAGGATTTGAAAAAATGTATAAGTGAAAAGCAGTATTGGACACAAGTTAGCAAAAAGGCTTATTTTGTTGTTAATAATTCTAATGATGATCTTTTGAAATTATCAAATAAAATAATACGCAATGTTGCTGATAGAGTAAGTAAAATAAAAAATGTTACTCATGATGTTATTTCAACTGATAAAAACAATTTTTTTAATTAGTTTTTAGATTTTTGAATGTAGTTAAATACTAATAATTATATATGTGTTGTAGATGAAATTAAAAAAAAAATTATATATGTGTTGTAGATGAAATTAATAATAATTAGGTTTTTGAATGTAGTTAAATATTAATAATTATATATGTGTTGTAGATGAAATTAAAAAATAATAAAAAAAAATGTACGTTATGAAATTTATAGAAAAATTGTTTTATTATTTCAGTGAACTAAATAGTGCTTCTTTTTTAAAAACAAATTATAATAATGGACGTAAGCTCCGTTGAACAAATGGATGTTGATAGTGACGATGATATCGAAAACGATGATGAATTTTTAGAAAGGAATCACGCCTTTAGAGGCAGATTAAAAACATTTTACTTAGAAAACACGTCAACTGTTAGAGATGTGTGTTTGTTGTTGAGACGTACTAAACAAAAAATGATACGACTAATTGTAGATTTATTATCCACTTACAATATGTTAAAATTTAATATACTTGTAGAAGCTTCTTATGTAAAATTTATTAAACAATCAACTAAATAAACATAAGGCTAAATTAGTTTTTTGTAGAAGATGTTTAACACATTATAGTGGTAAAAATAAAGACTCACTTTTATCAGATCATTTAAAAGCATGTGAAAATACAAAAGCAGTAAAAGTGAAAATGCCTATTATAAATTTAGAGTACCTTTCGCCGTGTACGCAGATTTTGAATGTTTGTTGAAGCCAATAAATGAACAGATTAGTAACCGTGTAATACTTAATGATATTCACGAGCCAATGTCATTTGGTGTATATTTAGTTCTTGATGAATATGCATCGTCTTTACCACCAGACATTTTAGAAAAATTGCCTACAGATCCATACATATATCAGGGTTTAGATGCAGCCAAAAATTTCATGTCATATCTCATATCACTTGCAAATATTATTGGTGAAATTTATAAAATAAATATTCCAATGAGGAAATTAAATAAAGATGAGAAATATAAATTTAAAACAACTACTAAATGTGAGTCTTGTAACGATGAATTTACTATGACTAAGCCAGCAGTAAGAGACCATTGTCATATTACTGGTAAATTTAGGTCTGTCTTGTGTAATAATTGTAATTTATTACGTCAAAATCAAAAATTTTTACCTATATTTATTCATGGGAGTTCAAATTATGATAGTCATTTTATTGTACGACAATTAGGTTGTGACTCAAACGAAATTCGAGTAATACCAAACACTAGTGAAAAATATATAACATTTTCAAAAAACACAACTAATGGCATTGTATTACGATTTATAGACACCTATAAATTTATGAGTACAAGTCTTAGTAAATTAGCAAATAATTTGCCTAAAGACAACTTCAAACATACATATAAACATTTTTCTGTAAATGATTTACCGTTTATAACAAGAAAAGGTGTTTATCCTTATAATTATACAGATTGTTGGGACAAATTAAAAGATACTGAGTTGCCAACAAAAAATGATTTTTATAACAATCTAGAATCTAGTCATATCACAGATGCTGAATACAAATATGCGCAAGATGTGTGGAATCATTTTAAATGTAGAAATTTAGGGGAATATAGCAATCTCTATCTTAAAATAGATGTATTATTGTTAAGTGATATTTTTGAAAATTTTAGAGACTTGTCTATATCCAATTATGGATTGGACTGTGCTTATTATTTTACACTTCCTGGTTTGACGTTTGATGCTATGTTAAAATTTACAAAAATTGAATTAGAATTATTTGACGAATATGATAAATATCTATTCATAGAAAATGGTATCAGAGGTGGAATAACTGCATGCGTGACGAGACATGCAGAAGCTAATAATTATCTATTGGGAGATGAATTTGATATAGACAAACCTTCCTCTTGTTTAGCTTATATCGATGCTACAAATTTATATGGGTGGAGCATGACCAGATTCATGCCTTATGATTCGTTTAAATGGATGTCAGTTAAAAAAATAAAGGCTTTTGATGTTCTGTCTATAGAGGATGATTCTCCCATAGGTTATATTTTAGAAGTTGATATTATGTATCCACAAAATTTGCATAATTGTGATAATGAGTTGCCATTTTTACCACAAAACAAATGTCCGCCAGGCAGTAAACAACCAAAATTGTTAACTACTTTAGAAGATAAACAAAATTACGTTTGTCACTATGTTAATTTAAAACAAGCAATGCGACATGGTTTAGTACTTACAAAAATTCATAGAATTATGCAATTCAGACAAAGTGCTTGGTTAAACTTGTGAGTTCAGAAAAAAAATTAAATTATTTAATTAGGAAACCTACCTTCTTAAATCGAATAATTTATGATGAATCTTTGTGTGCAATTGAATCAGAAAAAGAATCCATTTATTTTAACAAACCAATATATATAGGGTTTACTGTTTTGGAAATAAGTAAAACACGTATGTATGAAATGCATTATGATGTTATGAAAGAATTGTATAACTCTAAAATTCAGCTTCTTTATATGGATACAGACAGTTTATTTTATAAAATTTCTACTGAAAATTTGTATAAAGATATTAAGGAAAATCAAGAGGTGAGAAGACATTTTGATATGTCAGAACTTCCTCACACTCATATAGGTTATTTTACAGATAATGCAAAAACATTAGGTTGTTTTAAAGACGAATGCAAAGGTGTTGGGTTGTCAGAATTTGTTGGACTAAGAGCTAAATTATATACTTTCAAAACTGCGAATAGTATTGAAAAAAAGCTAAAGGCATAACAAAAGCAGCACTTAGAAATATAAATTTTGATGATTATAAAAAATGCTTAAATGTTTTTACTAAAACCAGAAGTGATATTAAATCATTCAAATCAAAAAAACATATTGTACAGACAATAACTGTAAATAAATTAGCTCTCAGTGGTGATGATGATAAGAGGCATATATGTGATAATGGAATTAATACTTTAGCACATGGTCATTTTTCTTTAAAAAAAAAATAACTAATGCTTTGTAATGAATAAATATTATTTGTTAACTATTAAAAATAATTAATACTTTGTAACTAATAAATATTATTTGTTAACCATTTTCAATTGTTTATAGAATAAATATATAGTTTTAAAAAAAGTGAGTTGTTCAAATCATTTATTTCCTATTTATCCTTGACTTTTTTCCACATTATACCAATTGTATGTTTAAATGTTTCTTAGGGTATTAATAAAACTTTTATTACCACAGTCAGTCAATAGCTGTTTATTAAAGAATTATAAAAATATTTGTATGAACATAAAGTGTTACATAACAGTATAACAATAGTATATTACATTATCCTTGTACAATAAAGGCGTTGCTTATCCCTGTTTCCTCTTCTTTGCTGGGTGTATTGGTATTGGGTATAAGTAACGCAAAGCATAACAGCATCGTGCTCCAAAATCCTCACCCTTTACTGATTTTAAATAACCACACCTCGGAAACCATCCACCATGTTCAATCCATGGCAATTCATGTGCTTCCCAATCCTTTAAACCACCACCACAGTAAAAGCATATAACGCCATCAGGTGCAGAGTGAAAGAAAAAACTAAACTACTGTCTTACGCTAAGTTTAACCGCCCAACATTTACACCAAGCTCAAATAGGCTACGGCCAGATCAACGTTTCAGCTAACCAACGTTGAAAAACTTACGCTAATCAACCAGCAAACCGACACCTGGTTCAAATGGGTTATGGTTAGTGAAGGCACCGGCAAAAGCCTTAGGCCTTAGACATAGCTACCAACGCATACCAAAATAGCTATGCAGAAACCGTCAAGGCCTGTCTAGGTATGTTGTATCATTTACAGCATACTAACTAAGGTAAAGCTACCTTAGGCCTTAGACATAGCTACCAACGCATACCAAAATAGCTATGCAGAAACCGTCAAGGCCTGTCTAGGTATGTTGTATCATTTACAGCATACTAACTAAGGTAAAGCTACCTTTCAGGTAGGCCCTAGGTAAAGCTACCTTTGAGGTAGGCCTTAGGTAAAACCACCCCGAGGTCAGGTCGTAGGTAAAGCTAGCTTGGAGTCAGCCCTTAGGTAAAGCGAGACCATAGGTAAAGCCAACCCGAAGCCTTAGGTAAAGCTAGCTTGGAGTCAACCCTTAACAATAGTTAAGCGGCTACCGATGCTCGCCTTATCATAATAGGTACTTAAGGTGTAAATAAAACTCTGGATATACAGGTAAGACTTTATTAACGAATATTTTGAACAATTACTCCAGATTCAGATATAGCCGGTAGCGTCTGTTTACGTGTTTCCTACATATGGGGCACATCTGCACCTTTTCAGCACACTCGTTGCAATAAACGTGACCGCAGGGTATGATGACGGTACATGGTGGTTTTCCCAAGCATACAACGCAGTCCGCTATACGATAGCCACCTCCTTCAATCTGCTCTCCCGAACTTCTCTGTTTCAACACACGTACAAAGCGGATAATTTATATTATTGTACACGAATAGTATAAATATAGGTATCGCTACAAATGTAACACTTACGACCGTGTATGGAGGGTCTCGCTCGACCATTACAGCCTTCGCTTCAGCGACAGCCACTCTTCTTCTGCCCTCTTCAACTAGCTTGTCCAGCTCGCCAATCATAATCCTCCATACGCCGACTGCGTAGAAACTATCCTCACACGTGTCTTTACGCAACGCCGCCTCTAGGTCCGATACAAGCCGTCTTAGCATATGCAGTGCATCAGTCGATACGCTACGAGCTGCAGCTGCACGTGCATACTCCACAACAGTCTAGAAAAGGATTAAATAGAAATTAAAAAAATCTTGTATAAGCCTATACTACTACTATCACCATTCAATAAAACTTACCGCATATTGAGGAGGATATCGTATCCTGCGTCCTAAACAAAGTAAGCAGTCAATACGGGCGTGCTCGACTCCTCGTATGTGCTTCAGTTCCTCCTCTAATACACTTGAATGGAATACTCGATTTCCGACCCTGATTATAGCGTGATTTATTGGTCCAGCCTATGAAATACAATTTATTAGTAATGAAAAATACAAAGATAACAGTAATAACGCAATAGGAATACAATGATCACCAGTGTTGGATGGTTGGTAGACTCGGGTCCTTTGGCCGGAGTGTTTGTCCCCTGAAAGAAACATATCATTATTAGATATGAAAATGAGCCTCTGATAATAGTCTAAATTGTATATAATTACCTGCGATGTGATACCAGAGGTACTCGGTTCGGCTTCCATCGAATTGCGGCTATAGTACGGAGTCCGTGGGCTATGTCCGCTATCATCCCAAATACCCGTTTCATCGTCGTTGTTTGTTGGCTGGAAAACCAATGGAAAAATTGGAATAACGAAAAATAGAAAGTATTTAGAAAAAAGAACACACTATTTCATACTCACCTCTGACTGAATACTTTTATCGGTCATCGTTAATCTTAACACACTTAATTGCAAAAACGCCGAAGACTGGTGCTCTCTGTATGAAATTCCCGGCATATATACCTACTTCACCCCTCCCCGCGTAGTTGCTCATCACAAGCCGAAAAACGGTATATAATTACCTCTATGACCGACGGTAATAGAGTAACGTTTCATTGCAGGTGTAGATCATACTCACAGAGCTCGACAATGCTTCTTTAAAACCTATACATTAATACTGTTATGACCGCGATATCAACATAACCGCAGCAAATGACGTCAAACAAAATGTCGGCCAAGATGGCGTCCGGAAGGTCATCTGTATAGGTTTAACTGTTGCTTGCCATAACACTAGTCCATCTGCAGGAGAAATCGGCCTATTGCTGAGCATAAATCTGAACGAGTTCAACATGTCTCTGATCAACCCTGACGTAATCATCCCCTAACCAAGAGAACAATATAAGTACGGACAGCACAGACCCAAGTCCTCAGACAACAGTATGGTAGGTGTCTACTACTGGACAGACACTCTCACAATCGAGAAGAAAGCCTTCCCCAAACTATCACCGTATCGTCGTAGATTAAGATCGTTTCGTACTTGGAAAGGAGTGTCAAACGATACTGTCAACCCCGAGCGTCTCAGCGAAGCGGGATTCTTTTACACCGGCCCAGAAGATCAAACATTGTGCTTTACATGCGCCGGAGGCCTTAAAGCACGATGTTGTTATGCTTTGCGTTACTTATACCCAATACCAATACACCCCGCAAAGAAGAGGAAACAGGGATAAGCAACGCCTTTATTGTACAAGGATAATGTAATATACTATTGTTATACTGTTATGTAACACTTTATGCTTTAATAAACAGCTATTGACTGACTGTGGTAATAAAAGTTTTATTAATACCCTAAGTAACATTTAAACATACAATTGGTATAATGTGGAAAAAAGTCAAGGATAAATAGGAAATAAATGATTTGAACAACTCACTTTTTTTTTTTTTAACTATATATTTATTCTATAAACAATTGAAAATGGTTAACAAATAATATTTATTAGTTACAAAAAGTATTAATTATTTTTTAATAGTTAACAAATAATATTTATTCATTACAAAGCATTAGTTATTTTTTTTAAAGAAAAATGACCATGTGCTAAAGTATTAATTCCATTATCACATATATGCCTCTTATCATCATCACCACTGAGAGCTAATTTATTTACAGTTATTGTCTGCACAATATGTTTTTTGATTTGAATGATTTAATATCACTTCTGGTTTTAGTAAAAACATTTAAGCATTTTTTATAATCATCAAAATTTATATTTCTAAGTGCTGCTTTTGTTATGCCTTTAGCTTTTTTTTCAATACTATTCGCAATTTTGAAAGTATATAATTTAGCTCTTAGTCCAACAAATTCTGACAACCCAACACCTTTGCATTCGTCTTTAAAACAACCTAATGTTTTTGCATTATCTGTAAAATAACCTATATGAGTGTGAGGAAGTTCTGACATATCAAAATGTCTTCTCACCTCTTGATTTTCCTTAATATCTTTATAAAAATTTTCAGTAGAAATTTTATAAAATAAACTGTCTGTATCCATATAAAGAAGTTGAATTTTAGAGTTATACAATTCTTTCATAACATCATAATGCATTTCATACATACGTGTTTTACTTATTTCCAAAACAGTAAACCCTATATATATTGGTTTGTTAAAATAAATGGATTCTTTTTCTGATTCAATTGCACACAAAGATTCATCATAAATTATTCGATTTAAGAAGGTAGGTTTCCTAATTAAATAATTTAATTTTTTTTCTGAACTCACAAGTTTCAAATTTTTTCTTTTTCTTATATTTTCAATAGTTTTACCAAACATGGCATTAATTACAAATTTGTAAAAATCTTTTTCAAATTCATTTTTAGCATTTTGCCTCTTTTTCGTGTTAAATAAAACATATGGCGATAACCAAGCACTTTGTCTGAATTGCATAATTCTATGAATTTTTGTAAGTATTAAACCATGTCGCATTGCTTGTTTTAAATTAACATAGTGACAAACGTAATTTTGTTTATCTTCTAAAGTAGTTAACAATTTTGGTTGTTTACTGCCTGGCGGACATTTGTTTTGTGGTAAAAATGGCAACTCATTATCACAATTATGCAAATTTTGTGGATACATAATATCAACTTCTAAAATATAACCTATGGGAGAATCATCCTCTATTGATACAAGACATAACATGTCATAGCTTCATGTCTAAGCTCATAGGGAGGCATTAGAAAGAAAAAAGGAAGTAATAAAAATATTTTGTAATCCACCCAGTGCTAAGGACTTGTAATTATGATGCATAGTCGTCATCCACTGTTAATTTGTTTAACTGATTTGCAACGACTAACTCTCTAGACTAGTAAAACCATCAAGACTGCTGCAGTCAACATGTGTGTGAGCTTCTAATTTAGTACCTACCTATAGAGGGACCAATTTTGCCTTATTTGTACTTAACATTTTAAATCATCAGAATGCTGTACATATTAGATTGAAATTACCTAAAGAGTTGCGTTTAATTAACCACCCTTTAATGTAAAACCTTATTTAAGAAATATAGAAACATATCTGCAGACTGTCAATGTTTTGTAAGCGTAGTTCACACAGATAGGAGAAGCGAGTGGGGGAATAAGGCCGGGTGAAGAGGGATGACTCATATAAGATGCTTACGTATGCCCATGCGTGCATTGGCTAGATCTACTCCAGCTGATATAGAAGAGCGATAGTAGCTATTACGTTCGACTATTTTACTATCTGTAGACATTAGAGAAAAGCCTCCAAGGAAGTGTCAACTCTTCCACCATGTAAGGTTGCTCCTTTAGGAAACAGAGGGTACCTTGGGCCTAGACCATATATATATACCTACGGTAAGGAGGAACCAGATAATTCATTAAAAATATTTTGGTTACAGTAGGCCTATTGGCTACATTAGTTTAACTCACGTTCCAATAACCCATCAAAGTAACACACACACACACACACACACACACACACACACACACACACACACATTTGGGCATGTCTGTCGTTGTTGTATATCACACCGGTTATTTTTTTAAGGAAATCATAAAAATTGGGTTGTTTTAAAGGCGAAAGCAAAGGTATTTGATCTTATTAGAATTCATTGTGTTGAGTCCCAAATTGTATACATTTGGAACAATTGATAAGATCGAAAAAACTTAAAAGCATAACTAAACCAGTACTTAAAATTATTGAAGTTGATGAATATAAGAAATTTTTGAATTCATTTACTAAATGTAGAAAAGTTATCATATTTTACACCTCTACGAAACACATTCCAACTGTACCTAATAATAAACTAACTATCAATGGTAATGATGATACGAGATACATCTCTAACGATGGTCTAAACGCCTATTCGTACTGACATTTTTATTAAAAGATTAAAAAATGTTTTGTGCGTAAAAACTAGTTTATCAACTGTATACTTGATTATGGTTTATTAAACATAAACTATTAAATTAATGTAACTTTAGGATTAACAAAAATATTAATGTATTCTAAACATGTATTAGAAATGTAAAATATATTGTTTGATAGGTGTATATCTAATAAATGTATGATAGTTGCAAACAACTGTTATAACAATTTAGTCTTATTTCAATAACTTTTTCCATGTTTATTATTTGAAATCAAAGGAAATGGTTTAAATATTTTATTATTACACATACATTGTGTTAGTCAAATTTACAAATATATAAATGAGTTTATCAAATATCTTTTAGAACAATTCCAGAGAAGAGGTGTATATTTCACAAACCCGTTTTGAATGATATGACAAAAAGCACCGGTTGTGGCAGTCATATTTTTAGAAGCTTGAATTTCCACTCTAACATCAATAGCGCCCTGAACAGAGTATAACGAAACAACGTTTTTTTTTTTTGAAAAAAATATAGTAAAATCAATAGCAAGTTTATTTTTACTATCGTCGTAATAGGATGATTGATATTTTGGGAAAGCATCATAGATAACTGCTTTGTTTCCAGTAAAGTTATCGTATGGATAAAATTGTGAATTTAGATTTAACCTAATTTTTTAGAATTTACAGAAATCAAAGTGACCAGCATCTCTGTTTATCGTGTTTCTTCTATCTGTTTGAAAAGCAACAATTACATAGTATTTCTGCAATTGATACTGTTTTTACAGTCAAAGTTGAATTTTTTCAAGACACTAATTTTCTTCCAGCAACCACCTTCTAAATCCAACTGTGATGGGTTAAACCTATTACAGACCTTAGATTTATTAGAAATAAGTTATTTACATATAATAATATTAATTAATACTAATCAAAAATACATATTCTTCTCAAAGGAAACTTCTAATGTTTTTCAACACACACAAGTTCATCAGTTCGATTTTAAATGAATTAGCTAAAAATATGCCTTGTGAAATATTTTTTTGAAAACTACATGCATATTTTTTATATTTACATTGATTATTTAAACAAATTGAAAGATGTCTTGCCACACAAAAATAAAACAATGTATATAATCATTCAGTAACAAACGATATGATATAGTGAGGAGAGTAAATTTACAAAATGTAGGGACTCATTATGAATATAAAGATTTTTTTCCATAATTACCATTATCTTCTGATAGATGTACATTTGCTAGGATATACTTTTCAAAATATTCGAGATCTGTCATAATATGCTTTTACAAATTAGCCCTATTAAAAATGACCTGGTATGTTTTAAAAATATATTGACTTACAACACTTAAGGATTATTTAAGATATACAATTTTAAGTTATTTTACGCCTTCATATTAAAAAAAAAAAGATTTAACTGCAATGCATGTTCTAATATATTTATTTTTAAAATTTATTCTTTATCAAAAAACCTTATTTTTAAAATAAATATCTACAATTTAACAGACAGAAGTACAGTAGACAAGGTAATATGCTGGTTGATAATGTGATCTTAACACAAGCTAACAATCATTGCAAATAATTAATGGATAATAAAATGTCATAAGTCATCACCTTTACCATTCAATAGTAGATAACATTAGCGATTATATAATTTACGGAGCATAATTTTACATTTACTTGTATGAATGAAGAATTGCGCATTCTGTTATAAATAACTTTCACTAATAGTAATAAATATGTAGTTTTTTATCAACTCGAAAAACATTAAAAGTATTATAATACTTTCAATTAATAAAATTATTTATAAGGACTACACTGTCGGATATAAATACAAATTTGATTATGAAACCAGAACCTTATGTATTTTTGTTTACAAGCTGCTGTGTTCGTGATACAATTATTTTCTCTTACAAATAACCTAATGATATCAGTGTCTACATACAAACAAATAAAAACATTTGCCTGAACTTGAAAAGCTTTACATACATACATACCAGACTATGATCATTCAAATATAGTTTTTCAGCGATCCAAACAATAAATATCATGTTTTTTATTTAATAGTGTTGAATAATACTTTCAATGGACAAATAAATGTTTAAAAAGTGATATTGGTTTGGGCTGATCCATTATTTCTTTCAGTATAATTATTACAGTTTGTGCTTAAAGTATACAAACATTACCACACACAATTTTTTTATTTTATCTGTTTTGAATTCATTAAAAACTGAAGATTATGTATCCAAAAGCTATCTTACGTCCTATTGAGGAAATGTATTTTGAAAAAATTGTTTATTGAGAACAATAAGGGACTAGTGTGATTGTTTTGTACCTTTGAACTAATATTTAAAATTATGGAACCTTAGAGTACATTTAAATTTTAAAATTATAGAATTATTACTAATATTTTCCTGAATTTAAACAGATTCTTATGTAAAACATTATTTTTATTAGAAACAAAGAATACATTAAAATATTTGACCCACTAATCCAAAGTAAGGCGTGTCATCTTTCTCAAGAACATGCTGGATATTTGCTGAGCTGATGGTTCTACTGGCGAGTTTTCTATAATTTAGTCAAACAATCTATGTGATTTGTATAATGTGTAAGTATGGGCTGTTTCTACGACCAGTGGCTAGAAAAGATTAAAATCTTTAAATTAAAAAAAATCGTTTTAACTTTACAAATAAGTTTTTTTTGCTTCTAACCAGCATAATAAAACAAACATTTTCAAAATCTACTGGAATACAACAAATAACAGGCACTCATATTCATAGCACATAAACAGCAGGTATGTACTCTCATAGCTTTAAATACAAAATAAATGTAACAAATGAGAGAAAAAAATTCCTCTTCTCGCTTTTATAAACCTGACTAAATAAAATCCCTCAAAAAATTCCTAAAGCTAAGGAAGAAGGGATTATTACTACAACTACTAAACTTATAGATCGTAATATAACTTAAAATATAGACTGGATTGAAATGAAATATGTAAACACGTTAGAAGTTATTGCAATGTTCGAAACCAATATCATAAAATAATTTCAAGAAATGAAAACTCTATACAGTCTAACTTTAAAAAGAGCTATTTGCAAACGCTTGAGGTATTATCTAATGACAATTTGTTATCTCGTGTCAAAATCACATTAATTTTAATTTTAAAACAAATTTAAACTGATTATTACATTAGGCCGTTCTCAATGCTAAAGAAAGTAACACATATATATATATATACTGTAATGTTATGGATCTATTTAGTAAATACTGTTTATAGAAACAACTGCGTTAGGCTAGATGAACACTATTTCTTGAATTTTGATTAAATAAAAGTTAATCAAAGCCCATTAATCTACGCATATAAGCGTAGTTAATTGAGCAAATACTAAATAAATCATGCGCTTCACGCTTATTCTACATACAAATTATGTACCATATTAGTATCTTAGTTTTTTTGAACTTCTGATATTACAGCAATTAAAAATAATAACTGCAATTTTTTCTCTAATCCATACCTAATATTTCTTTATACGATACATCTCTAATTAAAATAATAACAAATATACCAAACAAGTGACCAGAGGATTCTTGATTATATTTTTTAAAAATAAAACATGCTTAATTGTTGTCATGTTTAACTTTAATAAAATTTTATTATTGTAACACATTTCTTTGCATTCATTATGCCTTTTAAGTGTCCTACTACTACAATGAAAATAAGTAATGGAATATACAAATGTTTGACAATAACGTGAACGAAAAATATTTTATTACTTTTGAAAATTAAGTAGTTAGCATGTTTTAATATTTTTTTTTACAAAGTAGCGATTACAAGAGACGTTTTTAGTTAAAAACATACATATCGTATCAATACGAATTAAAAAAGTAACATATATTATTAATACAATCTGTTGTATATTAATTTAATTTCTATAATTTTTAATAGTAGAATAACCATTTTCATAAATTATAACATTTCACAAGGTTTATTTTTAATAAATTAATAATAAATGTTAATTTTTTATTATTTGAAAAAGAAATTAATTTCTAACTGTAAGGGGAGATACTTAATCTTTTTTATATGAATTGGTTTATTATTTAAAACAAGTAGCTTGTATTTCTGAGAACCAGAACACATTTTGTTTTAGTTGTAAAAAATTGTGCAACATGAATTGGTTTATTATTTAAAACAAGTAGCTTGTATTTCTGAGAACCAGAACACATTTTTTTTAGTTTTAAAAAATTGTGCAACATGAATTGGTTTACTATTTAACACAGGTAGCTTGTATTTTTGAGAACCGCGTTGTATTCTAATAAAAAAAAAATTTGACTTCAAACATTTTAGCCTCTTATTTTCCTTATTCAAATTACCTAACCAAGCAATTAATATTTTAATTGTAAAACTAAATTTTTCAACTTGTTTAAGATATTAGCATTGTAAGAGTTTATTTTACTACATTCAATACTAAAAACATCTAACGCATTTACTTGTGCTTTAAAACTAATGTATTTAAAAATTCGCTGGAGCTTTAAATAGTGTTATTTTTGAATAAATGCAACAATCCATTTGTTAATCTAAAAACGGATTCCATATTAATTAATTATGAATTAAACATTTATTAATTATTTATTTAAAATTTGTGAAAATGGTTACTCTACTATTAAAATCGTTATATAAAAGATTAAACAACACCTTTACATTCCCTGTAAGAAATTAAATTAATATGCAACAGATTGTATTAATAATATATGTTACTGTTTTAGATCATATTCATACGATATATATGTTTTAAACTATAAACGTTTCTTGTAAACGACACTTTGTAAAAAAAAAAATTAAAACATGTTAGCTACTTAATTTTGAAAAATAATAAAATATTTTTTCTTCAAGATTGTTTTTGAATGTTGATTAGTTGAAACGTTGGTCATTTGATATCGTTTTAATGTAGCCTAAACTAATAAAATTTTTCAAAATCGTACTTCGAGCGCCTGCAGAGTGGCAATTCGATAATAATCCGTGTGTTGCACGTCGTGAGACTGTTGGTTATTTGAACTGTGTGTCGATGTTGACCATTTGAACTTCGTGTAAGAGCGTTTTTGAATGCTGATTAGTTGAAACGTTGGTCATGAATCACTTCCGGCCATTTTAAAATTTAGATTTTGAAATACACAACCATCTTGATCAAAGCGCTGTACAGTCACAAAAAAATCAGTTTCGACCATTTTGAAATTTAGTTATTGAAAGAGACACAGCCAAGCGCTTGACGCAGTTCCCCTGCCTCGAAACTGTTCTCCCACTCGTTCCCCCACAGTTTTCCCACTCGTTCCCCCCACAGTTTTCCCACTCGTTCCCCCCACAGTTTTCCCACTCGTTCCCCCCACAACACCGCGCCTTCTCCTCATTCTCCTCTTTCTCCTCATTCTCCTCTTTCTCCTCTTTCTCCTCATTCTCCTCCATCCCCTCCACGTCCTTCCCCTCCATTTCCCCCCGATAATTTTCCGCACGCCCCCGCCGATAATTTTCCCGCCGATACCCGCACCCATTTGGTCACGCCCCCGCCGATAATTACCCCGCCAATACCCGCGTCCTACACTACTCTCACTGATGCCTATAAAGCAATTAGTCAAACCAAAATTTTGAAAAAAACTACCATAAAGTCAATAACACATAACATTAACCAAACTGCTGTAAATGAGTTTTTTCAGAAACGGCATATCATAGGAGCTTAACATGACAGCTCCGCCAAGCAACTCAAGGAAACGTTTATATTAAATTTATTTTTAATAGATAAAACTAACAGGATCTCTAAATTTTGAAACTGCTTGGCTATCACTAGCCAAGCGCAGAATATATCACAGATTATACTAAATAAGGATCAATGTTGACGCTATGGTAATGTGGAAGTTATTTTTATTTTATAAAAATGTAAAAAGGTTATTTCAAGTATGTAGAGACAAAATGTGCCTTTGTATAAAGAAGAAATAATTCCGAAATAATATCTTCTATTAGGGCAAGTACTCCTATTTCTCGTAAATACGGTTGGAAATAAAAAATATTTTATTAGGGAAATTCATTTTAACATTCAGCAATGTTTTTACTCTATAAATAACGTTTTTACTTGTTACTCAAGTTACTTCTCCTTTTCTTCTTATTTGCCCTTAAAATCATGTTCTGTATTATGTATAAACTGAGTAGGCCTATGCCTCTTAATGTTTGGGATATAATTAAATGCAGGTTTCATTGAGTTAGTTATTAAAAACGGATTATGTTTATAAATATGTTGAAGCATGCTGATTCCAACTCCAAAGTCATCATGAAACACGCTCATCATAGGTTTAGAAGTTTTTCACCAAAGACGAATGGAAACTGACGTAATGCATAAAGCACTACAAAAACCATAAACATTTCACAGTTACAGAACAAACCCATAGTTTAGATTGCCTGAATAACCAGGTATTAAAAAAAAAAAACAATTTAAATTTTCAAGTTATGAGAAATCTAAACAACTACAAAATTATGGCAATGGAGGTGATTATCCTAATTCAAATACTAGCATTGTCCTAACAAATATTTGTATTTGTATCACAAGTATTTATCTATTTACAAGTAGTTTTATCTGTACATAGGTTCCTTTGTATAGTAACATAGACAATTTTATTCGAAATTATTAGGTATAGGCCTATTTAACAGAAAGATAGTTAGCTAGTCTCCTTAGATGTTACGGATTTTATTACGTTTAGAACAAAAATTAACGGTTGAAGAGTTTGAAGGAATATCACATAAATTGATTAATTTAAAATTGTTGTTACCTGTTCCAGTTTACCAACATTCTTGATAAAAGCGTGCTGCACTCTGGTGGTTTCTGAATTGATAGCTTGTCTATCAAGTAGAAGTATATACCTACTTGAAACAAATGCTCCTTCAAATAGTAATTTATTAATACAAATGAATCCCCTTCAAGTATAATCCAAATTATTTATAAATATTTGACTGTATTATTTATTAACATGAAAATAAATATTATTTCATGTTTTTAGTTTTAGGTTTTTTAAATAGGCTATTAGTAAAACCTACGTTTATTGTAATTAGCTATATTAATAAATTTAATATAATAATTGAAGCTTTCCTAGAATATTATTCTCTAAAATATTTATTACAATATAAAATATTTAAAATAAAAAAAATCATTAGAACCTAGGCCAACAGAACCTGGTTTTTGCTAAGGGTCACGCACCCAAACACTATCCACGCTGAATCTTTCGTACTTCTACAATCTGCGTCTTGCTTCAAAGGTTTCAATTAAATACCACTATTGGTACCACTTGGTAAAAATAGCACTACTTACTGATATTTTCAGAAGACGCGTTTCGCACTAGATCAATGCATTGTTCTATTGAGTCACGGACAAAACTCACAGGACAGGACAATGGAATGACGTAGTGTGAAACGCGGTTGCTTGAGAATATCAGTAGTGAAAGTAGTGTTTTTTTGCCAAGTGATACCAATAGTAGTAACTTTAGGAGCCTCAAGAAGTACAACACAAAAACTACAAGTTTCTACAAATGATTCTTCAAACAAAATATATGTATATATTTATGTAGAATGTAACGACCGGTTATACAAAGTATTAATTGTAATACGAAAGCGTCAAGTAGCTTTTAAATCAAGAGTAAAATATATCTTATGCAACTATAATATAGGATAAATATTTTAATACTTTATTGTAAAAATCTTGATCATTAAATTCCATACTTTTGTTAATTATGATGAATTAAAAACTTTACACGTGCGATTGTTGGGTTGTAATTCGTGATATGGCCATTCATAGAAATAAAATCCTTTTAAATTTCATTATAATTATTTATCAAAGGATTGAACATGTAATATATATTATTTCAAATAATATTTTTTTGTTTCTTATATTAATAATTTTTTTTAAAAAAAGGCATTTATAGAAACTTTTAAAACTAGATGTAGATTGTAGATGTAAGCGAGATCAAGGGTGGATAGTGTTAGGATCGGTGACGGTTTGTTAAGTAAGTTTTTTGATGTTTTTTTAAAATAATTTTTTATTGTTCTCGCATTTAAAATGCTACGTTCTGTAATAGTTTTGTATTTCCTATATAAATAATTGTTATTTTATAAACACTTTTAAAACTAAACCTTGACTGTAAATGAGGGCAGGATCCATCGTGGATAGTGTTGGGATAAGGGACCGTTTGTTAAAGTAAGTTTCTGATGTTTTTTCTATAATTTGTATTGTCACGCATTTCAGATGTTAGTTTCTGTAATAGTTTTATATTTGTTTTTGAAAAAGGCATTTTATAGAAACTTTTAAAACTAGACCTAGTATGTAATTGCTACCAAATCGAGCGAGGATAGTGTTTGGATGGGTGACCGTTTATACTACTCTAGTAGGTTTGTGATATTTTTTTATTAATTTTTAATTCAGATACTACTTTCAGTAATAGTTTTGTATTTCCTACATGAATAGTTTCAATAAAATGTTTTTTCAAAAAGAAATTTCTAATGCAAATAATTGCAAATAATAAAGAACAGCACAACGTAATAATTGAAATAAGATACCATAAAAGTTATAAAAAATCAGCAGTACCTTGCTTTAAAAACGGTCACCCATTCAAAAACCGTCTAAATCCAGTATTTCATGTATCTGCGTTTTAAGTTTAAGTTAAGTAATTTCTACATTGGTCTAATTTCTTTTTCCAAAATATTCCAGGTAAACAATGATATATCCAGAAACGATTGATTTCTTTTCATAGTGACTTATTTAGTATTATTTTAAAAGTATTAAAAACTTACTTATATTTTATAGTAGTATGAGATATAATTTACGGTTAACTGAAACTCAAATATTTCCAAAATGAGTACGTTTATAATTACATTTGTCTTGTCAATACAAAAAAAAGACGTACACAAAACTCACAAATTAATCATTTATTAACTCAGACGCGTTTCAATGACAAAATCGTCATCATCATTGAATGCTGTTACTACAAACTCTAATTTACAACTACAAATGTAATATAGAGTTTGTAATAGCACTGTTGATGATGACTTTGTCATTGAAACGCCTCTGAGTTAATAAATGATTGATTTGTGAGTTTTGTGTACGTCTTCTATTTGTATTAACACAACCTCACAAGCTAAGCTCAAAGATATTTTTTTTGTCTTTTTTAGGGTCAGAATATCTTAATAAGGAATGTGTCCTAAAATATAAGTATTTCCCTTTGGGAAGTAGCCTATAGCATTCATTTTTATATAATAGCTAAAACTTGTATCAAATCATTTATTTGATACGAGAGTGGGAACTAATAGTTGGAATTTAAAAAATATAATATATTACCATCAAGCGTCATCCCCTACAAGTTTATAAAAATGTATTTTAACTTGAATGGATGAATAAAAAGTATTTTACTAACGATCTCAGTTTTATAAAAGCTTTGATAGATTGATTAACAAAGAATTATAAATTATTATAAAAATGTTTTCATTTCGTGTAATTTTCCAAAACGTTAAATTTCCAATCCTTGAAGAACAGCCTCTATAGTGTTGGTAAAAATGCTTTTGTTTTTGCAAATAATGAAACACAATAAAAGTGTAAATTAAAAATCATTTACATTCAGCTTTTGTACAAAAAGCTTTTAATCAAAATATATAAAAGTGGTTTCTTTTCTATTGTTTTCTGGTTAAACTAATTTACCGTGTAAACGCATTATGTATACAATGCTAACAGTAAAATCGTGACCAATGAATCGATTGTGACTTTATGAGCGCATTAGTCATATGTTATACCGTTTCGTCTCGGCTCAAGCGAGCGACAATAGTCAGGTAAGGTGTATGTATTTTACTCAATACAAACTATGTTCAATTGAGATTAAAATTGATATGGTTTTAAAATTTTAATTTAAAATTACGATGCATATTAAAAGATAAAACTTTTGTTACTTATTATTATGTTATTTTTTAACTTTGATGAATAAATCTTTAAATTAATTCTTACCTTGTGCTATGACCCACCTTAAACACATTCGTCTTCACTCCTTTCGTTATAAAAATGACACAATTATTATTAATAACAGCAATAAAGTAACAACTTGGTTACAATTCCTTTAATAGTGACCTAGTCTATAACTTTTTTTTTTATTTTTTGAAAGCATTTGAGTGTTTTTAGAATCTTAAATATATACTTTAAAATTAAGTTTATTACTATTATCTATAATTATTAATTATCATTCGTCATTCCAGTAATTAAAATATTAATTATATTTTAGTTATATTAAGTCGTGCTTGATGGGTGTGGGTAAAAATCTCAAGATTATTTAATACGCTCAAATAACAATGGTTAATGAGGTATATTGAATTATGTAATATTCAAGTAATATTATGAACTTTGTTTAACTACTTACTAAATTTCTCTAATGAACACACATGCACGCGCGCACACACACACACACACACACACTGCAACGGTCTAAGATACCGTGGCAAATAGGAAATAAATAATTTCCTGTTTTTTAGAAATAAAGTTGATTTTTAAATTAATCAAGTAGGGAGTTATACAAAGAATAAAGAATGAAAAATTAAATAAAACCTTAAATAGAATAGTTAAGCTAAATTAAAAAATGTTATAAAATAAATTTGTAATAACTAACTAAATTTGAGCATCGGGAGTGAGGCGAAAACTTTCTAAGTGCTTAAAAAAGCTATCTTTAGAACCAAACCACGTAGAACTTTCATCGACATTTTAAAAGAACCATAATAAGCCAGAATGAACATTAGAGAAAACAAAATTCAAAAAACTTAATAAACAAAAAAGTTACAGCAGTTTAAATAAAATAGACATTTTTCAGTGTTCCAAAAATAATAATCAAACTCTGCAAGCTAAAACAGATTCGTTGCCCGACTTGCCTGTACAAGGAATAAATCGAGAGATAGCAAGCATTGCAGGCGGGGTGAGGAAGGTTAAATTCACCGCTATATATACTAGGTCTCTAAGACTTTAGAGACAGTCTGAAATAGATTTTTAACACGAGGTGCCGCGGAACGCTATGCTGGACCGCGAGTAGGACCGTCACCAGGCCAGATGGACCAAAACCTCAGCGCTTTCGACATCCAGGACCACCAAAGGATGAAGGCTCCAGACTCAGCCTCCAGGACGCTGGAATAGAGGGAAACCACCACCGACGAACCAGGGATGGCGACCTCCGATGTCCAAGGACCAGGGAATCCAGACGAGGGACTCCAAGGACCGGCAGGAACATCTTTGGCAAGTCATTTTCTTTATTCGATACCAGTCACGTCAAATTTAGTTAGTTAATTTTATTAAATTCAAACAAATCTGCAAGCTAAAACAATGACTTCACTCTTTATAAAATTTTAATAAATTGTATGCTAAATAAAATGAATTTATGTGATCAGAATATTTAAAATAATGAATATTAAACTTCCAAAGGGTTTTTGGCCATAAGCCATTTATTTTAAAGGAAATGAGAATTTTTCGAATATTATAAATTTAAAAATTAAATGTCATAAAATACGAATTTACCAATTCAATATAGGAGATAAATTTTATTATGTGTAATCTGGAAAATAATTTTATGTTTATGTCAATGTAATCAATCTATATGTAAATTATAAGTTTTTAAAGCATAAGAAACAACAAGTTACTTAGTGAATTGTTTTGTTAATATAATTGTGTTGTACTTAAAAGGATAAATTTTATTTTTTATTTAAATAAATAGAATTAAATATGTTATAAAAATCAACAGTATTTGCATTTCATCCTGTGTCAAATAATCAATAAAAAGTGTTTAGCTTTTTCCCAACTAATATGAAAATGATTTTTAAATCAGTAAACAAATTTAATTAAATTTCATTAAATGGTAATAGATAAAGCCTAATGTTTTTAAAGAGTTTCTCTCTACTAACTTCATGAGCTAGTCTAAAGATTAGTTGGTTTTTTGTATAAAAGTCCAGAGATTTATCTAATGGCAGATTGTGTTTAAAAGGACACAGGAGCCTTTTAAAATAGGTAATTTTAAACGCGATCATATTTTGCCCGTTCCCTTGCTGTCTCTGCAGATCATCATCAGGTGGTAAGACTCTGTGATTATTTTGTGTATTATTTTAAATGTGTTTCTTTCCAGCTGACTATTAAAATGACATGTGTGACTATACCTAGACCATACACAATTGATAAACTAATTTGGGAAAGTTTATACGTATCTTAAATAGTAGTCAGCGGGAATAGGCTTGTTGTAGGCTTGGCCCTACAAGCGGGAAACATACACTTAACTCAGGGAGTTTAGCACGGTTTTACAAGCAGGGTGATAGGCAGATTTTTGGTTGTTTATAAATAAGTTTTCTTGTAAACAATTAAATTTTGGTATTCTGCAAGAAAGGATATAACAATCAGCAAACAGAGAGCAAAAGGTAAAGTAGAGGTGGGTTAGGGGGACTTTGCAGAATTGGCGCCCGAACTGGGGCTTTGAACAGGTTCCCTATATCAAGATTAAATAGTTAAATTATAGAAATAAATCGAGATTGTTTAAATAAGTGAAGTCAGAATGTTTTAAATAAAGTAATTAAATTTTTATATAATAATATAAATTGAACGAATCCAAGAGCGTACAAATAAAAATAAAATAAATAAATAACTGAATTTGAATAAAGATTTAAACGAAAGAGCGGGTAGGAACCATCTGGCCTAAAGCAAATCAAAAAGAAAGGAATAAGTGAATAAATAATTAATTGAATAATAAATAGTAAATCAAAATGTCTAAATCCGAGATGGATAAATTGATGGCATTTTTCAAGGCAAGAGGAGAGCGAGAGAAAGAGAAGGCGGAAGAGAAACGATGGAGAGAGGAAAAGAAACAATTGAGAGAGAAAGAGAAGGCGGAAGAGAAACGATTGAGAGAGGAAGAGAGACAATTGAGAAAGAAAGAGAAGGCGGAAGAGAAACGATTGAAGGAGGAAGCAGAACAAAGGGAAAAGGAGAGAAAAGACAAAGAAAAACAATGGAGAGAGGAAGAGAGACAATTGAGAGAGAAAGAGAGGGAGGAAGAGAAACAAAGAGAGAAGGAGAGAGAAGACAAAGAAAAACGATGGAGGGAGGAAGAGAAAATGGAAAGACGACAGTTATGGGAGGCTTTCCAGTTAAAATTCGATGACTACCAAAAAGAAAATGAGACTAAGACAAATCACATATACGAAAAGTTAAGCGAACATGAGACGGAAATAGAGAGACTAAAAACTAAAACGGAAACAAAAACGGCTAAATTAAATGAAAAAGTACAGAATATCCAAGAGGAAATTAAAACGGTGAAACAACAAGTTGAAAAAGTAAAGCAAACAGCTGGAGCAGGAATAGTAACACAAGTTTGCTTACCAAGGGTAATAGACAGGAACGGGGAGGCTACGTACCGTAGGATTGAGTTCTGGGGGAATGACAAAGAAGATCCAATGACATTCCTAGGGGAAATAGAAGACCTATTTTCCGAGATCGACAATACTATGGACGAGACTGCCAAATTAAGGATTGTAGAGCGATATTTGAAAGGGGCAGCGGATGCATGGAGGAAAGCCATCAAGAACAACACAGAAACTTATTCTGAATTCAAGCATGAATTCACGGAGCATTTCTGGAGTTATCGCCAGCAGGATCGGATACGCAGACAAATAAATCAAGGGCGCTACCATAATAATGGACCATACTCTATGGCAGAGTATTTTATTATGATGGTAAACAGGGCGAAAAACTTAGACCCGATAATCCCAGAGAACCATCTAATTTTCATGTTGATGAAACATTTTGGGAGTAACGTTCAGCTAGCTAGTGTGGGGAACCCAACAAGTAATATCAAACAAGCGATAGTTTTCCTACAACAGCTAGACAGCGTTACTGACAACGGAAATGGTAATGGGAACGCTCAAAGAAGTCAACAGAGGCAGGTTGCTCCAAACCAACAACCTAACCCTAACACAAGGTCCCATGGTGATACCGCAAAATACCAAGATACCAAGTATCCTAAAAACCCTCATCCTAAATCGCCTATCCCCGGACCAAGCGACCAGAAGCCAAAAAACTAAATATGAGGATCTCTGGCAACAATCAGGGAGATACGTTAACCAGGTTAGAGATCCGAGGAAATAAAAAGTCAAAAATAATTCAGAGCGAGAGACCGAAGGAAAAGCCGGTTTACCATCATAATAAGATCAGCCTAGGCGGTTTTTCCATGTCTATTAGGGACGATTTGTTAGAGGAAGGAATTGACTCGGTTATAAAACTGGAGAATGTAGACCAGTGTCCAGTGATAGAGTGCGAAATTAAAGACCATAAGTTAATTGCCCAAGTCGATACAGGTGCCCAAATGTCTGTGATTAAAACAGAAAAATACATAGCCCTAAAACAAAACGAGAATCTATTCTATGAGCTACCTATAGCTAACGTAGCGATAGTCACAGCATTAGGGTCAACCTGTAAACGAGTAAAATTACAAACGATGCTACCTCTAACATTAAACGGACACACAAAGGAATTTGTTTTCTTGATAGTGGACAATCTACGGGTTGACCTCATCTTGGGAGCAAATACTTTGTGTGCGTTAAAAGCCCGAATAAACATGGAGAGATCATTTATGACGTATGAGATTGATGGATATCTGCTGCACCAGGAGTTTCTAGTATTAAATAATAACAAAGATAATATAAGACAAGAGATAGGATGTAATAAGATTAATAAAGTAATAAACAAAAATATTAACAAAAATGTATTATGTTCCGACGATACAAGCGGGGAACAGAAAGTAAATATAATAAAATCGCCTAGTATAGGCGGACCAATTAACGACGGCAAATTAACACCTGAAGAGCCGACATTGGAGGGTCCGATAGTGGATAGCGAGCAGACGGGGCTGTTCACGGGCAAGGGTCAGGAAGATAGGTCCTTGTGCGAGTTAGGTGGTGACAAACTAGAATGTAAACAAACCGTAAACAAAAATATAACTAAAAATTTAATATGTTCCAACGATACAAGCGGGGAACAAACAATAAAATTAAAACAATTGTCAACGACAAAAGTTACAAATGAGATTACCAAAAATTTAGACAACATATTAAGCAAAAATTCAAGGGAGAGGGAATTATTAAACTGTGAAAGAACGGAATCAAGCAAGCTAACGGGATTAAACAAAGCAAAAAATGGGTTAACCAAACCTACAACAAACAAATTAAATAATTCGACGAAGCAAACGGTAAAGTAGAGGTGGGTGGGGGGGACGTTGCAACACACACACACACACACACACATATATATATATATATATATATATATATATATATATATATATATTTATTTATTTATTTATATACAGTTATTAGCCGTTTAAGAACAAAAATCAATGTCTAAAATATAAATACAAATTACTACCTATAGGTCTATAAATCTTCCTGTACCAACTTTTGATTGTTGCGGCCCTTCCGGAGGCGTTGCACACGCTCACCATTATCTTCTCGCTATCTGGATCCCTACACGTGCCTTGAGTGTAGTGCTCAGACTTATGCGTTCTTCCTTTTTATTGCTCGATCTTTAAATCCTAATACAGCTTCTGATGACTCTTTAGCATAATTAAAGTATAAAAAAGTACTGTAACATAAAATTTCAATGAAAATTTTGGAAATAACAAGTAAAACAAATTACTTAAGATTAAACCCTTATGTACATTTCGATGACAATATGATCATTATCAGAGGGTCTTATTACAAAATTATAATCTAGCAAACATGAAGTTCCAAACTAGAGGGCCTTAGTTTGTAACTTATTGTTTGGTAGATTGCAATTTTGTAATAAGATTCTATGATGATGATGATAATGACATGGTTATCGAAGTGTACATAAGGGTTTAATCTTAAGTAACTTGTTTTATTTGTTATGTTTGATTATGTTTGTGGTATTGGGATTGTTTCCAATATTTTCATTGTAATATATTGTACCATTGTGCTCTTGATATTGTATAACATAAAATTAACTCCCGTTGGTCTTTTCCGTTACCCTACCGGCTATATTTTACTTAATCTGATATTGCTATTAGTTATTGCAGCTTCCCTAACTATAAATGTAAACGGACATGACAGGTACCATCGACTCGCAATCTTATAAAAAAAACTTCTCAGCATAGATGATCTTTTGATTTAGAAAAGTATTTATTATTGCTATTGAAAGGTGTGTATGCTATTTCTGTAGATGTTGTTTGTGATAATTGTTTAGTAATTTGTTGGGACATAGTTTATTCGTTTTATAATGATGAAAAATGTTTGTTTTGGCCTGAATTTTGGATATTAGAATTATCATTTGTAATAATATTACAATGCCTTAGATTTGACGTTAATATAGTATTTCGTTATTTGACAATTTAGTATTTTCTAAGCAATAAGTATTTAATTTTGTTGATAAACTTTACTGGATATGAATAAATTATCATTTCCATAAGAAATAGAAAATATTGGTATTTTCAATAAAATAGCGTATACTTTAACAATATCGTAGACATTATTTCCCAGTCACACGGAACTTGTCACGATTTTTAAAGTGTTCACTTCGCTTATCCCATAACATAGGTCGCGACTGTACTCCAATAATTAACATCTCTTCGAGCGACATCATATCGGACGGTTAAGAATAAATAAAATTGATTTTAAGCTGTACAAGCTGAACGTGCGGAGAACGAAAACACAGCATTTGCATTACTCACCTTGAAACACCCTGTCTCGTACGACCAAACCAAGGTCATTAAATATGCGTAGAACGCTGCCGACAAAACACTCCAATTTCACTGCCTGCCTTTCTTTATGTTTGAATTAAGAGCTAATTCATTCCAGAAGTGTTCATCCGGATTTCGCCGCACTGCAGCTGTAAAACGACATAATTACACTAACTTTTTGAGATCCTTTCCACAAGTGTCTATACTTTTTGTTGTTTTTATTTTACATTCTTAAACAATGAACAACTCTGCATTACCTTTACCAATAAAATTAAACCACCCCCAATAAAACCACCAATGACCCACCCCCAATCCTACTCTGAAACTTTCACTTTTTTTGCAACACTAACTTTTACAACTGTCCTTAGAGATTTACTGCCTCTTTATAAAATACCCTTAAGGAATCTATCGGGTTATCGTATAAATACACACTTTCTCTCTCTCTATGTAGCCTATATGTATATATCTACAAGGTAAACTCGTTGTTTTAAGAATTAAGAAAATTTTATTGTTAAAACATCGAAAATATATGCAATTTCAGAGAAAGCATGGCAAGATGTGGCCACCCAAGTGAATTTTTCAGGTAAGAAAAATTAAAATTTGTATAAAATAATTAAGGCCCCCTGCTCGAATAGGGCCTTAATAAATGGCGTGTCAATGGAAACGCTTCATCTCCTACCAAGTAGTATGGAAACGGAGTCCTGCTTTCATTGTATTGCAAGGGAGAAGATGGAGGGATGACAAAGCCCCCGTGGGTAATCCATCAGTTCAATGCTCAGATTTTGAAAATACCTCCATTGCTATTACGTCCAGCAAAACCAGGTTCAATCACATGCTCAACTTGCCATCCGCATCGCAACAGGCTATGAGCGCCGTAGAATGGAAGTGCTTGTTATTATAGTTTTCTGAGCCCGTGTGTGGAAACTTTTCAACTAGCCTTGATAATTCAAAGTAAGAATCGTTGGACATTCTATAGAAAGCCATAAACTTTCTATCGCTCTGCGACAGTTCTTCTGCTGCTATGAACAATCTTGATTTTATATTTTCCTTTGTGTAAGGATGGATCCAATGCTTCCTTTGATACCTACGAAGTCTCCGATATTGCAAATAATCTAAAACATCTTCCTCGTCAGAACTTGACATCGCAAATGCTCCACTGCACGAAATGAAATCAACTGATTTCATGTTCGTGTGCGGACAATAGTTTCATTTTGGTTTCAAAATGGTCGCAAGTAAAACCAGTTTGCAACTAAGGTCTCGAAACAGTTGCTCCGTGTGAGCAGGGCCTTAGACTAAACCTAGTAGAATGTGTTTACAAAAAACTGCCTAAATAGCAGGAAGTAATAAACAAGAGTGTCATTTTGACTCATTGACCTTGATAACGAAGAGACCAAATATTCCACATTAACATCAGGCATGTCAAGCCGTTAAGATAAACCACTGATTTGTCAGAGGGATAATAGTAAAACGCAAACAGTGCCCAAAAAATGAGTTGTCAGACCATTTCAACTACTCGGTGCGGCGCATATGTGGGACGTCGGTCCAGGTCGAGAGACCGTAAGGCGCATATGTGAGTCGGCTGGTCTATACTAATAGTTATTTTGTTAACATTGCGGTAGGACGTGTTAAAAAAAATGCACAAATGGTCTTACCTCATATGCCTTTTGAGTAATGTCCTTAAACTAGGACATTTTGACTGAAAGTTGAGCCTTCGATGAACATTTTCCATACATTAGCAACACCTTACACATACTCAATTAACAACAGAATGTAAATAATAGTTTTTCAAATAACATGAACAATTTTAGTTCTTATAAACTCTCATTTCAAATAGAAATTTTCAAAAAAGTATAAATTCAATTAGTTTTTGAAAAATTATAAACACCATTTATGATGAATGGAAAACTGCAAAACAATTTGTGTGATTTGTTAAACATAGAAATACTTTGGATTTCATGCACCTCACTACGTTTTCCTGGAAGTTTTTCCAGTCGACATCTGTTTAGATTGGGTAAATCAACTACTTCTGGCATGTGGGAGGCGTTTTCCCTTTTTGCTTCAGGATATGGTAATTTTATTCTTTTTGCAGAACGTTCCTCTTCATATCATTTGGTGTTTCATCTTCACTATTATCTCCAATACTTCCAGCCTGCATTTGTTCTATCGGTGCAATTTTAAACTCCTTAAATTATACTAAATATTTTTGCCAAGTATTTTACTGTCACGTTTGTACCGCAGCCATGAATTTACTGAAGCGAGATCAAACATATGAAGAATGCAAATATTCTTTGGGCTTAGCTTGTAAGGTTATGTTAAAAACAAATAAAAACATACACAAAACTCACAAATTAATCATTTATTTACTCATACGCTTTTCAATAACAAATTCATCATCTGTGATGCTCTGCGCTGGTTTTCAACGTTGACACCACATGTAATGATGAGCTGTTGGATTTTCTTGATGATCAGGTTACGTAATGTACTCTAAATTGTTAGATCAGAGGTTAATATTGAAGATAATGCTGCCACCACTTATTCTTTAGGGGAAAAATAAGAAACCCTTGAGAAACAAGAATGTATTTTTATTTATTTAGTTAAACAATAATTAGAATGAGTTTTTGGTGATTCGTATTTAACTATATAATCTTGTATAGCATTTTAAAAAGAAATAAGACTTAGAAATAAGACATTGAAGTAAGACAATACATAAATCATGGAAGTTGAAATCTCTCTTGTGGAACTTGGAATTAGAGTGATAATCACTTCAGCTTTTCCTGAGTGATATATTATAAATATATTAGAATGTCTCCCGATTTAGAAATAGAAATAGGAATTAGAATATCTCAGGATCTACTGCCTGTATACTTGACATAGAATTAGAATTAGAATATCTCAGGATCTACTTCCTAGATACTTGACATAGAATTAGAATTAGAATATCTCAGGATCTACTGCCTAGATACTTGACATAGAATTAGAATTAGAATATCTGAGGATCTACTGCCTAGATACTAGACATAGAATTAGAATTAGAATATCTCAGGATCTACTGCCTGGATACTTGACATAGAATTAGAATTAGAATATCTCAGGATCTACTGCCTAGATACTTGACATAGAATTAGAATTAGAATATCTCAGGATCTACTGCCTAGATACTTGACATAGAATTAGAATTAGAATATCTCAGGATCTACTGCCTGGATACTTGACATAGAATTAGAATTAGAATATCTCAGGATCTACTGCTTAGATACTTGACATAGAATTAGAATTACAATATCTCAGGATCTACTGCCTGGATACTTGACTTAGAATTAGAATTAGGAATTGTGTTTCTTACGAAACGTGCCTTAGCACTGTACCTTAGTACGAAATAGAATGGTAGGTAATGTTGGATGTTACGATGACGACTCACTCCATTGGGTTCAGTCTAGTACGTACCAATACTCGGTGTACTCACCAACTAAGAGGCTTTCACTGCTATGACTACTCACCAACCTAGAGGCTTTCTACACTGGCGTACTCACCAACTAAGAGGCTTTCACTGCTATGACTACTCACCAACTTAGAGGCTTTCAACTCTAGAGCAATGGACACGAATGCTACCACCAACGTGTGGGTTTCGTCTAGATTACCTTATATAGAACTTGATATAGAACTTGTAATGAATTTCCATACAGTCTTTAACTGTATGATTATATCTTAATGGGAGACGATAGAAATAGCAGAAATAGAAATATATATATTTATTTAGAGAGAGAGAGAGAGAGAGAGAGAGATTAAGAAAGATATTGATTAATTGAAATAAAGAATTTGAAGAATAGTATAACTTGAATTACGAGAAGTAAGATTGAATATTGATTGACTTAGAATATTTGAAAGTAACAGAAACGAATTAGATTTTGTGAAGTAGAGTACACTTACGCAACCTGTTGAAATGAAGGAGCTGTTCTGAGATACGTCTGAACTTGAAGAGTTGAGAGAAAAGACTGACTAAGATTTTAGATTTTTGTCACCACCAAAAGCTCATTAGTTACATAATTTTGTGTGATAAAATACATATTTTTACAAGATAACATGAATTTTGTGCATTCTGTCACATAGTACACAGAAGCTTCTAGAACGAGTTACATAATAATAATTAAGCTTAATTGTATTGTTTACAACATAGTTGACAAATTGAGATTTAAATTATATAATAAGGAGATTCTAACCAATTATGAGCAATCAAGTAATTAAGATTAACAATAAAAAAATATTAATTAAGGCGAAATTATTACAAAAGGTATTGGAATTAAGGTATAAGGTATGACATGAGGTGCAAAATATTACACATCAATGAGTGGTACTACTACAAACTCTAACTTACAACTAGTTGTAGTAGTAACATTCACTGATGATGAATTTGTCATTGAAACGCGTATGAGTAAATAAATCATTAATTTGTGTATGTTTTTATTTGTTTTTATATGAAGAATGGTTCGTAGTGACCACCTGTTAGTCCTGTATTTATTGCGATAGAGAGAAATCAACCTATCATTCATTGGCTTACTAGATAAGTTTGAGGAATTTAATAAAACAGTTCTTTTTGTATCCCATCGCTTACATGTACCACTTGGGAGGAAATATGTGTAGACGACATAAGTAATCTGGGTTTACTATCAAACGATTTCATGACTGTTACTTTAGAGTCCTCTCTAACAAGTTCCTCAGACGTAGTTCTTCACCCATTTCTTTATCCGACGTAAATGTCACATTATTAGGCTTGTTTTTTATGACAGAACCCGCATCAAATATTTGTTTACTGTGTAAAACGTTGATCAGACCTGAGTGGTGAAGACGAGTATATTTTCAACTATTTCAGTTAGCTGAATTACAGCATTTTCCCAAATTGTGCAATCTTTTGAACTGGGAATGGTAAGAAATGTGTGTACCTTACCCTGATACATAACAAAAGTTGACAAAGGCCAGGTCTAATGTCCTAAAACGAGTACGTTTTTCAAAAACATTTTACTAAAATAAAATCTTACATTTTATAATTAATGATAGGTCAAATATGCACTTGAAAATTGAAAAATACCTGTGTTTATAAAAAAATATTAGTTTTTGACAATTATATAACAAAACTTTCAATAAAACGTAACTTCAGTCAGAAACATCAATTTACATTTGTAAACTTGACAATACAACTTGGCAATATTATCAGCTGTAATTAGTTGTTTAAAGTGCCGCTAGAGTGTTCTGCATTATGTCCTGGATCAGTGACAATGGAATTCAAGCAACCCAAACTTCAAATAAGTGTGTTATCTCTTTTAACCCATTGTCCTCAATTAAGGACAAAATGACGTTTCGGGTCCCAGGAGGCTATAAGTGTAAGGCTAGGCTTACTAAAAAAAGTTCTAAAAAAGCTCCAAAAAAGCACTAAAAAAAACTTTGTCCATAACAAAAGTTTGGAGACTCGAAAAGCTGCTCATAAAATCTAAACTATGCTATACATTTGTACCAAATTATAACAAAAAAATTCACCATTTTCTGCTGCATTGATTGGTGTTATTTTAAATTGGTTTAATTTTTATTTTTATATCATAGCATAACCGAAAAACCACGGTTTTTGTAGTCTTTAAAAAAATACTTCCAATTTAAAAATTCAAAACTAATAAATCTGTTATCCTAATTATCTGAAATTTTAATATGATATTCGAGAAGGTATTGTAAACATAATTTATTAGTTTCAGAATTTCCATTTTATTACAAACATTTTTATAGCACTTTGAACAACATGATTTCGAAAACCATTCATCGGATTACATTAACCAATATACCGTTGGAATTGTTTAATTTTGTTTATTCCGTTACATATGTTATTATTAAATTACAGTTAGGTGTTAATTTTATAGCGAATTTTATTTGATAGCAAACTGAAGCGCGCTCAGGCGTTTGCAGCATTAGCACTGCGCATTTCGCTCGGCCGCAGTGTTGTCAAATCGTGCAGTCAGCTGCCAAAGCCAACTAAGCAAGGAAAAACTCCGGATGTTAACTAAGCTTATGTTTATTTTTGAACATTCTCCATCACCATTTTTTCATGGGGACTTTGGACCTCCGACGGCAGGTTTAAAAAAGCTTAGCATCCAAAAAAAAATAATTTTTGGAATTGTCAAATATTTGTAGTCTCTAATTCGATAACGATCTATAGGAAAACGAGTTGATCATTAAAAAAAAAACTTTTGTTATCGCAGTCGGAAGAACGAAAACTTTTATAACCAGATCTACATAGATTTTTAATCGATTAAAAATATAATTTTGCGTAATGAGAAATTACCAAAACATTTGTTATAATATAAGAACAAATAATACAGAAATTTTAAATTTAACAACAGAAGTTCAACTCCAAATAACAAATTAGAGCTAATATAATGTTTTCCAAAATTTTCAACAAATATCGCCGAAAATATAAATTTATCCATTTTTATTTAATTTTTATATCTTATTAATTTTATATATTATTATATAAACGTTTTCACCTCAAAAACCTATATTAGATGTTTACAAATTTGTTCAACAAATACAAATGAAATCAGTTCTTAAAAAGCACCAGACGCGCCTCAGAAGGTTTTCCTTTAAACAATTTGACTAAGAATACATAACTTATCATTACATTGAATTATTTGTATTGAGATTTATTTAGATTTAAATAAATTAATATATTTATTAACTGATTAAAATTATTTATTAATAATTTTTTTCTTCCTTAACAATGTTCAATAAATAATGTAACAAAACTTACGTGTTGAAACAGTTGTTTTACAACCTCACGTATAACATAAATTCAGCTGTTGTCATTTAATTCAATTTGCGGCTACTCATAGCGTGACCTGATGCAAATTACTAATACTTTCACTTCAAAAGTCTCAAAATGAGTCATAACCTTTACAAATGGAGAATTTAACTGCAACCGTTTCTATTGTGTAACAGTAGAGGCCTAATGACGTAATTCGGTTATTCTTTAACAAAACATCACATAACTATTAACCTCACCATTATTTCTCTTTCCTTTAATAGATATTTTATAGAGCACTAGGCGATAGGGTTTTATATGACTTCCTACCTACAAACAAAGCAATTATTTCATTCCAACAAGGCTGTAGGCAGCTGAGATTTCCTTGGTCTTAATCTTCGGAAGCGGCAAAATGGAGAAAAATTTATTCATTTAAAAAAAAAAAATAGGTTTTATTTAATTAGATAAAAAATATTTATTTTGTAATGGTAATAATAAATATTTTTAAATACAAACTTAGAAGTTTCATGTATAAGGTTTCTTTAAAAAGAACAAAAATATTTTTTCATTATAAATTTTATAGTGATGTTTTAATAATAATATAAAATTATTTATCATTTTTGTATTTAAGCTATCATAAAGTCAAACAAATGATAGATTAAGTAATAAAACGATTCCTGGGATCGCATTATTGGGATAATAAGTTTGGGTTGCATTTTGTATAAGGAAAAGTAGAGTAAAATGGATTTCGTGTTTAGGGCCTACTAGTTTTAATTAATTTCTTGAACTAAAATATTTTCCGTAATTTTTTACAGACTAAGATGAAATTTTTTTTCTTATGTTCAAATAATTTGCACTTAGGAAATAAATCTAGTAGGGAAGTAGGAAAATCTATTTAAGAAAAATACCTCGGGAAATTTCAAAGAAATCGTTAAAAATGCTTCCGTAAAATTTGAGGTTTGTAAATTACTTTGAAAAAAAACAGAGATTTAAAGTAAATTTTTCAAGTAATATGCTCTAAGGAATTTACTAATTAAGATTTATTATTTATGTTTCTTTCAATAAAGTTTACAAACTCTCAAGCAAAGCTCAGACAGATCTAAGCATGTAAGAGAAAATTACTGCGTAGTTAAAGTTAATAAATCTTATGAATCCATAGTGTAACCGATTACGCAGGGCCCGCGGGCCCTTCTATAAAAAAGGGAATAAATATTTGAAATACGTGAATTTAATTTCCAACTAATGCAGACAAGCAAAATCTATCACCCACAAATTACAAAACATGACGAGATATTTCAAAAATCTGATTTTAAAATATCCAGATCCAGGGAAAACATTGGTAGCTTCCGCAACTCCACTGTATATAAAGCTTGTTAGAAACACAAGTTCAAACTGTTAGTTGAATATTGATTGCACATTTTTGTTAAAACTATTACTGCTTTTGAAGTGATAACTTCTATAAGCAGGATGAACAAAACATGAGATTAAATCAATGCTTTCCTGCCACGCTATTTCTGAACGCATACCTTACAGAATATATTTGTCAGCTGATTCAAGTGAATTAAATGATAACATACGGTTACATGTAACAGCTGATTTTGTGTTATAGGTTATGTTGTAGAACAGCCGTTTTACATGCAGATTATTATTGAAACATACTGAAGTACATAAGAGAGCAGCTTTTAACTCTATAATACATAGATTAATTATTCTCCCTCTTCCGAAAGAAGATTATATAAAAGAATTAAATTATATTTACGGTGTAGCTAAATTTAACGGATATAATGAATCGTTGATAAAAAACATCCATAACAAATTGAAACCGACGAAAATTAATAATTCAAGATGTACGTTACTAAGAAATAGAGAAGAAAGAAAATGGAATTTGTGCCATGGAATGTGACAGATGAAATATATTAGACAAATTAAAAGAAACATACAAGTTAGACCAAAAGAACATTTTCCCCATTTTAAATATAATAGGCCTGAAAAGTCAGCTATGGCAAAGCATTGTTTGGACGAGAAACACGAGTTTAAAAGTAAAAATGTTGTCCTTTTAAAGAATGTCGTAAATTTTAATGAATTTGATGCATGGGAAACTTTATTTATAAATATAAATTAAATTAAAATTGTTAAGACCAATTCAAAATTCAATATTATTTTAAATTAATTTATTGTTGAATATTATCTTTTTTAAATACTTAAATGATTTTGTTATTATTACGTTTTATAATTATTACAGATTCATCAAAATTAAATATTTGTAATTATCATATTATGTTGTTCAATGTAAATATACTAGTAGCCGTGGTTGTAAATTTGGCAATGCCCAGATCTGGTTTTTACTTTTGTTAAAACATTATAGGTTATGTTTAGTTTCAATGTACTGCTAACAATTCTACCGAGGTTGTTAGACGATTCCAAAAGCAAATATTACTAAAGACTGAAGGATTCTGAAAAATTGGCGAATAGTACTATAAGGCTTTTGAAAATGGAGTTATTCCGAAACACATCAACAAAAGAAAATATTGTAATAAATATTGTAAGGAGAGGCAGACAAATGTACTGGAATATATATAAATATTCCTAACAGAAGAGAAGATGAGTATAAGAATAATTTCTATATTATCCTCTACATGCTCAATGCGTCTTCTCTTTCGGTTAATTAGAAGATTGTCCCCCCCAAATATTTATAAAGAAATCAAAATTTAATTCTCTCACGAAAACGGTTAAAATTAGTCCTAACAATAGCAGAATTTTATATTGTCTTTTATGGCAGAAACCTGGACATAAAGCAACCAATTTAATAAGATAAAGTTTAAAATGGTCTCTATTTAAAGGAAAGTTGTCTCGGGTAATTAATTTTACGAAAGAATAGACAGATTTTAGTGACATTTACTTCAATTTACCTCTAAACATTCCGAATTTTGTTGCTGAATATTTTGAATATTATTTTTCAAAATTTCCTTATTATAAACGTTAGATTTTACCTTTTATCATTATAGTTTAACGACTAGAACTACTTTGTTTTTTGTTTTTAAACCAAACAAACTTTGTAGTTAACTTTAAAATATTTGCTTATGTGATTATAATTTTAATCGTGTAATACTTATACATAAAATATTAATGTATAATAATTATTGTAATGTATTCCAAAATAATCAAAAACAATCAGGACTTGACTGAATCGAAAGGTAACAATTTCATGTAGATACACTTTCTCTTCTTAATAATTAAACAATAACCTTTGTTAACAATATTTAAACAGCCTTGATGTAGGCCTACATCTTCCTGACAAAGGAACTACTAGCACTTATGCACAGTACGGTTTGTCAGTCTAATTATAAGAAAATTTGTTTATATTATAGTATGTTAGTTTTAATCTATTAATGTTTATTTTTAACTTAGAAACATTTTTTTTCTTATACTCACTTTAATGTACTTAAACAAAAACCTTACTTGGTATATTTGCTAGTCGACTTTCGAGAGTTTTAAAAGAATGAATGAGCCTTTTGGGTCTTGTAAAGCACGAAAATCAGAGCAATGTAATGAATCAACTCTCGAAAGTGGACGCACAAATATACCAAGTAATATTCTTGTTCAAGTACACTAACGCGTAAGGGATAATGTTTATTTATGTTAGTTTTTGGTTGTCTGTTTTTTGATAAGCGCTATGAGAATATTGTGAATAGTCGATTCTTTGATAAGAGAGGAAAGTAGCAAGTTTAAATAGGAACTGTTACCTTCCGATTCTTCAAGTAAAGACGACATTAATTTATCTTAAAATTATTTTTTTTAAATGTAATGTTTTTTTGGTAAATGTGAGGTGAGGCACTGACGGCTTCGTTAAGTGTGTTATTTCAGCGGCTTCATTTTTATATTTATGAAATTCACAAAGCGGGAACTGTTCGTAGCAGAAAAACGTTGAATTAAGTTCATAAAATATATTAGGTACAGTCAATTAGAGAAAACTACAGTTTTAGATGTAGGCCTACTTCGTGTATTAAGTCTGGGTTTTTAATTGTTAAAACGATTCACACTTCCGTGTCATTTAGTGCTTTTCTCTATCACGACGACCACGAAAAAACTATGGGTCATACCCCTACTCTTCCTGTTTGACTCCATTATTATTTTTGAACCCAAAGAGTAAGAGGATTAAAACCTTTTTAAACGGTTTACTTAATGACATTTAGAATAATATTTACCGCCAGTCTTATTTTTACTAACTGGTAAAGTATTTCTAATAGGGCATTTCCCCGAAAACTTTTAACAGTAAGATAGACCTACTCATAATTTTTTAAATAAATTTAATGAGAGTTTAATAAACAATAAAATATTTTAGTATTTAGATTAATGGTATATTATTAAACTCTTATTTATCTTAGAGTTTTAGTTCAAATGAAAGGAAATTACAATAGTTCATAAAACTCAGTTTCAGAAAAGTAGTAAGCCTATATTTGTAAATTTTGCAGTTAACAATTAGTTATTCACAATGGAAAAAGATGTGAAATTGGTAATACCTGTAAAGTAGGCTCAAAAAATATTCTCTGAAAGGAAAAAAGTTGTTAATAAGGCTAAAGCATAAGTAGTGGTTAAAATGTAGCTAAATCGTGCAAACTGAACCTCGACCTTTAAAACACCCTCATTTCGTTTTAGCTGCAAGTATATACTCGTAGCTACAAAGTATCCAATTAGGCCTAATTTGATAGAGTTATAAAACAAAATAGCGTTCTATGTTAACTAACCGATTGCCGAATCGAATGGCTGGTTTCAATTTCTGTCTTTCAGCAACATACATACGTCTTAAGACTTAGTTGTTGTCTTATGTTATTACACTCTTTTCCATCCAAACAAACACAACTAGATACCTTGTAGCTATATTGTATTGTAGGTATATAATAATGTAGTATATAGAGGTGTAACAAAAATAATGCCGAATTTTGAACGAGGGTGACTGAAATATTGGTCAAAATAACTGAGTGATTTAAATGTCAAATTGAAGGGAAAAGAACGGTTAAAATGCACATTGACCACCACCTGAGAAAAAAGATAAAATTGTTTAAAAACATTTCTTAAGACCATATCTATAAAATTTTTTTCAGGGAAGGATATTTTTTATCAAATTAAAGTCGGGTAAACAATTCAGGGCAGAGTAGTAAGTACGCCCGCGTATCAACGGCGCGCCGTACTACGTAGGCCTATAGGCTACGTATAGGCCTACTTAAATATACCTATAAAGTATAAAGGATACATTTGGTTGTAATTATATACAACATTACCTAATTATACATCTACTTCCACGGAGTAATACTTTTTGCCAGATGATGTCACGTGATCTCTGTTCTAGCCATACATGTGTACATTTGTTTGTCAAATGTATAAAATTACAACCAAATCCATCTTAACTGGACACTTTATAAATATATTTCAATATAGGTATATAGTAATGTACAAAATTACAACCAAATCCATCCTAACTGGACACTTTATAGGTAGCCTATATTTCATTATAGGTATCCCTTTAGTAATGTACAAAATTACAACCAAATCTATCCTAACTGGATACTTTAAAGGTATATTTAAATATAGGTATGTAAATTAACCTTCAGTGGCAATATAAAAAATAATAATAAATTATTAATATAGCCTCAGAACATGTTTTTGAACAATTTTATCCTTTTTTCTCAGGTTGTGGGCAATATGCAATAATATTATATTAACTTTTCATACCCTATTATGTTGTTTAATGTCTTAGATTTGAGGAAACAAAAATTATTCCAGGATATCAAGAGAAACTATGACATTAATAGTTTTTCCGACGAGAGAGATATCACTCGTTTAATGTTAGGTCACTCCACACGTTCACTTTTTGGCGAATCACGCACACGTTCCTCCACAGCGTCAGATTGTTTTGAACTCCATAACCCAATAGTTGTGACGATAAAGTGAAATGTAACTTCGTTTTGTGAAAATCACTCTTTTGAAAATCGGGATTGTTATCCAGTCTCGTTGAGCATGACATTGGCAAACACTGTAAACAAAACTTACTTATGCAACTTCAGATTGATGTTTGAATAGTTTAGTTATCTTGAACAGTCTTTCACTATTGCTCGTTAAGTGCCGACATTCTTTTTGGAACACTCTGTACAATAAAGTTCTCTGTTTTATTAAAAACCATTAAATATTTACATCTTCAAGTGTTTTTATAAATGAAGGTTTTTATTTTTTCAAATTTCACCCCCAATTTATGGTTTGAATAATGATGGTGAACATCACCATTGAGCTAGCCCGAAGTTTACGATAGCCAGACGACATTTCTCTGACGGTCCTACCCACTCCATTTACAAATCTATGGATAATATAGATTATTTATAGATATCAATTAAGGACCTATAATAATAAGTTTTTAATAATATTAACCTTCGTTACAGTTCTGTGGGCTTGTCCACACTATTGAACTAAGTCGAGTGATTTCTAACCTTGTAGACTACAATGTCTAAATACAAACCAGCGATTGTCTATTATCAGTTGCGAGACCAAGCCCGTATCTATAGACTGCCATTTGCAACATAATCACAGAGCATTGGTCTCCAATCTCAGATGGGGAACTTTAGGTAATTCTTTAACAATGTTGCGATACATTGTTGCCAGTTATCTCGTCATGAGGAATTCTTATCATTCACTTGCTTTTGTTTATTTCGCTCAAGTTTTGTTTCCGATTGTTTTTATTATGTAAATATGGGCCTACGGAAAACTTTTTTGATTTTTATAGACGATTTTAATTGTTTAGATACAAATTGTTTATGGGAAGTTACAAACCCCGATTATAAAATTGCAATTAAAAAAGGAAGGCGGTTGAAAAACTTGCCAAAAAATGTAAAACATCTGTGAGGGATGTAGAAAACAATCCATATCACATGGAATGGTTTCTCTGAATGGGCTTTATCTTTTCTAAATATTTCTACTTAAAAGTTGTAGTAATGCTTCAAAATCACTTGAAATTAAACGTAAAATTTCAGAACTCCATGTGGTCTTCCAAATTCTGTGTTGAAAGTAAATTGCAGCCGGAACGAGGCCCCTCTGCGAACATTTTACGCCCGCACCAACGCTCTATCCGCTTTATTCATTATTCAAAATTATAGCAGGGCAAGCAGAGATCCCAACAAGGCCAGGCATGTCTAACAACTAACCTACAATTGTGTACACGCAACAATGCATATAAGTGTTATTATTACATATTTTAGGTTTATTTGTATTATGAGAATGATTGGATTTAATAATATTAAATCATTTAAATTTAATATGAATAATATTTAAATACATCAATAATAAAATGCTTCAGGAATATATCTTTAAAATATACAGTTGTTGAGTTTGCACCCTAAAGTAAAACAAAGTATGCATTGAAGTAACTTGACTGATTTGGGGGAATATTGCATCCAAGTTGCTGTCCCCTCTGTTGTTGATTTCCTTGCCGCCCTTAATGAAATTGTAGGTGCGCCACGATGTGCAAATACTACGAGCCAAGTCTTGTATATTTGTATACAAGAATATACAAATATACAAAATATTGTATTATTATTAAATATCAATATTACCTAATATTAATATTATTAATTAAAATATTATTATTATATTAATATAATATTAAGAAACAAAACCACACCACGTTCGCTTTGAATAAATGCCTTCAAGCTTCAGAAATAGCGCATAAAACTGTTTGATATACTGAGATTTATGCGAAGTATTAAAGTAGCAGTGGGCACGTACGTCGTAAATCTTTAGTCTAATAAAACTCGGAGGTGACGCAAGCATGAGTAATTGTTTACAGTTAGCTGATTGGAGCCTAACAGGTGTTACTCAGGGCAACGTCTAGCGACGGTTTTGGTGCCCATGACCCCTTGCGACCTCTGGTCACACGAGAAGACCACACACACTGAAAACATACCGCCATAATTTTATTTTTATATTTTACACATAAAAATTCGGTGGTAGATGCAGTTTTTCAACAAAAACATGGACTTTCATAACAGTTCAAAATGTTACACATAATATATATGAAGAAATTCTAAGCGAATCTTATCTCACCAGTTAGGCCTAATATTAAAATTCAACACTTATGTGAATGATATTATAATTCAAAACCAAATGCGGTTTAAATGTTCAATTTGAGATGTCAACTTCCGTACGTCTGAATCAAATCTGGATAGTATAAGCACCGGATTGAGGCTATCTAAGGTTTCTGCAATATCGACTGAGATTAGCCTTCTCCACAATATTTCTACAAAAAAATCAATAACACTTGAAATGTATAAATATAATTTAAACGAGTAATACACAAAAAGGGCAATTCTTACTTAGGTCAACAGAGAAAATATAACTATATAAAACAACTGTGGCGTAATGTTTATTTATTTTTAATGTAAATTACCTCTGATGATGATTAATATGCAATCGAAATGTACAAAAGGTTTATAATAAAAGAAATAAGTCATTTGTGGTATAGAAGTTTCATTTATTTATGTTGAAGAAAAATTTTATTTTAATTATTTTTTATTAAATAATTTCTTAATCACTTTTGCCTTAGTTTATAACTATCAAAATTTTAATTTATTTTGTAAATTTGTAGAAACTTTCTGAGATTTCTCATAAACTAATGTAAAAGTAGTTAATTACGTTTCACCGAACGCAACGAACTACAAACTTCAAGAGTACATAATTAAACGAATATAAGTATTTATATACACGTGACAGAATCACCATATTAAGTGGCAAAATAGAAAACAAAAATATTAATTAATTAAATTTATTTATTGAGATTATGTTTGAAAAAATGTATTAATTTCAAGGTCGTCCACTACAACATCTAATAAATCTATTTGAACTTGAGTGAATGAGTAAAAACTATTTTATTAACGGTAGAAAATTTGAACAAAATATATATAATAGTGATATTTAGGAATTGAAAAATACTTTGAGTGTTTTCTTCACACTAATTAGACTACAAGCAATTTACAACTCATAAGATCTAAAACGACTAAAAACATTGCATCCTATTACTTGTTTATTTTTTAAACATATTTTTGACAAATACTTGATATTTTTAATAATCAATTAATCTCATAATAAAGCTGTAACAATCAAAAAAACATACACTGTAAAACAATTAAATTCCTTCAAAATACATTTAATTAAAAATTGTATCTATTCAAGTTGCAATTTGAAATAAATAATAAAACCTCTATTGAAATTATGCAGTTAATGGCTTAGCAAGATTAGTAAATAAATGATGTCCATATTAATGATTACATAAAGTAACAGCTTTCATTTAATCACCATCTCAGGATAACTAAATCATTTCACTATTTGAAAATAAACAAGTAATATAAACACACAATTTCAAATCAATTCCTACTTAGGTCAGCAAAGAAAAATGATTTTAGTTACTGTTTATTATCGTTTGATTTAAAACAGAATAGGACTCTACGTAAGTCAAATCAGCCAAAAGGGTTGGGGGCTGCTGCCCCCTTGTGGGCGTTTGGGAAATACACATCTGTGAGACTTGTTACCAATTCTACATTAAACTTTCGTTCGTCGCTCAGTGTCACAGCGTTCAAACTGACAACACCGCTTTCCCATCCTGCCACACAACAGACAATATTCTGCTTTAACACAGGCGTGCTCGCGAGGAATTTTTGGAACACGAATACTCGCGTGGACTACTATTGTAGTCAATTTTGTGTTTTTTTTTTCTACGGATGTTGACTAGCTAATAACTTTATATTATCGTTAATGGTTCTTAAAGAAGTATAAAACACGTTTATATAGAAAATAACATTTTATTTTATAAAGAAATAATACTAACATTTTTACTCCAAAATATGAACACGTTTTTGTAGTTATATGCACGTTTCGAAATAAAATTGAAAATATCTGGTATGAGATATAAATCTTTTATTTCATATTATAAAAATCATAAAAACAGATGAGAAAAACATTACAATGATATTGAAATTTATATATACAACCAAAAACATAGGAACATTAGTTGTCACGAGAGTACTCGCGGCGGCTACAATAGTAGGCCACGCTAATATAAAAATTTGTAAATAATCAATATGCGCACGTTGACTAATACCACTCCACTGAGTGTGATCTAGTGATGGGGGAAAAGGTAAAGAAAGCCTCAAGGTTGTGCCATGTTGTCAACCCACTGAAACTTAAAACCCCAAAACCCCTGGACTGAAATTGTAGACTACGCGAGCACTCCGGTGTCAATTCAAACTATAAGTAATTACAATTAATATAAATAAAGCAACATAACTTATTCGTTAAAACAGCTGTTCTACCACATAACCTATAACATAAAATCAGCTGTTTTATGAAATCATACGTTATCACTTATTTTAAGACAAATGTGACCAAATAACTATATTGCATAAGTTGCCCCTTTTGTGAAACATTTTTCTCCCATGAATAACTAATATAAATTAATTAAATTTAGTTAATGAATTAATATTTGAAAACATCTATTAACATCAAGTGTCATCCACAACAAGTTTAAACAAATGTATTTGAACATTAGTGGAATGGATAAAAAGTATTGATTACTAATATTTTTATTTAATGTCGGTTAATAACTATTAATTTTTTTATATAGGCTAATGAGATATCACAGAAAATTTCGCTTATTTAAAACACTCAAATAAAATGGATATTAAATGGTAAAATATTTAATATCAAATATATTTAAAATATTTACCATTTTATTTTATAAATTTTAGATGGATATTTATTAATAGTTTTGTAACTTGTTGATTTTAATATGTTTTATATATTGTTATGTATATTATAAATAATAGATGATGTTTAATTAAAATTGAGCTCTTGAAAAGGAATTTCTGAAAGAAATTCGAAACGTTGAGTGTTTTAAATAAGCAAAATTGTCTGTTATCTGACATTAGCCTATATAAAAAAAGTATTGATTAACGATAGAAAATTTGAACATATATAATTTGAATATATATATATATATATATATATATATATATATATATATATATATATATATATATAGGCCTATTTATACTAAAAGTATAAATAAATAAGTGTGAACTAAAATTATGGATTGAAAAAGATGAGTAGTGATAATTATGTAAGCTTAAAAGATTTACTTTGATCATACAGTCAAGAGTGTTATAGTAAGAACCCTAAAGTAACGAGAAACCTATTTACGATCGTGTCATACTCCCATAAATCCGAACTTTTAAACAATGTGTTTCGCGTGTCACTTGGATTATCATTTAACAAAAGAATTTTCAAGCTACTACTTTTAATTCGTTTGGTACATATAGCCATAAAAACGGAGGTTCTTCAGTCGATAACAATATAATCAAAAGTTTCCTTCCGTGACTTATGTATTGTCATGACAAATGCTGGTCTAACTGAGAATTGTATTTGCATAGTACATCCAAGTTGACAGGTTTCGAAAATTTTATTACGATTTTTCAAAAAAATTTCGAATAACCCATTGGATTGCTGAGCCTTAAAATGCCTTCACACCAATGTCAGTAAAAATATCTAGAGTCGTTTTCCAGAAAAAAATTCAAATAGATACATATAATGTTTTAATAACTTGATGACGAATTTTCAGAAAATATTCACTTAGCCCACTGGATTGCTGAGGTTAAACAAATTTTGATGAAAATCCTTAGAGTAGTTTCAGAGGAAAAATTGACACACACACATATATATAATTATTACTAATTTAATAATATTAGATTATTAGAATATTTTCGTCCGGTTTATTATTTTGACCGAAATTGATTACTCAAGTTACTTAAAATTTTATTATGAAGAGAGAAAAAATATTTTCATTGTAAAAAATCAGAGTAGATAAATTTGACAAAATACAAATGTAGCCTGAATTTACAAATACACAATACTGTCTGTAGAATGTGGAACCATTCTAATCTTTGTTAAATTTGTATGTAATAATTTTACAAGACAGTAAAAAGTACCCAGACGGATACGGACGGATTTTTTTATTAAAAAATTTTAGTCTTGATCATATATTACTATGATACCGTTGTCCGTAGTAACACTTACCGTTTTGATTATTGAGGACGGCCGTTTCGAAAGATGTGTGCCATTGTCAACTCAGACAGTAACTGACCTCTTGGATGTTTTAGGTTGTTTTGGGATAAGAATATTATAGCTGTATTTTTAAAGAGTTTTTGGGGTTTTAATGTCGAAAAGAGTATGTGAGTTGTAGTGTAAATGTCTATTCACACACATCAGTTGAGTCACAGTTCTGTCACAGTTCAGTCACAGTTGCGTACGGAATTAGTCAGTCAACTGTCCGTCAGTTGGCTTCAGTCAGTCGTCAGTCACTTTATACAGTGATCTTACAGTCAAGCTTATTTTATCATGAGTAAATTAGATTGGATAGTATATAATTACTTCAATGGAGAGTTAGCTGCAATAGCGATAGCCTTAGATGACGAAGAGATTGAAAATAAGAGAAAAAAGCAAAGGATATGGGTTCATGATTTATGGAAGAAGAGGAAAAGTCAGGGAGAGTTCATCACGTTATTTAAGGGACTAATGGACGATGAAACTAAGTTCTTTAAATATTTTAGGATGACAAGTGAAACATTTCATATTTTACTCGGTAAAGTTGAAGTGTATTTAAGAAAACAAGGCACTCACTGGAGGAAATCAGCGACACCCAAGGAACGACTAGCTGTTTAAGGTGAGTAAAACGTAACAATAATTTAAAGAATATTTGTTTTATTGAAACACAATTAATGAAGTCATAATTAAATTAAACTTTAACAGCATTATAAACCAAAAGCTGAAATACCACAAATTAAATGTTTTTTGAGCCAAACCTTTTAAGTAAAAGTTTGAAAGTAGTTTTGCAGAATGTTTGATTCTCCAGTTACGCCAGTAGCAGTGTCATCCATGTAGATGGAGTCATTCATGGGTGTTAATTATATGTGTTGGTTGTAGTATTTCATGTTTGTATATTTCATACAGTTCTGTTGTATAGCCTTGGTTATTTTTGTTCTGTTTGTGTAGAGTTTGTAGGTTTGATGTTGTGTTTGTGTAGTTGTGGTTTGTGGATATGAGAAAGTTTGATTGGGCGATTTTGTATATGAGTGATTTTGTGTCTTGGTAGCGTGTGTAAAATGGCCCTCTTGTTTGTCCTGTAAAAACAGGGGGACGAGCTGCAAGTTAGTTTATATATGATGGAGGTATTGTAAATGTCTTTGTGTTGCGGTTTAAATTGTTTGTTGAGTGTGTTGTGTGTGGAGAAGGCTGTTCTGTAAACGTATTCACGAAATGTGTTAGTTTAGGAATTTTGGGTGATCTGTATGTTAGTGTTAAGTAATTTATGGGTCTTTAGGGTTGGGTTATTGGCTTTGTACAGTCTGAGTTGACAATGGGACACATCTCCCGAAATGGTCGTTCTCAATAATAAAAAAAATTAAGTGGTACTATAGGCAAGTTTAACTTACTAACATATGTTTAAATGTTTTTAGTGAAAAACTAATAGCTCAAGTGAAGATGAATTTTAATAATACATGTATGAAAGGGATATTATATTTACTTCTTATAATTTCTTATAGTAAAACATAAAGGGTATAAGATTTAAAACCTAGTGTGTAAAGATGTTCTTCCTTTAAGAAAATGTAAGAAGTTCTTCCCCGGTACAGTGCCTGACAGACACGTATGCCTATATTAGAAAAATCTCGGTATATTAAAGCAACTATCCAGGTTCCCTTAAATGGTTAATAAAGTCCTTTCGCACTTCTATTTATTTTTTTTTCAATGTGCCGACAATAGTCAGCCCTTACCCTACAAAATTCTGACCTCTTAGCTGTTACCCATAGGACCTGTTAGGGGGGTTCAACATCTTCGTCCTATACGGTGACATCACCATTATCTATTTCTCACAAAGAAAGACTCATCAACCTCTGAAACCTTTCTAAAAAATCAAAAATATCAGGATGATATACATCATCCATGTTTCAATGGGGGGGGGGGGGATCTTGCTAATAAGTAGGTAGACACAAAAAATAGAAGGAATCTTGTTACCTTAGAAACGAATATTGGCAGTTGAAGGGACTAGGTTGTTGGTCGTGAAGTAGAGTCCGCACATAGCAAATTTTATAAGCTGGCACTTGGCTCTTAGATTGAGATTGTGTGATCGTCATCTACAAATCAGGCCATAAATCATGACCTACCCATACATTAAAAGTATTAATAAGTAACAAAATAATGAGTCAACCCTATGAGTCAGGGGAAGTTCAAGGGTTGATGTAATTGAAAATGACCTGGAAGCAGTTCCACCCTCTCGCCAAGGCCTGCGGTCCTTAAGTCACAGCTTATAAAATTTTATCTATAAACACGCATTCTTCTAGCTTGGTAGTGTCAACACAGTCCGACAAACACGGTAGGTTGTAATAAAACACAAAGACTCGGCACTAAACATGTGATAAGTGGCAACTAAAAGGCGAATAGGGAGAAAGATACAATTCATTTAAGACTCACATGATATCAGTGTTGATAACTAAACAAGTGTCTCTCAGACCATGTTCACTCATTGAGGGTTAAACAACAATGTTTTCTCCCACATAAAACCATTGGGCCTTAGCTCCAATTCGGTATTAAGATTGAAAACCATACTTTACCGAGGAGCTCAAACAGAAACACATCTCTAAACCTAGCCGACCAGCAAATTTCTGACACAATAAATGTTGGCGGTCACCTCTAATTCGATTACACAGCCTTTCTGCCTGCCCTGAGCGCAAAAATAAACTAAATCAATGAGGGAGTCACTCAATCACTTCTCCTTCAACAGCTCTCAAGGTAAAACCACTCGGGGGTTTGTCCCATAGGTAAGGCCACTCGGGAGTGGATGAACGTCTCATTTCACTACTTGGACAGAACTAATCAGATGGGGTGTAGAGGTACGGAAACTTGGCTGTTTGGATGGCTCGATTAGTTCTGGAAAAGAGGGCGATCCGCTTCCCTGGTTGGAGTTCGTCTTAATCCAGTGGCGTTCCTGTGGCCAGTCATGGCCTTGCAGCAACATCAATGACTCTTACATACTGGTACCACTAGTCGTGACACCTAGCCCCCCGCTCTGGCCTGATGCTAGTCACTCGAGCGGGAGTCACGAGTTTGATATTGGATTCCTAGGAGTAGAGGTTTCACATGCTACAATGCAGATAATCCCTACATTATGGTCTACAAAAAGTTTTCTTTGGCAAACGAGAGGCTAGGTGCTCCTTTGTCACGCCCTTCCCTTTTAACATCCTTCTTTCTTCCTCAAATTTTCACAACCATACATTTTCTTTCAACTAGCTTTGAATAACGGTTACATTGTGTACAATTTTGCTATAACCTATTTCGTACATCACCGTCATAGAGATTCAAAAAATAATCAAATTTCTAATGACTGTAAAGATTAATTTTAATTGAAATCTATATATTCCCCGGGCCCCCTATCGAGTTCTCCCGGGGACCGGACAACGTTGGAGAACACTGCCCTAGGTCTTAGACGATGTAATCTAAACAGTTATCAATTTAATGCAGATATTATTAGCTATATTTAGTAAAGTTGCAATATATTTTTCGTGTATAGTTTAATTTATATCTGTTTATCATTTTAAAATACGACAAATATTTTGAAGAAGTTTTAACAAGGTCGAAACTCTCAAGTAAAATTTTAATGCGTGTTGTGTTTGCTAAATTCAGTATCAAGAAATAATTTTATTGATATATTGGCTATATCATCAATATTACATTGACATTGTGTAAACTTATAAACTGAATTGTTTGTGTAAAGAATGCAAAGTGTAGACAAAGAATTAATTACTGAATCTATGATTAAGAAGAGATGAGAAAAATTAATTTTATTAATTCTTGTATACAATTCTTAGACTCCTCAGGAAAGATTATGAAAATTCCGAAAAACAGTGAAGTGCAAATTATGTAGGTAAGCATTGCACTCTTATCGTTTGTAATTTAATAACCAGAACGAAATTACGCATATTTCTAACTAATTTCAGAAATTTAGTAAGGTAACGCGTTTCAAAAACAATATCGTCATCTTCAGTAAATACAACCAAAATTTAAACTATCATTTAAATGCGTTTGTTTTTACAGTTATTTATTACATTTGTATTCTAGTTATTGTTTGAACTTTTATCTCAATTAGAAGTGTAGCCTAAATTTCACGACCTGTGCTTGTCACAAAGCTTTTAGACAGAAGCTCTTTATGATGATATGAAAAGGACTTTATACTCCCCAAAACAAGCAAACAATAGATGTATTCGTTGATGTAATTTTGCATCTCTGTGTCGAATTTATTTTTGTATAAGCCTATTTGATTATATTATTTCATTTATATTAAATCTTGAAGTACCCAATTCTCGTCTTTCAAAACGCACATAGGTGGGTAAAACTAGAAAAGTTGTTAGCCAACTTCGATTTTTCGTTTTTCGGAATAATTGGGATCGGGCCCTGTTTGGAAAAAAGGGTAAATTTTAATTAGTTACTGTTTGTGTATTGTAAATTGGAAAAAACATATTTTTAAAGTTTTTTTTAAAGCTTCTATGCCAAGATTTTATCTTTACCACAAAGTATAGGACCCGATATCGTGTTCTCCATAAAACGTTGTTTGAAAAAACAATTGGAAACGGAATATTTGAATTCTTTTTTTTTGCTGCCTTCATTGTTTTTCTTCAAGAACTTTCATCTTCATTTTCAAGTACTGAGACGAAGGTTAAAAGTGTGGGTTTGCTGCTTTCATTGTCTAACACCGTACATCTCAACTAGGGTTTACCCATAACTCCTTTATCTAATTGATCTATAATTAGTTCACCGCTAACGACAAGGCAACTCCTTTTCCTTTAGAACCCATGATGAGATAGATGTGGAAAATATATTATGTTTTTTAGGTATGAATATTTTTAGGGACAATGGAAATATTATTACAGATCGGCACCTCAAGCCTACATTTCTGAGTTTTTTAAAAAAATTTTAATTCCGACTAACCTTGATTTCAAAAGGTGAGGATTGTATGTTTTTAGTTGATAAAGTCCTGCTCTTGTCTCATCCTTCTTTTTAAGAAAAAATATTTATTTAATATTCACTTATTTGCTACATAACGATTATCCGTTGGAGTTTTTTAATTTTGTAATTTTAAACTACTTTTTAATATTTATAAATATTACCATAGTAGCAAAATATTTGGGGATTTGACTATTTATAATTGCTGGGATAATAATTTTTTAATTTTACTTTATATAAAACGTATTTGGGAGAAAATTGCAAATAAATTAAGACGGTTTAAAGCAATCTTTTAATAGATGTAAAGACAGTACTGATTTATTTCGTGGGAATAATGTGTTCATTATGCGCGTGAGATAAGAGACGAGTTGGCGTTTGTGTGAACGACGAAACTCACTCACAAGCAAAACAACGGCCGAAGGACATACTGACTAATCAAGAAAGTAGCAAGTCGAGCAGGGCGACCCCCTGGCGACGGACAACCAGCTCGCACAACTGCACTAAAACGGTGAATCAGCATTAACATAATTTTGTCCTGCCTCTACATGCGAAACAAAGACCCACAGCACATGTAGACAATATTATTTTGGAATTGGCAGGAAGTTTCGGTCTGTATTGATTTTTTTTGTTTTAGATAATCCAAAAGATTCCGATAGTCAGCGATCCGGATGGTCGCAGTTCGAATAATTGAAGTTCTGAGTCGAAGGTGTACGTGAACATTGACGTTTAAAACATTACGATTCCGGCCTTAAGTCTCGGGCAAATAAATTCGCGTTTATCCAAAAATGGTTTTATTAACATAAATCATCTTAAAATTCCATTTAACTATTCAGTTGTAGTTTTTTCAACCTTTTTTTCAGTTATAAATTAATATTTAAAAAAATTAAATTAAAATTAAAAAAGTTTTCTAAATTGATTTAGGTGTGTGTGTGTGTGTGAGAGAGAGAGAGAGAGAGAGAGAGAGAGAGAGAGAGAGAGAAAGAGAGTGTGCCAGCGGACGTGTTTATGTGGGAGAGGGTTTGTGTGTGTGTGTGTGTGTGTGTGTGAGAGAGAGAGAGAGAGAGAAAGAGAGTGTGCCAGCGCACGTGTTTATGTGGGAGAGGGTGTGTGTGTGTGTGTTTGTGTGTGTGTGTGTGTGTGAGAGAGAGAGAGAGAGAGAGAGAGAGAGAGAAAGAGAGTGTGCCAGCGCACGTGTTTATGTGGGAGAGGGTGTGTGTGTTTGTGTGTGTGTGTGTGTGTTGCAACGGACCGGGCCACCACCTACGCGCGGCGCCGTCAACCCTCCAACGCCCGTTGCAGAGCAAGAATTTTGAAACGAGCCGCTCGCAGCCAAAACCACGAACGCTGTGCAATGCTCGCCAAAATCTGCCAGAGAACAAGTCACTGGACTTAAAAAAGAAAAAACCTAACTTGCTGCGGATTCTACCCTTAACGGGTAAGTCATCCCGGGGGATGGGTTCTTTTGAAAGACATCTAAACGGCGAAATGACCATATCAGCTGTAGGAGAGTGTAAGAAACTTGTTTAAAATAATACTCAGTTTGTTTGCAAGTTAGTTAAAAAATATTTATTTTTTTTTTTATTTTAAAAAATTTAAAATTTAATATTACAATGCACAGTCTGCAATTTATTTGACTTAAAAATATCCTTTGTGTTGGTTTCTTACACAGTTAAGAAACCATACTCTGCTTATTTTAGTTGACATTTAAAATTTAAATTAAGAATTTACGATTTTATTTTTCTTTCAATCGGAGTATGCCAAAGCGTAAAACTTTGCTCTACTTGACGGTCAATCTTACTTGTCGAAAATATAACCCTTTACTACCTGAAATTCTTGTTCTTATCTTCAAATTAAAAATTCTCTTTTCCCTTACGTGACGTTTTAACAACCCTTTACTGCCTGTCCTAATTTTATTTCATTTTCCCAGGTTCTCAATCTTGCAACTTTAATTGTCAATAGTTTGTTTGGTTTACTTAAATTATTTCTGAAAATTTAATTGTTAGAAATTACAAATATTCGCTTTAACCTTTTGGATTCAAGCAAAGCCTTACTTTTCAACACACTCCGAAAGATCCCTACTTTTCACATTTTGTTCAATTTATTTAAACTTTCTAAACACACTACTTTATTTATGGCCATATTTTACATAGCCATGTAAATGATATAATTTTTTCTATATCTTTATCAATTTTAAATGACCTTTTTAAAATTCAAATTCTATTTACTTTAGCAGGTAAAGTTTCAATCAATTTTACCAAACAACCTAAAAACAATTTCATAAAACATATCAAATTATATAAAAACCAATTATGAAGTACATACTGAAACAAAAATTACATATAAAACATATAGCCATATCTCCTACAAGATTATCAAAATATTTACTGAACATCAAATCATAATTTATAAAAATTGTTAAAACATCTGCTGAATAAATTCAAACACCTTCCCATATTGAAATTTAATATTTAAATACATATTTTAATTCAACCGTTTACTGAAACATATTTAAAACCTTTTTTTAAAATATCTTCACTCATTTACAAAATCTACAAATTTATTTAAATTCATTTAACCCTTTGATTAGAAAATATTTAACCCTTTGATTACTATTTGATTAACCCTTTCGGCATGAAAATCCACATAATGAAATTTATTAATATTTACTAAAACCTAGTTACACCCTTTTAAACTGATCCTTGATCATTTACAAAGAAATTTACAAATTTTAAAATTTATTTAACCCTTTTTATATAAAAATAAAAAACCCTTTGGCTAACATTTGGTTAACCCTTTCTTCATTAAAATTCTACATACTGAAATTTAATTAAAATTTATTTAAAATTTATCAATGCAATTTCTGAAGGAAATTGATATTTAATAAATCTTGAGTAACCTTTGCTAAATGGCTACTAGCCCATTTGCCTTTATTTTATATAATTTATATTTAAACCAATTTGCAAAAATTTCAATTTTCTTTCTAAGTTACTCTACCACCGACATATCATTATACATACATATAAATCATGAAATAAACAATATATATATACTTATAATTCAAAAAAGAAAACTTATATTAACATATTTTTATGGTTAGCTAGACCCACTTACAAATTTAAAATCTCTTGGTTGACTTATCTCTTTTGTGGCACTTTTTTAAAATATTTAAAATCTACACATATCAAAATCATAACCCTTTATTTTTACTTAAACCTTGGTTTGATTTAATTTATTTAATACACATATATAATTTCACCCTTTTCTAAATAAAATCAAAAGTTTACATTAAAAAGCTTCAATTTGTTATGACCCTTGTTTATTTTATATGAGAACAATTTATGTCAATTTGTTTCATATGGAAAAATGTCGTAATGACTCCTTCTAAACAAAATACCAATTTAGTTTAATTTAATTATATGAAATAACACTCCTGTTTATAGGAGTACCTGAAACTAAAGCATAGCCTTCCAATCAGCTGTTGTAAACAATGGCCTTTTGTCCGCCATCTTGGATATTTACTTTTAGCAAATAATATTTACTTTATTACAACACATCTTTTATTTAATTTCTTTACACCTTCATAAGATTTTAACTCTTTAAATAATTTAGATCCCTTTATTTGATTTGTTTATTTAAATCCCTTTCCCTTTACATAAGTTCTAACCTAAAATTTCTATTTCCCTTACATTCATTAAATACAACATAATTTCTGCTTTTATGGCATCGCCATCTTGAAACCCCCCACTCTTTAAAACAAAGCCACCAGCATTTACTTATAAAATTCAAAGTTTACTGTTAATGGTTTGAAAATTTATTTAAATTTTATAACCTTTTCCCAATTTAGAAAAAATTCTTCAAATTAAAAATTTTTAATTTGCAAAGGGAAAACAAATAGATCTGACCTGAATCCACACAAAGCACGGCTTGCCTATTTTCTCCCTCTTTCTCCGTCTCTCCCTTTGTTCTCCAGCGGGGTGGGGAAGGTCCGGCTTGGCTGTTGCGTCGTTCCCACGTAGGTATACTTTGATGACTTCCCACGCGTTGCCGCCATCTTTGAAGTCCTCCATCCCTTTGTGTGTCTGGTACGCCTCAGGTAGATCAGCTCGCTTCACCCTTTGGTTGAAATTCTCCCATCTTCTTTCTTCGATGACATTCGCACCTCTTTTAAATTTTAACAGTTACTAATAAAATTTTAGCTTGAAGCCCTTCTTTTAACACAGTTCTTGGGCATTTTTTAACACAGAAAAGAAATAGAAAAATCTTTTAAAAACGTTTATCAAGTTAGTTAAATTTTGTTTAATTTTGTTAGGAATTTAGAATCACTCTTTTAAAACTGTTTGCTAGGTTACACTGTTCACATCGCCTTGTCTTTCTAGTAAGGCTACAACACACACATTTAACGACGCTCGCACATAATTTGATGGAAATTTATGGGGAAACCCCCTTTCGCCGCGATCTTGAAATGCGAAAGGGCCCCATACACGAAACTCAGCGTCACGACATCTCAACGAAACGAACTTTCCCTAGCCACTCATAGTTTTTGAACTATTAACGGTAACAAAACTATTGTTCATTGTTTTACCGGAGCTACGCCCGACACCGTCCTTACCCTTCGAGAGTCCTGGTTTAGCTGGGGCGTAAAAGGACGCTTGGCTTTGCTCAAACCGGGAAACACCCCCTCCTTGCAGTCCGTTCCCACGAGTTGACAACCAATAAGGATCTTAAATCGATGTCGCCTGATCGGCGCGCTCACTCCTTTTGTACAAGTGCGTAACGGCTCGCAAAATTGATAGACAGATCGATTCAATCCACTTTTTCGATCAAGCCGTATAACTCTTTAAGGGTGCTTCTGATGGAATTTTATTATTCTTTATTTTTGATTTTTCTCGTCTTGCTTTATCTCTGGAAATGTCGATGGTAACTCTAGGTCAATTTTGACCATCTTCCCCGTGCAAACGGCCTTAAATTTAAGTTTCAAACCCTTCCCACGGTGGCTTGGTTTGTTTTACTTACAAGAAATTTAGACTCTTTATGTTTTAAATTTTATCTTTTTGCGGTATGTATTCCAAGAGAATATTGCCCGCCGCAGTGTGTGTGTGTGTGTGTGAGAGAGCGAGAGAGAGAGTGTTTGTGCGCGTGCGCTTGTGTATATTTAGTTTAAAATAATATTCGTAGTATTTTTACTTTAAAATTCAGTAATGCTCCATAGATATTTATTTACTCAAGTGCAATTTTTACGAGAATTTCTGAGTTGAATCATCTATGTTATTTTCTCCTATAAATTTAGTTTTTAATCTATTATTATTTTTTACGTAACATTATCTTTTCTCAAAAAATTACCATATTAATTAGCATATTAATGAAAAATATAATTTTAATTCAGATTTGTTACTCATATTTTGAAATACCTATACGCAAACAAGCTCTGTTAACAAAAGTATAAACCGTGAACAACAGCAAATGTTTGATAAAGAGCGATCTGAAGGGAAATTGAAAGCAGGAATTATAGGTCGTAAATCATTGCTAAACATGATGCAAGAGATTTCTTTGTTTGACTAACAATCCTGAGCGGGAACAATAACACAAATGTCCATTAAACCGGTATCGAATCGATTATAAACGCTCAGGTTCGAACCGTCTGCGTCTGAAACGAACGTTTACAAAATCATGGGTCATATCAAACGAAATGGAAAATATTTTTGTATGTTTGCGTAAATGAAAAACTGTTTTTTATATGTTTATAATTATTTGGTAATTTAGATACATCATATAACACAGGTGTCTAAATACATTATTAAAATATCAAAAAATTTAAAGTCAATTTCTACTTAGGTGAACAAGGAAATATTTTATTTTAGTTACTCTTTATTAAATAATTACAATCAATATAAATATATGTATATCACAATGTAAAAGAGAAATACAAATTAAACAAATTTAATTAATTAATGAACATTTGAAGAAAATGTAACATAAAGAGTCACCCCCCCTAATTTTAAAATATGTATTTGAACTTGAGGGGATGAATAAAAAGTATTTTATTAACGATTGAAAGTTTCAACGAGATATATTAATATGTATAGGGAGGGTGTGAACTAATAGTAGGAAATGAATAAAAAAATTATATCAGATCAGACTACATTTGTTTTGATCATGTCCTTGAAATAAATATATTTATGATTATTAAATTAGCTACTGGCAAAATATTTTGTTCAGATATTAAATATAATAAAAAAATTGAACAATGTTCAAATGGTGTGTTAATGATCCCAGAAAAGGCTGACATTAATGAGGGTAAAGAAAAATCGCCCTTTTTCAGTAAGAGAGTGATTTTAAATCAATTATAAAAACAGAAGAATCGTAATTGAAAAAGTTCAGCACACACTACAACGTACATATATTTATTTACATATAATTTATTATTATTTGACTTTTAAGCCCAAAGCCTTAAATGTCTAATGAGAGCACTGTGTCTCCCTAACCTCCCCATATGACTATACCGTCTCTATATGGTTAAATTTTTATCTTATTAAAAAACCAATATTTTAAAATTATTTGTTATATTTTAGGAACGCTATTATTTTTGCATCAAATTGTTACTGTTCGTGGTAGAATCTTTCCCCTACATTCTCAAACAAACGGTTACGACTGCTTCGCAACTGACTTCCCAGCCCTAGGTACTCCAGAAACAAACTCCAGACCATTGCCTCAGCACTTTTTGGGTTGGGTGTATTTTTAGGTCATTGATGTTATGGAAAAAATTACATAAAGTGTAATACTTATAAACATATGGTTGTTTTTAGTACATATAAATTAATTTTTTGTAAAAACATTATATTACACTACTGTATTACTTTTCCTGATGTGCTGGTACTGTTTTATCGGAGAAAAGCTTTGAATAATATATGTATTAAAACTATTCTTGTTTTAATTTATGAAATATTTTTAATTTATTACCTATATTACAAGAAATCATAACACCATATTATATATATATATATATATATATATATATATATATATATATATATATATATATATATATATATATATATATATATAATAAAGAACAAAGTCAAAATACAAATACAAGAACTATAATTGAATTTACAATTCAAAGCTTTTCGTTGGAATACATATTTTGATATATATATATATATATATATATATATATATATATATATAATCGTTTTTATATTATATAAAATACCTTTTAATACCTACAACCTAACATTTAATTTGCTCAATAATAAACACACACACACCACAGAAATATTCTTATAGAAATGTTTATGTAATATATATATATATATATATATATATATATATATATATATATATATATTATAATCGTTTTTATATTATATAAGATACTTTTTAATACCTACAATCAAACCTTTAATTTCTTCAATAATAAATACAAACACAATCACACACCACAGAAATATTCTGATAGAAATGTTTATGTAATATATATATATATATATATATATATATATATATATATATATATATATATAATATAATATAATCGTTTTTATATTATAAAGATACTTTTTAATACCTACAACCAAACCTTTAATTTGCTCAATAATTGATGCAAGCATATTAAATTTAATAACGTGTCTATTTATGTTACATGACATGAAGTGAGTTACAACTTCTGCTTTCATATTCATTCATGATACGGAATATCCGGAGCTGGTCAACATTTAATACAAAATTCTAATATAAACTTAAACTCATGAGGCCTTCAGTTCTCCTGATACAGCTTGTTAAGCACAATGTTATTTTCTCTCTAATCTCATGGGTCGTTATCTGGGATCTGTCTATTGTGTACAGTGGTGAACTAGAGAACAAAACTGACTAAAATTTATGATGACAAAGAATTTGAATTTATAATTAAACGACCAAGTAATTATTAAACCTTTCTGTTAGGCTGAAAATATAATTTAATAAATTTTGTGGCACTTGTGTGTTTGAGAGTCATTTTGGATTGTACCTTTGCTTTTGGGTTCTAACCTCTGCACAATTATATTGTAAAGGTTTACTAATCCCTCTATCTTGAAAAAACTAAATCACTTCGTAGCACTTTATAGACTATTACTTATTCATATAAAAAAACTCTTGCAACTTAATATTTTTTCAGACACTTAAAAACGCTGAATTTCGTTAAATTCTCCCTTAACTACTTACTTTACAAAAAAATTTACTTATAAAATACAATCCATTTCAATTTCAATATTTCACGAATCACTCCAATAACAGCCTGTAGCTACTCTAGGCGATCTTGCTTATAATATAAGTCTTTGGAGTCGTTAATTTGTTTAATGAAAACTTAGAGCTTCGCTAGACGTCATGAAGGATAAAATTTATTACAAATATTACTATAAATAATAAAATATATATTCACAACAGTTAATATTTAGGTCTTTCAAATTTATAATACAGGTTTATTCTGTAGGCCTATTGTGTAATAAAAATACATTTAGTAATAAAAACTTTATCGTCTCTATTTTTAACAATATACATAACATTATATGTTATTTTAGTACATTTAATGGATAAGAGAAGTTTGTGCGAACGCGCGCAGGTGTGTTAATATCAAACAGTACACATTTATATTAACAAGACTTTTGAGAATTGCTTTAAATTTAGGGAGAGTAAAATATTTTCATAAACGTAGAGCTTCCTAATACTCTAATAATTTTATTTAAATGTGGACTCCAAACAAAGCTTGTTCATATCTTACAATTTTCACTGACTGTTGTTTTTTAATTATTTATGATTTTAAAATTAACATTGAATTATTAGCTGAAAATTATGCAGTGGATGACCAATGTCAAAGTGTCTTCGATGCTCATTTTAAAAGCACTATAATGGGTTTAGTGTGTGAAAATGTTTACCAAAATATTTAGACCTGGTGAGACAATGGCTTATTAAGCCTTGTCGTATTATTGGTTTTCGTTACTGAAAAAAAATCTGGTTGTCGAAACGAGTCTTGAGTCTGTAGACAATGAAGACTTGAGAAGTATTGTGAGAGTTGACTTTTTATTGCTTTATTTTGTATATTATTATATATTGAGCTCACACGGCAAAATTAAAAGTAAGTAATATCTATTAAACTCTGAGTATTTGTTTGAAATGATTCCCCCTCCAAAATTCATTATTATTTAATTTAGAAAACTATATTTAGAAAATTTGCCAATACCAGGTATAAATGTTTAGGAAGTCGTCTTGAGGTATGTGTGTGACAAGAGAGAAGAAATTATTAAAATTTAGGAAGTCGTCTTGAGGTATGTGTGTGACAAGAGAGAAGAAATTATTAAAATTAAACAAAAGTAGTATTTTGTTTGAAAAAGATTTTAAATGAAAAGCCCGAAGTTGAAAGAATAAGGACCAAATAAGAGTTATTCAGAATCAATAATTAGAACAGTTTAACAAAAACAATTTAATAAACTTCAATAGTAGCTATAATTGTGTGTTTGTTTATTATTGTAAAACTAAATCACTTTATGTAGATTTTATATGTTAAAACTGTCCTACACTGTACTTACAAAAGTTAAACTTATTTTTATTAAAAAAACTCAAATATACAACCAACAAATAGAAGGAACTCAAAAACTACCTCTTTCAAATGAAGTAAGGAATGGTTTAACCTGCTGCTCACACGTTTTTTGTGCATCAGACCTTGGTGGCAGTGACATAGTATTCCCAGGATACTGTTTTAGTGTCAGTGTGTTTGTGAAATTAAATAACCAAATAAACAATACAAAAAGCAATAAAATGAAATTAAATAAATAATTACTATTGCATAGATAGAAATTTCAGTTTAAAATCAGAAGTTTTAAAATGTCTTGCTAATTTATCATTTTGTAAATCAAACAGATAAACAATACAAAAAGCAATTAAATGAAATTAAAAATAACTTTTGAATAGATAGAAATTTCAATTGAAGTTTTAAAATTTCATGTTAATTTATTTGAATTAGCCTATTTTGAAAATCTTTAAAAATTTCATAAACAGATAAACAATACAAAAACCAATAAAATGAAATTAAATTATTAGTAGCTTTTGCATAAATAGAAATTTCAATTAAAATTTTTTTGTAAATCTAAAAAGTCTGTTCATGGGTTTATTTAATTATAAATAAAGTGACACAAATTATCACAACCAGTTTCGTTTAATTTTCTTTTATATCAAAATATAATTTGAACAAATCTTTACAATAAGGTTATGTATAGTTTTAAAACAATGTATAAGACGTAACTTAGCCGACTAGCGAAGTGTTGTGGTATTTAAGACTTCAGAACCACCTGCGTTGGTAGCGTTCAGTTGTAAGCCACCTGAAACAATAAATTACCCTTGTATATCGTAACATAATAAATATGCTAAATGTGTTACATTGCTATATTTCAAATTAATAAATGAGAGATAATTGTGTAATGATTTAGTAACACACAATAACAAAACAATAGTATCATCTCTACATTAATAACTCATATTATTGGACAATTACAAACTGTGTACCTAATTTAATACACTGAAATTGTTAAAAATTGTGAGCAATATCTGTTTAATATTTGTTGGTAATTTACCAACATTGACTAATGAAATTCAGTAAGAAATATGGAATATATATTTAGTCTGGCTATTTTGTTACTATTGTTACAACGAAAATTTGAGTTTAGAGTGTTTAATTTAAATCTATTTTTATTTTGTTTATTCAATGGTTATTAAGATAGAAGGTCATAATTACTTATTTAAATACTGTTTTTTTATTATTTAAAAACTATTTAATTTAATACTTTATTATACATTATTGAGTTATTACAACAATTTAATCAAATAAACCGATAATTTGATATATCGTATGTTGATATAAGTTGTTTTACATCTGGTTTAATCATACGTCTGTTGCATATTTGAAGGAATGCTAGTATAATCAAATATCTACCATTCTAGTCTAGTTTTAATCACTGTGCTTATTTATTGAACACAATCTGCTGGTGTGATGTCCTCTTCTAGCGGTAGACACGGGGCTCGACAGACGAATCTTGGGTACACCCTTCAAACCTCTGCGGATGGTGGATGGTGGAGTTGTTTGTTCACCGTAGTTTTGAAGATCGTCAACCGGAAAATATCTCCATACTTCATGTTCTAGATTATGTTAATTAATGACTGCAAACATCCTGAAACCGAAAATCCGAGACTAGGAAATGCTCCATATTTTCCTATAATGTAAGGATAAGGCAATAGGCAGGACAGGCGCGTATCCAAGGGAGGGGGGCGATCGCCTCCCCAACCTTCAAGAACTTTGGGTTAAAAATCGACAACGTATTATTAAATTAGGACTTTTTTCGATAATTAAGTTATTATATATTCTCAAATATAAAATCGTACCTGTAATAAATATAATAATAATTTTGTAACATTGTAATGCTCTTTGAATAAAAAAAAATAAAATCACTGAATAAATGCTAGTCTATGTTTATAAATACGCTCGAATTTTAACTTAATTTATTTCTTTTATTGTAAATAAGAAATACAATTTTAATTTTTAATTTGAAAATGTGACGCGTTCCCTCGGATGGCGCTAGTGAAGCTTAGTCTGGAACATATGATTTTTAATACGTAATTTTGCAAGCATAATATTCGCAGTTGACTCCGGAATTGTTCGTATTGGAAGAATAACTACTTATATTAATTAATAAACAATTTTTATAATAATTAACTATTAATTTTAGTATAAATTTAATTTTTATTTGATATTTGATTATATTGTTAAATAAATAATACTTATAAAAATTAAAATCATTAAATATTTTCCAATTTTAAGCATTTTTGTTACATGTTTTTACATACACGCACGCGCGCGCGCGCACACACACATTATATATATATAATGCATCGATCGCCCCCCCCCCTAAACCAAGTATCTGGATACGCGCCTGCAGGACGAGACTGAGGATATCCTGTTCACAGGATAGAGGCGACGTCCATCTCTGCTATCCAAAGGATTTTGTAATTTAACAATAACAAATCTGAAAAAAAATAATCACAAAAAGCATCCTACGCTCTTGCCGTATTACCAGGACTGAACGTTGCCGCATAGTCCGGGAAATACGTTGCCCATCCTGTACCACGTGGAGGCTCGTAGGTCTGCACTTGAAACGCCAAACGAGACCAATGGATCAGCCCAGAGTTGCATGATTCAAGGGGCCGTTCGCCGCTTCTTCACAGGACGTACGCGGCTTTTTATTCATAAATAGCGTTTCTTCCGGTCATCAACCGATAGAGCTCAGAAGCATAAGACGCGAAACAGCGATGGCTTACTAAAAGTCAGCTATTGTGTGTGAGATTGTTATTGTATTGCTTTTGTAGGATTTACTGATTGATATTATTTGATTGCTTTTGAAAAAATATCTGTATTGAAATAACTGACAGGAAGATATATTGAGTTTTTTACACGTTACTAGAAGACGTTATAGAGAGCTTTAGCTCTAATGTGGAGTGTTATGAATTATAGTGAAGCCTATAAAATATTAATTTTATACCCTTAGAGCCTATAGTTAATTAAAACCCCAATAAAAAATAAGGGGTTATATTATTGTAATACGAGCAAAACACTACACGAAATACATAACAATATACACTAGAGTCTATAAATTGAAACGACATAGGTAGTTTCATTATTTCAATACAAGAAAAAATTTATTACACAAAATACAGAAAAATATAAATTAAATTCTAGAAGTAAATAGAAATAATTTAAAACTAAGTTCCTCATTGTAAAAAACAAAAAAAATGTAGGTCTTAAAAAAATTAACTTTAAAAGTTGAGAAAAATGTAAAATGTAAAAAAAAGAAAAATATGTTAGACCTACCTGTTGTTAGTGTCAGGACTGGCACCTATTTATATCAATCCAAGACACTATACAGTCTAATAGTAACGGCAACAAGGATTGAATGGAAACAAAAATTTAAAAAAAATAGAATTGAAGAAAAAAGTAAAAAAGGGAAAAAATAGGGAGCAGCCTAGTAGAAAAGTCGTCTACGCCTTATGTAAAAAAAAGAATTAAATACAATTAAAGAAATTGTTTTAAACAAATTAAAATTTATTGTAATAATTTTTTTATTGAAATAGACTATTTAAGAGAATTGAACTTTACCATGACATAAAAGACTCAGACTGCTGTATAAAAGAAACCATTTTATTCATTTTTAATTGTAAAACCGTGTGTAGAATGAAAACATCTATTTACAAACTCACATATTTATTTACATTATTCGAAAAAAAACAATTTTATTCAGTATAGGAACTTTTTGGTGGGCTTAAATCTTTGGAATCACTTGAGAAAGAAGAGTTGGTATTTATTTACCCAGAATGAAGTCAATGTGCGACTATTTCACTCAAAAATATAATTAAATGAAGATAAACACAAATAGAAATTGTTCAAATCACAATAAACACCATATAGGGAAAACCCTTTTCCTTAGAATGAAAACCTTAATATTTACAATAAAAATTATTAAATGCATATCTGTGCTTAATAGGCTGGAAAAATGTTTCATTATTTGAAAGTAGAAAAAAGAATGAAGTTGTCGAGGAAGGCTTTTACACTCAAGATAATTAAATGCAGATAAACACAAATCAATGTTATTCAAACCAAGATTAACTCATTGGTCTAATTCTAAATGCAGATAAACACAAATAAATGTTATTCAAACCAAGATCAACTGTCATTGGTCTAATTCCTTGATTTATAAAAAAGAAAGTCAGCCAGGGTAGTTTGTACGACATTACTTATTCAAAGGAAGAGGTTCACTTACTATATTTTAATAGTAGTAGGCCTACTTGATTTGAAAATGCAAGAATATCGTATGCATAAGTCGAATGAAAACAATTTCGTGTGAAAATAAAATTTGTTAATTTTATACACCAGCAGGAATATATTATTTTGTATTTTAGTGAAGTGTTTATTTTTTACAGTATTTAAATAAAGGCAAGTGTATTTTTTTCATATATTGACGTTAAAATGACGTTCATGTATTTGATTGCTGAAATATATACTTCAAAAAATGATGTAGTTCAATATATATATATATATATATATAAATTACTTTGTGCGTTTCTTACTGTTGCTCTTATAAATTTTCGTCTATATTTGAAGCAGATGTCTGAAAAATTTATAAAAAAATAGGCTTGGTAAAATATAATTTAAATTTAAAAATATATTTATTTACTTTATTAATGGAGATTACTTATAGAGTAAATAAATACATTTAAAAAGCAAATCGTTTTATCAATCTGCCTGATTTTTAAAGTTGGCAGATATCTAGCATACATATAGAAGTCAATTTAAAAATAAACACAAAATTAAACATTTGGAAAATGAACATATGAAGAAATAAATACATACAATTGCGGTTAAAATGCATAAGCGCAGGCACCTACGATATTTTGGAAAATCGTTCAAGACCACCAAATAGGACGATAAGAATGTTTTTTTGCAAATATCCACAAAATTGCTAATTTTTTCTAGGTATATTTTCAGCAATTAAATGAATAATAAAACAGTTTCTTTTACCTTTTAATCGTATTGGACTGCTATAAGAGAAAATCAAATTTTTATGAAAATGGTGAAAAAATCTATGTTGAGGTAAGTACTTTAAAATCTAAGCGTAAACAGAATAGTTTTACTGTCAATCATACCAATATCTAATTTTTATAAAAAGTAAATGAAATAAAATAATAAAGTAAATGCTGCGAATACATTACCAATACGCACAACAGGTGATTCTCGTGCAGCCGATCTCTGTTGGCACTTGCTCTGATTTCTTACGAACCTTTAAAGTTTAAGGACTGGAATAGACGTCTATAAACGAATATAATGAGCGCCGCATACTGAATGTGGGTCAAGAGGCCCAGCAGTTATTATAACCTTCTTTCCACCGCGCTAAACCGTCTTCTCACCACGCGAACCCGTCAGGCCAATCATATCTTACAATTTCACTCGAAGAATACTTCAACAAATAAAAATCTCTTTCTCTCCCCACTACTCTTCTCCACTCTTTATGTCTTACTCACTGTCCCCGTACTTCGTACACTCCTCTGAATATATCCACATTCTTTACAAGAATATCGTGTAAACAAATTTGGCACAGCAGCAATCTGTAAGCATTTCAATTCTAATTTCTTATAAAATCTAAAATTTAATTTTTTTTACAATAAATGAGAAAATTGTTGATCATCGACTCAAAGAAATCCATTTTATTAATGCATTAAAATAAATACCTTTGACTCGATGATCAACCGTTTTTTCATCTATTTAATACCTAATTCTAGTGAATTAATAAACATTAAATCTTTCATCTTATAATTCCGAGTCCACTTCTTAGGCCCTGTTACTTCCTTGCAGACCCGTCTTGCTACAAATATTAAATATTCAAACAATAATCTGCCTTCAACAGTTATGGGAGACCCGGGCAAAGTGGATAATTTTTTTTAAACAGCTGACAAATGAATGAAGTAAAAAACAATTTTGATGGTGTTAAATATCATCTGACATACATCAACTATTGATAGGAAATAGTTATATACTAAACTAAGAAAATGATGTAAATAATCATTTATATATAAGTGTCAATTATTCGCTTTGCCCAGGTGCCCTGAGCAAAGTGAGTAATGTAACCCAGACAAAGTGAATTTTGCTTTGTACTCATTAACCTGAAAAAATAAAAAATTTGTTATAAAATGCACAAAATATCTCCATAACATTTAATTTTGCAAAATCACTTTAAAATTTATTAAACAAATGCCAAAAATATTTTAAAAAATATACCTTACACTCTTTAAATTTTTAACATTAAGTAGAATCGAAATTATATTGTTCGTCAACTTTAACTGTCGTGACAAAGGTCAAAGAAATGTGTTCCCAATCCATTATAGTCTGAACAACCTTCATGAATCCATTCAAGACAATGCCTGCATTGTATCCAATCATCCAGAGGTGGTCGTCGTATTTTCAAACAAAAATTATGCAAATTAAACAGTTTCTTTGCAGAGAATGGCAAAAGGAATATTATAAGATTTTGACAACCCTGAAATGAATTGGAACCATCTTAAATAGATTTAAGGCTAATTTAAAACTTTCTTCAGACCGTCTAGCTTGGCTTGTCTTCCTTTCATATTTGTATACCATCTGAAAAAACAAATTTGGTTTCAGTTTCCGTTTTAAAAGATTTATTTGCAAGTTTTGTTGTATGATGAATAGCCATTCACTTTGCAATATTCATTTTGACCGGGCTGCACTATTTTTTTTTTTAAGTACTTAAATAACTTACAACCGCCAAACTGGTTATCTTCCAAGAAACGTTATAAAAATAGAAAGAAATAAGCAGTCAAGTAAGCTTATAACATAACCTACAAGTTTTTTCATCATTACGTCTAAGGAAACTTGCAAAGAAGATGACTTGAATATGTTTTCAGAAGCAACGAATTCAAACAACACACAGCCCTCATGCTCAAAACGAAACTAAGGTGCTGGGTCTTGTGGTGATGCTTTGTTTCCTTCATTTAGTACACATATTAGGAGCTTACAGCGTTAGTGACACTGGATAGGAAATTATTGAAAAAATCACTTTGCCCGGACTCCCTTACGTTTGTTATTGTTTGCGAGCAATAATCACATCATTAAACTTTTATGTAAATATAATTCCATTGTTTTAACTGATTGCCTGCAAATTAATTCTTTCGAGTTGGTTTCGGCAGGGATTGACCCCGCAAAAGTACTGTAGCAATGACCGATAACGGTCATTTTAAGTTCATGATTTTTGGGAAGTGCCTCAATGTAATTCCATGCGATACTGAAACAAATTTTATAAAATTTTAATGGTATTTTTTGTAATTCCTTGTCTGTAGCATAGAAAACGCAACATAGAATAGTAGCTATGAGGGTATCTTTATTCTATCTTACTGATCTCAATTTCATTATCTTTATGTGGCTCGCATTGAGTGCACATTTATATAGATGTCAAACTTTAAAAACAAATCATCTACACAATTCTATTAAAATAAATTATGAAAAATATACAAAGTAGCCAATTAGGCTATTTGAGCTTAGTTTGTAGTAGCCTATTGTTAAGCAGCAATATTAAGCTACTGTTAATAAATAAAATACGTACGCAAAATAATAATTAATAATAAAAAAATTAATAATTAATTCACATAGCACACAAAATTTTACCTCTGGATTACAATAGCCTAGTCCTCTAGTAATCCTCGCGACCACTGCAGTGTTGACAGCTTTATGCCGGGAGTTTGTATTTTGGTATACAAGATGAATAAGCTCTCAAAGTTTTATCGAGATAGGATTTTAGACTGGAGACACACTTGGCGTCGTTCGTCCGGCAGTATTTTGCAGTCGTCGCAGTATCAGTGGTGGCGCGTAGGTTGCCATTGCTACTTGCATATTTAAGGGGGAAATGACGATCCGATAATTTAACGCCGACGGTAGTAGTGTGGGCTTATCTCGTTTCGACTGTGTGCTGTCTTCAGTAAATATTATATAACGGTTTGAAATTATTTTCTTTAATTAATTAGGCCTACATTTAATTAATAATTATACGCCATTTACAGAGATATTTGTTAATTTATTTTACTAACGCCCGTCCGTGGTTGTTGGGCCATTCGACGCCGAGCCTTCCAGTATCATATCGTCAGGTCGTCGGGTAGAAGTTCGAGTTCAGGGTAGTGCTGCAGGTGATCGCCATCCATTCTTGTTGTAAAACAGAGATATTTGTATGATAATCCATTTTAACTTTCGTTGAATGAGATAGTCTATCCCCTAATATGATGGACACTTGAGACTTTTTATACTTGATAAAATCACTGAAGTATTAGCTGAAGACTATCTAATATTATTTTCATCGACCAATATATTTCGTTTAGAAAGTGTTCGGTATTCATTTGTAATAATAAATCCTAAATTACTTTTAAACATATGCGACATTATACTACAGATATATTTATAATAAAAATATTTATCTATTTAATTAAGCGTTTTACTTGATCATTCAACGGAATATAAGGTTTCTTGTCGAGGCATATAAATGAAAAGTAAATTTCCTAAAAAAAAATATTTGTGCTCAATATTCAGAATAATACAATTAAAATACAATAAAAATAATCAGATACAAAAAACAATAAAGAACACAGCAGCGTAGTTATGACTATTAGACAATTATACCATCTGGCTACAAATATTTAAACAACCTTGATGTACATTTCGCCAACATATAGAACAATCAAAAATTTGATAATGAATTCATATTAGCAACCTTCTGAAGACGCTACGGTAAAGGTAGACCCTACATAAATGTTGTGTAGATAAAGGTTGTTGTAAATATTTGTAGCCAGGGATTATAATTAATTATTTATAATAATAATAACTATAAAATAATAAATATTACACCCTTATAAAAAATTCTGATTACAATATTATCATCGTCACAGGCTATAACTACGCCGGAGTTACAACTAAATGAAGGACTTTTTTAATATTTATATTGGCTTGTAACTTCAGTGTAACTATACCCTCTGATGATGATGATGTTATTCGAAATGTGCATAAGGGCTTAGGCCTATATAAATTTGAAAGTAGTAAACATTTAAATAATAATCTGTATTTAGGTGTCGGTTTATTAATAGTTGTACTAACAAATAAGTTCATTGATTTCATTTAATTTGACTTCTATTAAAAATTTTTAATATTTGGTGAACATTTCTTAAAATTAATATCTCTTACTCTAAAATTTCGGACTTTATGCAACTTTAATAGTCTAGAAGATAATATTTTTACTACAAAATTAATTTTTCAATTCTTACTATTAGTTCACACTCTCTCTATAGGCCCATATATATTTATATAGGGGCCTATCTTGTTAAAAATTTCAATCGTTAATCAAATACTTTTTATTCATCCCCTCAAGTTGATTAATGGAAGACACTTGATGTTTACACAGTTTTTTCAAATATTATTTCCATAAATTCCCACTATTAGTACACACACTCTCTCTACTTATATTTTTATATAGGTCTATCTTGTTCAAATTTTCAAACGTTAAAAAAATACTGTTTGTTAATCCCCTTAAGTTTAAATATAAATTTTGAAACTTGTATTTGGTTTGGAAACTAACTTCTGGCATATGTATAGGCCTACATATTTATATTAAGTGTGTTTATTTAATAAGAAGTAACTCAAACAGATTTTTTCTTTGTTCACCTAAGTAGGAACAGACTTCAATTTTTTTCAATATTACATGTAATTAAGGTTTTAAAATATCTTCTCCCTCTACGGACTGCTAAGTAATTTACCTTGCCCCTTTTGTGAAACATTTTTCTAAAATATAAATCTAAAATATTTGAGAAACTGTATTACCATTAATTGCTATCTACTACAAGTTTAAAAAATGTTGAATAAATGAATTAACTATGGCGCTTTCAATAATTCTACTTATTTGTTTTCATATTTTGCGGTTACATTTTTATAAATATTGTATATTTAATATTTTATATTTTTGTTCTCAGTTTATTAGTGTATTACAAATTGTTAAATTGGCTTTCATGTTAAATAAAGAGTCAAATACAAATGAAAGGGTTGAAAGGATTAACGAAAGGGTTAATGACGTAAGCTAATGACCGCCTGAAGGGTGAGATTTCCCACGACTCAAGTGGCCCATCTCAACCAGATTTTGGTTTTCTACAGACAATATGATTTATTTAATGAGAACGTTCATGGCATACTGTAAGAACATCCAGACAATTTTAAGGACGTCTTCACTAAAGCTGTCGTTGGAACTACGGTGCTTACAGGTTATAATAACAAGACATACAGAATAGATTTACAAATGAGTCAATTTCCACATCACCCTGGAGGTATGATCATTGATGCGTTGTCCATTTTTTTACCTGGCGGACATCCCTAGTAGGCCTACATACCAGGTTTTATTGTTGTGTTTATTAACTTTGTGAGACTAAAGTTAGTATAAAGATATTGTAATTTCAATAGTATTGAACGTGACATTTGCAACATTAATGTTTTAACATGTTTTATTATCAAAAAACCTTACATTATATGAATATAAAAATTCACATTTTGTAGTGTCAATGGCATACTGCAAGAACATCCAGACAATTTTAGGGATGTCTTCACTAAAGCTATCGTTGGAACTACGGTGCTTACAGGATACAATAACAGGACATACAGAATAGATGACATAACCTTTAAGTTAACCCAATTGAATACTTTCATAAGAGACATTCAGGATATTACATATGTTGCCTATTTTAGAGAAAAATATAATGCACAAAGAAGACAAAAAGACCAGCCGATGTTGGTTACCAAGAGGTATGACCATTGATGTGTTGTCCATTATTTTACTCGGCGGACGTCCCCAGTAGGCCTACATACCAGGCTTTATTGTGTTTAATAATTTTTTGGACGTTAGTATAAAGAAATTTTACTTTCAATAGTATTAAACGTGAGATAAGGTAAGATAAGGTAAGAATCACCCTCCAAAAGGGTTCAAGACTCGTGTGCTTCACCAGTGGTATTGATTAGTGTTTTGTTGGAAGGAGTGGCATTTTACAGCAGCTACTGGAGCATTAACACTCATGATGCTCTAATTGTTAGATCATATTCGCCGCCTTTGTGACCACAGCCTGACTGATTGTATCGGTGCCTAAGCTGTTATTTATTGTCTGATCACTTTTGTTGAAATCTTTTTCAACTAATAAGTGATACGTTTGCTGCAAAAGTCTGTAAACCAAATCGATACTGTAGGCAAAGTAAAGCAGTACGACAAGCGCAGACAGAAATGTGGGTGAGAGGGAGAGGAGAGGTAGGGAAGCGAACAAGTGAGATATAAAGTAATTACTGTACCTGCTAACCTTATTAAGGAGAACTGTTGTACGACCAAGTCCGATATTGTTAATCGGCTTTTTCCAAAGCTTTTAATATCGCTTACCCCTGTAGTGACTATTAAATTGCTGCGCCCACACGAATTATATTTTACATATAAGAAATAATTGATAGATTAAAAGTTTTCAACAAAAAAGGTGATTTTCATTGCAATTTCCAAACTAAATGAAGAAATTAGAAAATAATATTATTATACCAGTTAGGCCTAATATTAAAAATGCACAGAGTTATTGCAATATTTACTTGTTAATAAAAAATAAAGTATTCGTTGCATATATTCCAATTTTTTTGTTCTTTGGGGGTAAGTCCTGAAATTTCCTTTGATCAAAACGTAAATATTAGAACATTTCGCACTTTATTTACTTGTTAAAAATATACTTGCACAGCAGTATAATAAGAATGGTTAGTTTTTTTGGATTTTTCTGCAGGATATTTATTAGAATAATATTACAATGTATAAGTATAATGATTGAACTTTATAAACAGAATATTAGAAGAGTCTATTATTTACAATCAACGTAATAGTGAACTTTCACAGAATTAAGTTTTATATAAACCAGCTTCTTTACAATTTAAGATAGTATAACAAATAAATATATGTTTAGGGGTAGGAGTATAAGATTCATTCCCCGAGGTAGATTTGAGGTAGTAGCTATTTCATTCCCTGTGTTCCTTAGGTATAAGTCCTGAAATTTTTGATAAAAACGTAAGAATGTCTAGAATAGTGCACAGAGATATTGCAATATTTACTTGTTAATAAAAAATAAAGTATTCGTTGTATCTATTCCAATCCCTTTTACTTTAATTTTGTCTATTCGATGTACCAAACATTAATTATATAACGTTACATGGATCATTACAGTATTTACAAAATCAAAGTTGTTTATCAGATTTACTGTCACTTCGAATATGATTATTTTTGTTAATAAATGCGTTACTTGTTTTGTAAGTTACTTCGCCATGATTGCTACTTCAGCCTTTGCCAGAGAAAACAGACTGAAATAGCTCTAACTGTTTGTTTCTAGTTTTAGTATATAATTCGTAAATTCCTACTGGAACACAATAACAACCAGTTGATTGCTAGACCAGTTGTTTGCTATACCTTCTTAGAGGTAAGTCGTGGTTTTGTTATTGGCTTTGAATTTATGATTTTAGTTCAACAATATGTCTGTTATTGCTGATATTGCTGCTGTAGTCATGGTTTTGTTACTGGCTTTGAATTTATGATTTTAGTTCAACAATATGTCTGTTCTTGCTGCTAATGCTACTGTTTTTTTAAAAAGAAAAATACGAAGTACTAATGATATAGATAAGCTAGATGAAGAGTGTATTCAACTAACAGAAATGTTCTCCAAAATTAGATTAAACTTCTACGTAGATAATCACTCAATAAATGAAATAGATGACAGATTACGAAATAAAATTGAATCATTACACGCTATTGTTCCAACATATATACGAGTACATGATCAGACAGATACATATTACAGTTGAAATTATTCTCAATAAATAATATTTTCGTTTAAAAGACAGCAAGTAAGTAAGTATATTTTTATTCATCAAATTCTATTATTATTTTCAAGAAATGTGGATAATTTATAAGTAATATCCTTTTCATTACTCTTTTGGAATTAATATGTTTAGAGTTCATACAAAACTTATATATTTTAAATATTTATCAATAATGTTATAACTTTTCAATTGCTTTATACAGAATAGATTTAGTAGATTGTAAATAAAAGTTTTTTTGATTATTTTACGGTATTGGAGTTCTTTCCAATATTTCCGAAGTTTACCATAGACGATCATTTTTTTACCAAAATAAACCGAACATTGCGCCAGAAGATCGAATCTTCTCATTCCCTTATTACCTTGAGACATGTTTTTTAGGTAAAATACAATTATTTTTTCACAAATATATACTATGTATAAAAACATTGGTATTTCAACACGAAAATATTAACACGGAAATCAAATGAAATGATTTGCAAGAAAAACTGCACTTTTCATATGAAATTATGTAATTTTCTTGATATTACATACTCATGTAGTAATATATAAACTAAAGCTTATGAAACATTACCTTAAAATTAAAAAATATACTTTAACTGCAATTTGGATTCGTTAATTCTTTATTATTTATAATTCTTATAAATCAAATGAATATAAATAGAATATTGAAATAGCTTTTTTATTATTTCTATAATTTTGTTTTTTTTCTAAAACACAAATTAAATGTTTCGCACGTTAAATTAAATATATTATCGTTTAAAAGACAGTAAGTTACACACTATGTATAAACACTTCGGTATTTCAACTATTTAATATTTCCTTAAACCAATGTTTTTGTTTTAAATTTCTTTGTTTTTGTAAATGATAATTTTTAGCAAATGCATAGTTACATTTTTTCTTCATTATTCGATCCTCTGTTCCTCTAGTCGTTAGTCCAATTGCTCGGAACGTCTTTGTTGACAAAATAATACCGTAGACTGCAGTGTACTAGGTCGTTGATCTAAATCCTTCCTCAACCCCTCCCTAAACCCTTTCCTAATCCATTTAATATAAAAATATTTTAAAGATCAAAATACGTTTTACCTTGAGTTTCCTAGCCTCTCGGCTAACAAAAAGACGAGATTGATGTTTACTCTTCCCTTAACCTATAAAAAAAATGGAATTTAGTATTTAACACTTTTGCTGCTAGTAATAATATCATCAACAGTTGTCTTAGAAATTAATAATAGTCTTAATTTACCTATTATTCAGGAATACAACAGTTGTCCTTCATTATTAGACATTTTCAGTTGAAATATTTTCTATATTATACTGCCTAGAAAGCATAGGTTATTTCTAATGTTAACTATTGTCAAGAAAACTTACACAGATAAGAATACTTTTAAATCTATAATCGAAACATCGAAAAATATTTTTATGTATCTATGTATATATGTATGTATATATGTATGTATTTATGTATGTATGTATGTATGTATGTATGTATGCATGTATGTACCTGTTAAAAATATACTTACACTGTGTTTTGTCCAATTTGACATTTGAAAACGATTCCTCCATTTTATTAAAATAGAATATTCCTTCTATTACAATGCATTAGTACAATGATTGAACTTTAAAAATACAATACTAGAAAAGTCTATTACAAACGATTTATGTATTATTACAATACACAATATTTATTTTAAATTAAAGAAATGATACAAACAATTCTAATACCCACTATGTGAATCAAATTCACAATATTATTTGTAATTTAGCTACTTTCCATTTTTAAAAGACTAATTATTTCAATGAAAATACAAGTCAGTCAAAAAATACAATTGTTTTCTATTCACTTAAATTACACAGAAAATAATATTGTTTGTAATTAAGGAAGTTTATAGAATTACATTATAAAAGTGCAGTTTTTTCTATTAAGATACTATTCATTAAAATTATCTTTTTGAAGTAGCAAAGTGTTTGTGCACCGCTAGATTTGTATATGCAATATTGTGTCTCAATTACATAAAGACGAGTGGATTCATTAAGCTGAAATTTTTACACGAACATTCTTAGGCTCCCTGTTGAACACATAGGCCTCTTTTTATTTAGAAATTCCACCAGGGCACCGCCCAACTAGGCTTAAAATTTCCCGCAACACTCAATTATCTATACTCCATTATATATCTGGTTAATCAGCTGATAGTAAATGCATCTGTAGTAAATCACCTGCAATTATAAACACAACTTAACAGGTGATACTAATGTTTATTGTTATTCACCTTTCAAGGTTAGTTACACTTTACAATTGTCATGTTACGAGCAGGAGCTTTTCCTTCTCTTGGTTTTTCAAGACAATAATTGGCAAGTTTATAAACTATAGTTTGATATATTTATTGGGTTTTAATTTCAGTAAATTAAATTCACCCTAAATACAAAAACAAATACAAATATACAAAAGACGTCGAACAAACGACTGGTACTCTGCTAGTAGCCTATAAGTGTGTTAGCTAATTCATTAAAAATTAATCTTTTATTAGATGGGAACGTCACTGTTATTTCTATTGACAGTGTTTTCTGGTTTATTAGCCAGCTTATTAGCTTTTACACCAGACTACTCCTACATTGTTTAATAACAATTGTATAAGTTCATGGGGATTTTCCAAGACTAAACCTCGTAGAGATGGAGTGATGAATAATTGTCTTCCCGTAGGCATACAATGCTGCCAAATGGATTTCTAATGTAACGTGGAAATCCAACACAGCGAATAGCGTTACCCGTGCGGAAAAGTTAGGATTAGCGGCTTCTTTAATGGTTCCTTCAGTTGTATAACCTCCTTCATTCGTATGTTTCCATTTCTTCCTATTCCACTTACTAATCACAGCGAATAGCGTTACCCGTGCGGAAGAGGTAGGATTAGCGGCCTTCTTTAATGGTTCCTTCAGTTGTATAACCTCCTTCATTCGTATGTTTCCATTTCTTCCTATTCCACTTACTAAATAGCCTACATTTCGATATCGTTGTATCCATCAGTTTCCCTGGCATGTACCTCCACGTCACTTTAATTCGTTCTATTCATATAGGTCTTTACTTATTTTGTTCTTCGTTTGTTTATTATCAAGTTGTGGTCTCCATATGTCATAATACATGTTAATAATATTCTGATCTTTATTTTATATTAGTAGTTCATCATATCAGTTGGATTTGTGTGTTGCAATCTCTTCTTACGTTGAAATTTGTTTCGTTAATATTACCCAAAAATACTTAACTTATTCTTTCTTTTAGTTATAAAACGTTCGTCAATATTTGATATACTGTTACTGATAGATATTAACTTTATCCAATGTTAATCTCGATGCTTGTCTTGCTATACTATTATTTTGTGCAACCATGATCTGATCTTTCGCTAAGTGTATCAATGGCGTGAAATTAATTTTTCCATAAACAAAGGCAAAAAAATTGTAATAAGATAATCTTGTGCTCATGTATTATCTTAATAGAAAAATCGATAGCACTACAATATGTGGATTTTTATATTTACATTATGTAAGGTAATCTGATAATAAAACATGTTAACACACCAATAAGTTAAACATCTCACGTTTGATACTATTGAAAGTAAAATTTCTTTATACTAACTTCCACAAAATTAATAAACACAATAAAGCCTGGTATGTGGGCCTACTGGAGACGTCCGTCGAGTAAAATAATGGACAACACATCAATGGTCATACATCTTGGTAACCAACATCGGCTGGTCTTTTTGTCTTCTTTGTGCATTATATGTTTCTCTAAAATAGGCAACATATGTAATATCCTGAATGTCTCTTATGAAAGTATTCAATTGGGTTAACTTAAAGGTTATGTCATCTATTCTGCATGTCCTGTTATTGTAACCTGTAAGCACCGTAGTTCCAACGATAAATTTAGTGATGATATCCCTAAAATTGTCTGGATGTTCTTGCAGTATGCCATTGACACTACAAAATGTGAATTTTTATATTCATATAATGTAAGGTTTTTTGATAATAAAACATGTTAAAACATCAATGTTGCAAATGTCACGTTCAATACTATTGAAATTACAATATCTTTATACTAACTTTAGTTTCACAAAATTAATAAACACAACAATAAAACCTGGTATGTAGAAATACTGGGGATGTCCGCCATGTAAAAAAATGGACAACGCATCAACAATCATACCTCCAGGGTGATGTGGAAATTGACTCATTTGTAAAACTATTCTGTATGTCCTGTTATTATAACCTGTAAGCACCGAGTTCCAACGACAGCTTTAGTTAAATTGTCTGGATGTTCTTGCAGAATGCCATGAACGTTCTCTAATACACTAATAAACTGAGAACAAATCCTTATTCGCACCTAACCTACGTATGTGTAAGCTACTCCACTATCTGCCACAAACTGGTGAGCCAGGTCATTTTTTATCAGCTTTCCATCCCCTAGTTTAGTTGCTTTCTCTGAAGCTAAGAGCCCAAGCAACCCTTGTTTTTATTTTGGAGTTCACGCTCCTAGTCTTTGGGGTCCACTCCCAAACCTCTTTGTAAGCATGAATCCTGTTCCTCTTTGTCCAGTTTTTGCTGCTCCACTGTACAGTATGGTATATTCTTTCTAATCAAATCTACCTTGCCCTCCCCATCTAATTTCCTGTAGGGTCATTGCGTCAATGTTATATTTAAACAGCTGTTCAGCAATTTTCCAGGATGTAACATTGTCCGAACATTCCTTGTTGCTAAAACCATTTTCGAGATCCGTTTTCTTTTGCCTTTTAATCCATCCTTTATTATTACATTATTTGGTTTCGTGACAAGAGTTTTTTACGATGTAGGGTTTTTAGCCCTACGCTCAACCACTAACTGGTGGGCCAGGTCATTTTTTATCAGGGTTTCCATCCCCTAGCTTAGGCGCTTTCTCTGCAGCTAAGAGCCCAAGCTACCCTTGTTTTACTTTTGGTGTTCACTCTCCTAGTCTTTGGGGTCTCCTCCCAAACTCTGCAAGACAGCACAGAGCAGTGCTTATTTGATGGCGGCACTTATTCGCCATGCCACAACATCGTCAACGGGTTATGTGGTATTTAATACGTACGAACATGCCAATGATTGAACGTCCACCCCTGTTGATGTTGCCACCTCTGTTTCGGGACTGCTTATTTGGAATCCTTATTCGCAGCAAGCCTACATATCTGTAGGCCACTCCACTATCTGCCACTTGTGGATCCGCCCAGTAGCGCAGGTAAGCCCTGGGAGTTACAATACTACAGACAGAAAACAATGAAACTGTTAATTTCCGTTCGACTATTTTCACAAAAGTAATGAATTTAGTGAAATCGTTTATGAAACGCGATTACTACAAAAATTAGAATTACTTTTCAATGGTACCACTCACACCAGACACTAAAAATGGATATCAAATTGATGAGATACGATTTCAAAAACACAAGACATTCCTGATGTTGTTGAGCCGAAAGATAAAGAAAAGATGAATTGAATGTTACAGAAAAAAGTCACTTAGGGGCTGTTGTGTGTCCATACTACAGATCAATGCTTCCTAATACCAAAAACTTATATTGTGATGCTGGTATGTTCTGATACTAATGAGAATAGTCCATTCCCATCAGATGACTATGACTCCTATGCTGAATATTTCAGTGCATCTTGCACATTCTATCAATAATGGGTTTGAAAAGGAATATACTACGGCATAGTCTCTTTTTAAGCATGAATTCTGTTCCTCTTTGTCCAGGTTTTGCTGCTCCTCTGTACAGTATGGTATATTCATTCTTATCAAGTGTACCTTGAGTACGTGATCAATTTGGGTTAATGTGCCATTTGGTGCTTTCCAAGTTCCAATGTGTATTTTTCTGTGCGGGAAGCAAGTACTTTTTATTATCATGTATGAGCAAATTCACACAAGTTTTTACCATTGTCATTCATTATATAATGAAGTGAGTAGGTGACTCCTACGCTGAATATTTTATTACAAAATATGATAAGGAACTGTTTAGCTCATACCAACCACTTCTGCGATTCAGGGTTTTTTCAAAAAAAATAAATTGTTTTAAAACCAAGAGGAGTACCCAAACAAAGAAGAAAGCGTAACAACGATGATGCTGATTTAGAAGAGACTCTTGTGCCGGAATTATGTGTCAAATTTGATTTCTCAGCGGTTTATTGGTTAAAGGCAACTATATTACCATCAGCGTTACACCGCCTAAACGAATTCGTCAAAGCAGAAGAACTTCGATGTAAAATTGTTGAAGATATTTCAGTAGGAAAAATTATACTGGATCAACTTGGAGGCAACAAGCGCTTGGTAACAATTTATAGATGGTACTTTATATAATAAAACGTTTGCAACTCATGCTTTGTACAGAAATGTAAATAATTTAACGACAATAGTTTTCAAGAAAAATATTGAATATTTTATTCCGATTTGTATGATTCAAGTTGTATATTTTAAAGTATAAAGTTGTTCCTTATTGGAGCGTCATCCATGTAAATGTTAACAAATTGCAAGGTCACATTATTTTTCTCAATGAATTAAAAGTGAGAGAGGAAATTATTGGACATCTCATGCGTAATAAACTCACAGCAAAATGTCAGTATCGTTATAAACATGCAAAACACTTTATGAAACTGGCGAATTAAATCAATTGACTCAATGATAATAGGACCTACTATTGTAAATCTGCCGTATATAGTGCATTATGATCTTTTATAAAAATACTAATAATTACAAATAAATATCTGTACAAATTATAGCCTGCATTCAAGTCATTTGGAAAAGGCAATAAATTTGTAAACATAATTTTGTCTGCAATACCAGGTACGTTAGTATTATATCTTCTTAGATTCGATGTAAAGTTTCTTAAAAGTTTTACCATATGTTAAAGAAAAAACGAAAATATTAATAATAATAACAAAACTAAAGACTATGATTTGTTTTTATTTAAATGTTTAAAATTTAGTTATATATGAAAATTTAAAACGAGATACAAACCATTTGGGAACGTATTAGTAGCACATCACATGATTACCTTTGATGGCAAAGACCACCTGCTCACCTGACCATCTGCTTACTTGGAGGTACCCAAGTGACCAGTGATCTAATCAAACGTTCTCCCTGTACTGCAAATAAAATTGAAAACAATTCTGTAAGGACATAATGTAAAACTTCTTGTTCTTGTAAGTATGGTTTCTTTTTCGAAACGATAACAACATTACATAACGAGAAAAGGTTTGTTGAAACTTGAAACAAATTATATGTTACAAAAATCCCACTGTATTAAACTAATTTTTTATTTACGTTTTAGTTCATTTTAATGCCTTACCTACCATGTTATTTTTCTTTGCTAATCGGATAATATTTGTTTTTAAAACTATATATTGCTTCTAATAGTAGGCCTCCTTCTCATGAAGTAATAAAATATTCTAATGTTTAGAAAGGCAGAAAAAATAATCTCAAAATTATACAAATATTCCTAACAGCAGTGAAATGAATATATTCAGAGTTATAATTTTGATTTATTGAGTACTTACAAAAAAATCAAATTTTTATTAACCCAAAATAAAAATAAAGCACTGAATAATAGAACATGTTATTGAGGATTTATTAAAGATTAATAAAAGCACGACATTTTTAGGAATTCAGATGTGAAAGGATATTCTATATGTTACTGTAAAGTAAGGCTATTGTGGAAATAATGATAGAATAGAAACACACATATTTGAAATAAAATATCCCTTGTAAGCTTAAGAATGAGCATAAAATAAACAGACATAAAACATTGATTTTAAAACGATTTATTGCTTGTGCAGTAAATGTTTTCAACCACAGCATTTACCTATTCGTGAACAATGTTTCAAGAGACGTTATTCATTTTACATGTCATATTCATCCCCTGTTACTCTTAACACCATTATATTTTGATTGGTTTTCGTATCAATAATACTTTTTTAAGAGATTTAATTTTTTTTTCTTTCGCTATCAGGTATTATCCTTCACGTATAGAGACTGCAGACAGTATATACAATTTACAGAAAGTAGGCTGTTACGCAGTTTTAAAATACTAATGTCACTTTGGTGAGATTTTGAGCTAACAACGTAGCTTACTGAATAAATATAGCCATCCAAAACATATTTAAAAAATAATTACCACCAAATTAAGGAATTGGTACCTTTTTTCCACACACATATCCTGAATGACTTTTTGCTGTTACATTCAAATTTACTTTTCTTTATCTTTCGGCTCAACAACATCAGGAAAGTCTTAATTTTATGAAAACGTTTCCCATCAATTTTTAATCCATTTTATGTGTCTGGTGTGAATGGTAACATTAAGAAGTAATTCTCATTGGTGTAATAATCGCGCATCATAAACGATTTCAATAGACTCATTACTTTTGTAAAAATAGTCGAACGGAAATTAACAGTTTCGTTGATTTCTGTCCGTAGTATTGTGACTGTAAGCACATTGGATTTTATCTGTCCACATAATACTGCTACATTTAAATGCAAGGGAAATTCACATAGCTGTGGTAAAGATTTTGTAGAAACGATCCCAAATTCATTATCAGATTGAAGTAAGTGATAGTAAAATGATAGCCAATTTATAGTAATATCATTGAGTAAATTGGATTTAATTAGCCAGTTTCGTAAAGTGTTTTGCATGTTTCTAACGATACTGACATTTTGCTGTGAGTTTATTAAGCATGGGTTGTCCAATAATTTCCTCTCTCACTTTTAATTCATTGAGAAAAATAATGTGACCTTGCAATTTGTTATCATTTATATGGATGACGCTCCAATAAGGAACAACTTTATACTTTAAAATATACAACTTGAATCATACAAATCAAAATAAAATATTCAATATTTTTCTTGAAAACTATTGTCGTTAAATTATTTACATTTCTGTACAAAGCATGAGTTGCAAACGTTATATTATATTAAGTACCATCTATATATTGTTACCAAGCGCTTGTTGCCTCCAAGTTGATCCAGTATAATTTTTCCTACTGAAATATCTTTAACAATTTTACTACGAAATTCTTCTGCAATGACGAATTCGTTTAAGCGATGTAACGCTGATGGTAATACAGTTATCTTTAACCAATAAACAGCTGGGAAATCAAATTTGACACATAATTCCAGCACTAGAGTCTCTTCTAAATCAGCATCATCGTTGTTACGCTTTCTTCTTTGTTTGGGTACTCCTCTTGGTTTTAAAACAATTTATTTTTCTTGATATTGCCCTGACTTCCAGAAGTGGTTGGTATGAGCTGAGCAGTTCCTTATTTTATTTGCTAATAAAATAGTCAGAATAGGAGTCATAGTCATCTGATGGGAACGGACTATTCTCATTAGTGTCAGAACATACCAGCATCACAATATATGTTTTTGGTATTAGGAAGCATTGATCTGTAGTATGGGGCACACAACAGCCCCTAAGTGACTTTTTTCTGTAACATTCAGTTCATCTTTTCTTTATCTTTCGGCTCAACAACATCAGGAATGTCTTGCTTTTTTGAAATCGTTTCCCATCAATTTTATATCCATTTTTAGTGTCTGGTGTGAGTGGTACCATTGAAAAGTAATTATGATTTTTGTAGTAATTTTTTTCATAAGCGATTTCACCAAATTCATTACTTTTGTAAAAATAGTCGAACCGAAATTAACAGTTTCATTGATTTCTGTCTGTAGTATTGTAACTCCCAGGACTTATCTGGACTACTGGGCGGGTCTACAGGTGGCAGATAGTGAAGAGGCTTACAGAAATGTACGTTAGCTGCGAATAAAAATTCCAAATAAGCAGTCCCGGACCATAGGTGGCAACATTAACAGGGGTGGACGTTTAATCATTGGCACGGTCGTACGTATTAAATACCACATAACCCGTTGACGATATTGTGGCAAAGCGAGTAAGTGCTACCATCAAATAAGCACTGCCCTGTGCTGTCTTGCACGGTTTGGGAGGGGACCCCAAAGACTAGGAGAGTGAATTCCAAAATAAAAACAAGCGTTGCTTGGGCTCTTAGCTGCAGAGAAAGCAACTAAGCTAGGGGATGGAAACCCTGATAAAAAATGACCTGGCCCACCAGTTAGTGGTTGAGCGTAGGGCTAAAAACCCTAAATCGTAAAAAAGTCTTGTTACGAAACCAAATAATGTAATAATAAAAGATGAATTAAAAGGGCAAAGACAACGGAACTCGAACCTGGTTTTAGCAACATGGAATGTTCGGACAATTTTACAGCCTGGAAAATTGGCTGAAGTGACTGAACAGCTATTCAAATTTAACATAGTAGCATTGGCCCTACTGGAGATTAGATGGGGTGGTCAAGGTGCACTTGATAAGAATGAATATACCATACTGTACAGTGGAGTAGCAAAAACTGGACAAAGAGGAACAGGATTCATGCTTGCAAAGACATTATGCAGGAGTGTATTGCTATTCGAACCCATTGAAGATAGAATGTCCAAGATGCCCTTGAGGGGAAAATTTAGAAATACAACTTTGATCTCTGCCTATTCACCAATTGAAGATAGTGATGAAGATGAAAAAATACTTTTCTACCAACAATTAGAAAATGGTCTTCTATTTATTCCCAAATATGACACAAAAATTAAACTAGGTGATCTAAACGCCCAAGTGGGCGAGGAGAATTTTACACAAACTCTTACTGGAACCTACTTACTTCATAATATATCGAATAACAATGGTAAACGTGTGTGAATTTGTTGATGCAAATAACATAATAATAAAAAGTAATTGCTTCCCGCACGAAAAAAAAACATTGGAACTTGGAAAGCACCAAATGGCACATTAACCCAAATTGATCAAGTACTCATTTCAAAACGCCATTCTTCCTCAGTGACTGACGCCAGAACGGCCAGAGGTCCAAATTGTGATTAAGACCACTTTCTGGTAAAAATTAAATATAGACAGCGACTGGCATGCTTGCGACAAGAGAAATTATATAAAAGAAGGCACTGGAACCTAGTAAAATTTAAATATCCGGACACATTAGAAGGATTTAGAGAACTGGGCGATAGACAAATGTTAGAAGTGTTACTAAAAGAGGATATCGAAAATGAGAAAACAGGAATAGAAGTAAAGTGGTCCAAAAACGTGGCCTCCATGTTGATCCAATATAATTTTTCCTACTGAATTATCTTCAACAATTTAACTACGAATTCGTTTATGCGGTGTAACGCTGATGGTAATACAGTTACCTTTAAATAATAAACAGCTGGGAAATCAAATTTGACACATAATTCCGTCACTAGAGTCTCTTCTAAATCAGCATCGTCGTTGTTTCTCTTTCTTCTTTGTTTGGATACTCCTCTTGGTTTTAAAACAATTTATTTTTTTTGATAATGCCCTAACTTCCAGAAGTGGTTGGTATGAGCTGAGCAGTTCCTTATTTTATTTTCTAATAAAATAGACAGCATAGGAGTCATAGTCATCTGATGGGAACGGACTATTCTCATTAGTGTCAGAACATACCAGCATCACAATATATATTTTTGGTATTAGGAAGCATTGATCTGTAGTATGGGCACACAACAGCCCCTAAGTGACTTTTTTCTGTAACATTCAATTCATCTTTTCTTTATCTTTCGGCTCAACAACATCAGGAATGTCTTGTGTTTTTGAAATCGTTTCCCATCAAATTGATATCCATTTTTAGTGTCTGGTGTGAGTGGTACCATTGAAAAGTAATTATAATTTTTGTAGTAATCGCTTTTCATAAACAATTTCACCAAATTCATTACTTTTGTAAAAATAGTCGAACGAAAATTAAGAGTTTCATTGATTTCTGTCTGTAGTATTGTAACTCCTTAGGGCTTATCTGGGCTACTGGGCGGGTCCCCAGGTGGCATATAGTGGAGTGGCCTACAGATATGTAGGATAGCTGCGAATAATTATTCCAAATAAGCAGTCCCGAAACAGAGGTGGCAATATTAACAGGGGTGGACGTTCAATCATTGGCACGGTCGTACGTATTAAATACCACATAACCCGTTGACGATGTTGTGGCATAGCGAGTAAGTGCTACCATCAAATAAGCACTGCCCTGTGCTGTCTTGCACGGTTTGGGAGGGGACCCTAAAGACTAGGAGAGTGAACTCCAAAATAAAAACAAGCGTAGCTTGGGCTCTTAGCTGCAGAGAAAGCAACTAAGCTAGGGGATGGAAACCCTGATAAAAAATGACCTGGCCCACCAGTTAGTGGTTGAGCGTAGGGCTAAAAACCCTACATCGTAAAAAACTCTTGTTACGAAAACAAATAACGTAATAATAAAGGATGGATTAAAAGGCAAAAGAAAACGGATCTCGAACCTGGTTTTAGCAACAAGGAATGTTCGGACAATGTTACATCCTGGAAAATTGCTGAACCGCTGTTTAAATTTAACATTGACGCAATGACCCTACAGGAAATTAGATGGGGAGGGAAAGGTACACTTGATAAGAATGAATATACCATACTGTACAGTGCAGCAGCAAAAACTGGACAAAGAGGAACAGGATTCATGCTTACAAAGACATTATGCAGGAGTGTATTGCTATTCGAACCCATTAATAATAGAATGTCCGAGATGCCCCTTGAGGGGAAAATTTAGAAATACAACTTTGATCTCTGCCTATTCATCAACTGAAGATAGTGATGAAGATGAAAAAATAGTTTTCTACCAACAACTAGAAAATGCTCTTCTATGTAGTCCCAAATATGCCACAAAAATTAAACTTGGTGATCTAAACGCCCAAGTGGGCGAGGAGAATTTTACACAAACTGTTGCTGGAACCTACTCACTTCATAATATAACGAATGACAATGGTAAACACTTGTGTGAATTTGTTGATGCAAACAACATGATAATAAAAAGTACTTGCTACCCGCACAAAAAAATACACATTGGAACTTGGAAAGCACCAAATGGCACATTAACAACAAATGATCACGTACTCATTTCAAAACGCCATTCTTCCTCAGTAACTGATGTCAGAACGGCTAGAGGCCCAAATTGTGATTCAGACCACTTTCTGGTGAAAATTAAATATAGGCAACGACTGGCATGCTTGCGACAAAAGAAATTATATAAAAGAAGGCACTGGTACCTAGTAAAATTTAAATATCCGGACACATTAGAAGGATTTAGAGCACTGGGCGATAGAAAAATGTTAGAAGTGTTACTAAAAGAGGATATCGAAAATGAGAAAACAGGAATAGAAGTAAAGTGGTCCAAAAACGTGGCCTCCATGTTGATCCAATATAATTTTTCCTACTGAAATACCTTCAACAATTTAACTACGAACTCGTTTAGGCGGTGTAACGCTGATGGTAATACAGTTGCCTTTAAATAATAAACAGCTGGGATATCAGATTTGTCACATAATTCCGGCACTAGAGTCTCTTCTAAATCAGAACCGTCGTTGTTTCTCTTTCTTCTTTGTTTGGAAGCTCCTCTTGGTCTTAAAACAATTTATTTTTCTTGATATTGCCCTGACTTGCAGAAGTGGTTGGTATGAGCTGAGCAGTTCCTTATTTTATTTTCTAATAAAATATTCAGCATCTGATGGGAACGGACTATTCTCATTAGTGTCAGAACATACCAGCATCACAATATAAGTTTGTGGTATTAGGGAGCATTGATCTTTAGTATGGGCACACAACAGCCCCTTAGTGACTCTTTCCTCGATAATTTTTGATACTTGCGTTTGTTAGCTTAAGTACCAGTTTTTGTTAAAATTTTAAATCGTATCAAAATACTTCTCATTCATGCATGCAAGTTGAAATCTATTTTTTAAAAATATAATTTCAATATTTTTATTTAAAAATTGATATTTATTTTCAACTATGTTTACTTCTTTGAAATCCAGCACTCTGGTAATGAATTGACTTGCAGATAGATGTTATTATTGTTTTATTGAGTGATAACAAGAACATTATTTTACCAAAAAAGAACAGTTATGTGATTGCGTACGATGCGAGTTTCATTTTATTATTTATTCGTAATTTGTAAACGTGTTACTAAGTAAATATCAAATCATATTAGAAGCATATGGCTTTCTATACATAACCATATTTTTAGACAAAGAATATAAAGAGACATAATGAAGAGAAAATGTAATTTTACCATAAAATGTGAATAAACTAGGCCATCAGTTATTAGGATATACAAAAATAATCTTTGCGTGCAAATGCCTTTAATAGATATCCATATTTTCTGACAAAAAATATAATGACACAATACTGACGATAAAATGTAATATAGTCATAAAAAATATTCTTAATTTTTGTAAGTTTTGGAAAACCATAAATTAGTAAATACCAAATTAATATTACAAATCAAACATAAAATAAAAAAAAAAGTTTAGAAAAACAGTGAATAATTTGGGACATCATATATTAGTATATACCAAATTCATATTCCGCAAGTATGCCTTGCTATAAATAACCATTATTACTCCCAAAAATATAAATATCGTAGATAAAGATAGAATGTATTATAGCCATAAAGGTTGATCCTATTAGTTGTATGATTAAGGACATCTGATATTAGTATATATATATATATATATATATATATATATATATATATATATATATATATATATATATATATATATATATATATCAGATTTATATTACAAACGTATACCTTGCTATAGATACCCATCATTACTCACATATATATAAATATGGTGAAAGAAGATATAATGTAATGCAGTCATAATAGTTTTCCCTATAAGATGTATGATTAAGAACATCAGAAATTAGTGTATAACTGTTTCATATTACAAATGTATGCCTTGCTATAGATACCCATTATTACTCACAAATATATAAATATCGTGAATGAAGATAGAATGTAATGCAGTCATAATAGTTCTCCCTATAAGTTGTATGATTAAGACCATCAGATATTAGTGTATACTAGTTTCATATTACAAACGTATGCCTCGCTATAGATATCCATTATTACTCACAAATATATAAATATCGTGAAAGAAGATAGAATGTAATGCAGTCATAATAGTTTTCAATATAAGATGTATGATTAAGGACATCAGATATTAGTGTATAACTGTTTCATATTACAAACGTATGCCTCGCTATAGATAAACATTATTACTCACAAATATTTAAATATCGTAAATGAAGATAGAATGTAATGCAGCAATAACAGATTTCCCTTTAAGTTGTATGATTTAGATTATCAGATATTAGTGTATACTAGTTTCATATTACACTCGTATGCCTTGTTGTAGATATCCATTATTATACACAAATATATAAATAATGTGGATGAAGATTGAATGTAATTTAGCCATAACAGTTTTCTCTATAAGTTGTAGGATTAAGGACATCAGATATTAGTGTATAACAGTTTCACATTACAAACCTATGCCTTGCTATATATAACTATTATTACTCACAAAAATATAAATAACGTGAATGAAGATAGAATGTAATATAGCCATAACCGTGGTTCCTATTAGTTGTAAGATTAACGTCATCAGATATTAGTGAATACCAGTTTCACATTACAAAAATATGCCTTGCTATATATAGCTATTACTGCTCACAAAAATTAAAATAAAGTGAATGAAGATAGAATGTAATATAGCCATAACCGTTGCTGCTATAAGTTGTAGGATTAAGGACATCAGATATTAGTGTATAACAGTTTCACATTACAAACCTATGCCTTGCTATATAAAGCTATTATTACTCACAAAAATATAAATAACGTGAATGAAGATAGAATGTAATATAGCCATAACCGTTGTTGCTATAAGTTGTAGGTTTAAGGACATCAGATATTATTGTATAACAGTTTCACATTACAAACCTATGCCTTGCTATATATAGCTATTATTACTCACAAAAATATAAATAACGTGAATGAAGACAGAACGTAATATAGCCATAACCGTTGTTCCTATAAGTTGTAGGATTAAGGACATCAGATATTATTGTATAACAGTTTCACATTACAAACCTATGCCTTGCTATATATAGCTATTATTACTCACAATAATATAAATAACGTGAATGAAGATAGAATGTAATATAGCCATAACCGTTGTTCCTATAAGTTGTAGGATTAAGGACATCAGATATTAGTGTATAACAGTTTCACATTACAAACCTATGCCTTGCTATATATAGCTATTATTACTCACAAAAATATAAATAACGTGAATGAAGATAGAATGTAATATAGCCATAACCGTTGTTCCTATAAGTTGTAGGATTAAGGACATCAGATATTAGTGAATACCAGTTTCATATTAAAAACGTATGCCTTGCTATAGATGAACATTATTACTCCGAAAAATATAAATTACGTGGATGAAGAATGTATTACAGCCATAACAGTTTCTCCTATAGGTTGTATATTAAGGACATCAGATATTATTGAATACGAGTTTCGTATTACAAACGTATGCCTTATACATATACATTATTACTCAAAAAAAATATCGTGGATGAAGATAGAATGCATTATAGCCATACTAGTTTTTCCTAAGGGTTGTATGATTAAGAACATCAGATATTAGTGTATACTAGTTTCGTGTTACAAACGTATGCCTTATACATATACATTATTACTCAAAAAAAAAAAAATATTATCGTGGATGAAGATAGAATGTATTATAGCCATACTAGTTTTTCCTAAGGGTTGTATGATTAAGAACATCAGATATTAGTGTATACTAGTTTCGTATTACAAACGTATGCCTTATACATATACATTATTACTCAAAAAAAAAAATATTATCGTGGATGAAGTTAGAATGTATTATAACCATACTAGTTTTTCCTAAGGGTTGTATGATTAAGGACATCAGATATTAGTGTATACTAGTTTCGTATTACAAACGTATGCCTTATACATATACATTATTACTCAAAAAAAAAATATATATTATCTTGGATGAAGTTAGAATGTATTATAACCATACTAGTTTTTCCTAAGAAGTGTATGATTAAGGACATCAGATATTAGTGAATACCGTAGTAATATAAGTTGTATGATTATGGACTTCAGATATTAGTGTAAAACAAGTTTCATATTAGAAACATATGCTTTGCTATAGATACACATTATTACTCTAAAAATAATAAATAACGTGGATGAAGTTAAAATGTAATATAACCATAACCGTTGATCCTATAAGTTATATGATTAAGGACATCAGATATTAGTGTATACCAGTTTCTCATTACAAACATATGTCTTGCTACAGATAACCAGTATTACTCACAGAAATAGAAATAACGTGGATGAAGACAGAATGTAATATAGCAATAACTGTTAGTCCTAAATAAAGTATGATATGGGACGTCAGAAATTATTGTATACCACTTTCATATTACTAATGTATGCCTTGCTATAGATAACCATTATTACTCACAAAGTATAAATAACGTTGATGAAGATATCTTTCTTTAAATTATCTTGCAAAGACCTACCTCATACTACGCATTTACGTATTTTAACTTTGTAATATTGTGTTCAGTGCAATATATATTCAGTTGAATTTTAAATAAAACAAATACCAAATTTATTAGTGCATTAGAATATTAGTCTAATGTATTATAGGCATAAATGTTTTCTTATAATGTATCACATTTATAAGAATATTATACATAATATATATAGACAATTTACAGAAGGTAGCTTCTTGAATAGTTTTAACATACTGATACCACTTTGGATATTTTTTAATCAAACGGCTCAGTTAACTAAATAGTTATATTTATCCAAGTTATATTTCTACATAAGTAGCCCTGACTAACGGATTTTTGTGTAGTTTTTTTTACTAATATTTACATAATATATTTTAAAATATTACAGAGGCATATGTTTTACAAATCAAGTAATTTAATTTTTTTTTAATTAATAATATAATCGATTATTACAATACATTATAAATTATACAAACATATATTATACATTTATATATTAGAAATAAATTAGTTATCATAAATACAGTTTTTCCTTTTAGAATTATAACTTGACTATTATATTTGTTTTGCCTTCAAATAATGTTAATTAGTTTACACTACAGTCCAAGCATAAAAATGACATAGCACATTCTAACTATTAAGCTCCATGGGAAGAGAGCATAAGAGAGCATTGACATATAAAAGTGAATATATACAAGGTACTTATAATATTAAACAAAACAGTTGTATTAATACTATAATAATGTACAACAAAGGGTGCAAAGCATTACATTATTCAGCTATAACTGCACAGGTCAAGCAAATAACGAAAACAAACTTTGCAATGCATTATAGAAAAAGATTTATGTAAAATTTATTTACACGAGTATTATAGGTACTATGCTTAGTACATTATTATACATTTAATACTACATTATTCAATAAGGTTGATGTAATGCACAGAGCGTTACACTAAAGTGAAGAGCATTACTTCAAGGTAAACTACATTGCAGCAATTCTTGCACTAATGCTCCTCTTATAGCAGTAAGAGAAAGGTTTTATATAGACATAATATCAAGAATTTACCTCAGTTAGCTATTTGGTCTGAAACCTTGATGAAAGGTTGCCCACATGTTAATGGATTTCACAATTATAAAAAATTAGATTAACTTAAAATATGCGTTCGCTATCTTACATTACTAACAAGGTGTATGCATAATATTCGGCCTTTACACACGATACATTATTAGTTTAGAACATGAAAAAACTACAACATAATTTTCGTGTCAATTAAACTTATTCTATACATTAACGTTTCATTTAACAATGTTGAATCTATACCAACAATTTTCTTTATTAATAACTAAAGCAACAGTAAAAAGACCCATTTTCTATTTATATTTTTCATTTCCATTTCATCTCCTTGCGTTTTTTTCTGCAAATAAATTTTTTTCCAACAATTACTACATTTTCTTTATTTTCAACAGTGTTATAAAAAATTAGTGTTTACTGCATAATATATAAAAAAATCGAATATTTATTAAGTAAAACTATAGTTTAGGGCTTATAATAAATTAGGCTCCAATTTGGAATTGCTTTAGAGTATAAACCTATTCTATACATTAATGTTTCATAATCAATGATGAACCTATACCAACAATTTTATTTATTATTAACTAAAGCAACAGTAAAAAGACCCACTTTCTAATTATATTTTTTCATTTCCATTTTATCTTTTTACTTTACCATTTTTTTTGACAAGATTTTTTTTTGTTTTCTACCTTTTAGTTATTTTCTACAGTTTTAATATAAAATGAATGTTTTGAAGACGCAATTACAAGTTCAGTATAACTGGCACAATATTTTAATAATTATAGTATAAAGGCCAATTAATATCTTCAAACTAAGATTAATTACAAACTTTAAAGATTTTACAAAGCCTTTTTATATAGAAAATATAAATTACAATGTTCAGTTCGATACTGCATAGTATTTAGAGCAGTATCGCATAATTATTTAGTAAAACTATAGTTTTATTCTTATAGTAAATTTAGCTGCAATTTGGAAGAGCTTTACAGTATAAACTTATTCTATACATTAACGTTTCATTAACAATGTTGAATCTATTCTATCAATTTTATTTATTAATAACTATACACTAATAGGTCCCATTTTCTATTAAAATATTTCATTTCCATTCAATTTTTTGCGTTTTGTTCTGCAATTAATTTATGTTCAACTAATAGTACATTTTTGTTATTTTTAATTGTTTTAACAGAAAATGAGTGATTTGAAGACGCAATTACAAGTTCAGTATAACTGGCACAATATTATAATAATTACAGTATAAAGGCCACTTAATATTTACAAACTAAGAATAATTACAAAGATCCAAGACTGTACAATGTCTTTTTATAAAGAAAATTTAATTTATCATGTTAAACTCCTTACTGCAATATATATATATATATATATATATATATATATATATATATAAATATATATATATATATATATATATATAAACAAATATTTATTTAGTAAAACTATAGTTGTAGGCTTTATAGTATATTTAGCTCTAATTTCGAAGAGCTTTACGGTAGAAACTTATTCTATACATTAACGTTTCATTAACAATGTTGAGTCTATACTAACAATTTTATTTATTGATAACTAAAGCAACACTAAAAAAACCCATTTCCCATCAACATTTTTCATTTCCATTTCATCTTTTTGCTTTTTTTCTGCAAATAAAATTTTTTCCAACAATTACTACATTTTTGTTATTTTCAACTGTTTTAATGGAATAGAATGTTTACTGCATAATATATAAAAAAAATCGAATATTTATTAAGTGAAACTTTGTTTTAGGGCTTATAATAAATTTAACTGCAATTTGGAAGAGCTTTACAGTATAAACCTATTTTATACATTAACGTTTCATCAACAATGTTAAATCTATACTATCAACAAAAGTATTTTTCGACAAAATGTTTTTTTTTTTTTTAATTTCTACATTTGTGTTATTTTCAACTGTTTTATTATAAAATGAGTGTTTTGAAGACGAAATTACAAGTTCAGAATAACTAGCACAATATTATAATAATTATAGTATAAAGGCCAATTAATATCTTCAAACTAAGATTAATTACAAACTTTAAAGATTTTACAAAGCCTTTTTATATAGAAAATATAAATTACAATGTTCAGTTCGATGCTGCATAATATTTAGAGCAGTATCGAATATTTATTTAGTAAAACTATAGTTTTATTCTTATAGTAAATTTAGGTGCAATTTGGAAGAGCTTTACAGTAGAAACTTATTCTATACATTAACGTTTCATTAACAATGTTGAATCTATTCTATCAATTTTATTTATTATTAACTATAGCGACACTAAAAAGACCCATTTTCTATAATAATTTTTCATTTCCATTTTATCTTTTTGAGTCTTTGATCTTAATTACAAAGATCTAAAATTCTACAATGTCTATTTATAAAGAAAATTTAAGTTACTAATTTAAACTCCTTACTGCCATATATATATATAACAAAACGAATATTTATTTAGTATAACTATAGTTTTATTCCCTTAGTACATTTAGCTGTAATTTGGAAGAGCTTTACAGTATAAACCTATTCTATAAATATCTGTTTCATTAAAAATGTTGAATCAAACTAATATTTTTATTTATTAATAATTCAATATATTGTAAAAGGTTATACAGAGAAATAATCTAAACATTTACAATACTCAGATCCTGAATATAGTAGGTAAGATTGATGTTCTCTATTGATATTCTCTTAGCAATAATTTCTGCAAGTATTTTTTTTTTATTAATCAATTACTGAAAGTATTTTTTTTTTAACTGTGTTAATATAAAACGAGTTTTTTGAAGACGCAATTACAAGTTAAGTATAACTGGCACAATATTAGAATTTTCAAAGTATAAAAGTCACTTAATATTTTCGAACTAAGATTAATTACAAACGTCAAAGATTCTACAATGTTTTTTTATACAGAAATTATTATTTACAATGTTTAATTTCTTACTGCATAATATTTAGGCAAATTTCAAGTGTTTATTTAATAAAGCTATAGTTTTAGGCGTATAGTATATTTAGCTGTAATTAGGAAAAACTCTCCCGCTATTAAAAAAAATCATATTTCCTTGTCAAGTCTACATTATTACATTTTTTCGAAATTAAGTATAATTAGAGTAAACGGGAGTATAACATTTTAAAATGTGTTCTTGTCATAGCCATGAGACTTTACAATATTAAGCAATATTCTAAAATCGTTTAGAAATTATATATATATATATATATTTATTTATATATTCTATAACTTGCTAGTTATAATTTTCATTCTTTAAAATATACAACTTGCTTCTTAAAAAGTGTAATGAAATATTTAATATTGTCCATTAAAAATATTGTCTTTGTTAAAATATTTGCATACCTGTATAAAATATGAGCTGCAAAATTTTATTTATGTACAATACTAACTGTATATTCTTATGTTTATAACACGAGGCTGTTTGATTGTACTTTTGTATTTATTAATCACTATCAATTTAACAAAGAATATTTCAAAAACATTTTATATTATAGTCTGTTTTAATCTTTGCGCCTCACAATTTTTAGAAAAATATATTTGTGGCAATATAAATATATTTACAGTTCTAGGAATACGATTTTCAAAAACAAATTCCTACGATATATATAATTGTTTTATTACTGAATAAAACTTGGAATAAGATTTACTACTAATGGAAACCGTAACGAACAATTTAATCAGGGCATATGCAAATGAAAATGGTTAACATACTGAATATTATTTATTTATTTTCGTCTTGAACTCAAAAGAAACATTGCCTCCAAAACTTCAATAAACTTTCCTGATGGTATCAAAACAAGTCTTAAATTTAAATATTTCCTAAAATGCATTATTCATAATGGTTGTATTCTTGAGCAATTAGGGTTCAAGTAATGTAAATGTAACAGTAAACAGTTATAATATACAAAATACTCTGTATTTTCAATTTCTCTTGATATTTATTTTCAAATTTTGTCTCCTAATTAGAATAAATTGACTTGTTCATAAGAAATGTTTCATTTAAAATAATCTACTACCTAAAACGCTTTTTCATAAAAGTTATACTATTGATCATATATAATTCAATAAAATTACCTGAAAAAGCTAATAAAATACCGAGTATTTTTTTACCATATCTACCTATCACCTAATTATTTTGCTTATAATGGGAACTATTTCGCCATAACCTACCTTCTAATACTTTCATTGCTACATCGTTGAGGATTTAGGTCCAGAGAATTTAAGAGAAAAGGATGCTAAAATATTTAAACATGTATTACATAGTAGTTTATAGAAAACATTGAACATATAAAGCAAAGTTACCACTTTCCCAACTTATGATATTTTTAAAATTGCTCAACATTCCACTTTATTAGAACTATATTTTTGACCAATTATTGTCTTTTATTTAAAAAAAAGGACCTATACACTATTGTGTATTTCGATTCTTAATCTAAAATATGTAGAAAGTATGTTACCTAAAATCGAGTATTCTGGTCTTGAATGACTAAACACTTGAGCTTTCATAAACATTACCAAATTTATAATTATTTCCTGATACAATATTGTCTAACTTGACTCTTGCGCAAATCAAAACTTCATAACGCCGGCACCTACTGGCTATACACCTGAGCAATTTGCTTCAGTAAATGTAAATTAATACGATACGATACAATACAATAACACACGCACACACGCGCGCGCACACACAGACACAGACACACACACAGACACACACACATACACACACACACACACACACACACACACACACACATATATATATATATATATATATATATATATATATATATATGCATGTGGGGGTGTTATGTATGTAAATTAATATATAAAACAAAATGTAAACTACCGACTGCCCTGATTTGTAAATTAAATTACTCTTTTGATAACCATAGATAAAATGTTTAGATATTGTCTGCAGTGAGACATTTTGACCATACCGATTTCCCAATATGTTCCTTGCTATACTCCGAAGAATTAGGTTCAAACAATTTAAATAAATTAGATACTAAAAAAAACTGAATATACATTCTTTTATTCATGACAAAAAACCTTGATTATTTATAAAAAAGTCTCCTCATAAGAACATCAGATATTTTGACATTGTCTTCTTTGCGGCCAATGTAAGTCACCGCGATGTTATAGTAAAAAATATCCATATTCCAATGTAGTTCACCTGAGGTTATGGATTAAATTTTTCTGGTTATGAAGACTAAAAATTTGTCAATTTCAACTTTCTAATACGAATATCTTGTAGCAAATATTTTCAGGGTATTCAAATGAAATTGATTCAAATAACTGAATAAAATTTGCCTAAAACCAAGAGCATTTAAAACAAATGTCCCTTTTAATATTAGGAATTTTCGTGCTGATACGTTCTGGCTATATTCTGGCTCTTTCTTAATTACTTTTACGCAATGTAAATGGACATGAAAAGAAAATACTGTATATATAAAATAATACCTTGTGGACCTCACACAGTGACCTTCAAAATTATATTCTCTATTGATACAAGTGGATATTTTGCACGATACTACCTTCCTAATAGAGCTATGGCTATATTTTGTAACAAATATTTTCAGGGAATCCAAATGAACTTGATACTACAGAAGTGAATAAAAATCTGCCTCTAAAACCTAAGTATTTAGACCAAATTTTCCCTATCTTGCTAGTAGACATGTTGAGCAATCCTTCTTAATACGTTCTGGCTATATTTTTCCTCAAATATCTATAAGCGATGTAAATGGACATGATGAAAAAATACTGAATATATATAAAATAACAACTTGTGGACCTTATACACTAAGATTCAAGATTATATTCTCGTATTGATACAAGTGGATATTTTGCACAATACTACCTTCCTAATAGAGTTATGGCTATATTTTGTAACAAATATTTTCAGGGAATCCAAATGAACTTGATACTACAGAAGTGAATAAAAATCTGCCTCTAAAACCTAAGTATTTAGACCAAATTTTCCCTATCTTGCCAGTAGACATGTTGAGCAATCCTTCTTAATACGTTCTGGCTATATTTTTCCTCAAATATCTATAAGCGATGTAAATGGACATGATGAAAAAATACTGAATACATAAAAAAACAACTTGTGGACCTTATACACTAAGATTCAAGATTATATTCTCGTATTGATACAAGTGGATATTTTGCACAATACTACCTTCCTAATAGAGTTATGGCTATATTTTGTAACAAATATTTTCAGGGAATCGAAATGAACTTGATACTACAGAAGTGAATAAAAATCTGCCTCTAAAACCTAAGTATTTAGACCAAATTTTCCCTATCTTGCCAGTAGACATGTTGAGCAATCCTTCTTAATACGTTCTGGCTATATTTTTCCTCAAATATCTATAAGCGATGTAAATGGACATGATGAAAAAATACTGAATTTATATAAAATAACAACTTGTGGACCTTATACACTAAGATTCAAGATTATATTCTCGTATTGATACAAGTGGGTATTTTGCACAATACTACCTTCCTAATAGAGTTATGGCTATATTTTGTAACAAATATTTCCAAGGAATCCAAATGAACTAGATACTAGCGAAGTGAATAAATATCTGCCTCTAAAACCTCAAGTATTTAGACCATATTTTCCCTATCTTACCAGCAGACATGTTAAGCAATCCTTCTTAATACGTTCGGCCTATATTTTTTCTCAAATATCTATAATCGATGTAAATGGACATGATGAAAAAATACTGAATATATAAAATAATACCTTGCTGACCTCATACACTGAGCTTCAAAATTATATTCTCGTATTGATACAAGTGGATATTTTGCACAATACTACCTTCCTAATAGAGTAATGGCTATATCTTGTAACAAATATTTTCAGGGAATCCAAATGAACTTGATACTACAGAAGTGAATGAAATTCTGCCTCTAAAACCTAAGTATTTAGACCAAATTTTCCCTATCTTGCCAGTAGACATGTTGAGCAATCCTTCTTAATACGTTCTGGCTATATTTTTCCTCAAATATCTTTACGCAATGTAAATGGACATGATAAGAAAATACTCAATATATAAAATAATAATTTGTGTACACATATAATATATTCTCGTATTGGTGGCAGGAGACATATTGCACAATACCAACTTCCTATAACTACGCGCGCAATAGGGCGGCAAGGCATGGACAGGCGGCCGTCCCGCGGCAAATTTAAAACATGAAGTATGAAACCTCCTTGGTTCAGGTATTTATGTCAGATAAATTACGCTCACTTGGCCGGTATGGCCGGCTGGGCAGGGTTTTCTCACCTTCCCCCGTTTTAAAATGTCACACGTTTTAAAAAAGAAAACAGCAATTCAAAACAGAAAACCTAAACACCATGAATATATCATACAAGACATTAAACATAAAATGGCAAACATAAACACCTTAAACAATAAACCAATAATAAATAATGAGCTTTCAATCCTCAAATCAATTATACAAGAACACGACTAACACAACCTAATTTTTTTTTAAAGCAGAGAAAGGCAATCCCATCGTAATAACGCACTAACAAGACATTGACAGGGAAGTAAACTTCAAAAGAGAAAACAAAATAACCGAACACCGATCAGACCCCACATTTCCCACCCAAAATTTTAAACAGGAATTTAAAATCTTCTAAATAAATGCAACGAAATAATGAAAACAGAACAAAAGATATATTACAAAGATATAAAACCTCTGAGCTCCCACATTAAACACTTTACCCAAAATCCACAAAGAAAACACTCGTCCGTCCACTAATCACTTAGACACAGGCACCTTGATACGTTCTTTCTATAATTAAATCCGTTCTGAAATATCATTATGCAATGTAAATGTAGGCCTACATTTCTGAAATATCATTATGCAATGTAAATGTAGGCCTACATTTCTGAAATATCTTTATGCAATGTAAATGTAGGCCTACATTTCTGAAATATCATTATGCAATGTAAATGTAGGCCTACATTTCTGAAATATCATTATGCAATGTAAATGAGAAAATACAGAATACTGTATATAAAATATTATTTTGTGTTCCTAATCCTTTGAGTTGAAAAATACATTCTTGTAATAAAAAAGGATACATTTTGCCAATACTACTTTCTTATAAGGGTTATGGCTAAGTCTTGATGCGAAATTTTCAGGGATTTCAAATGATCTTGACACTAAAAAACTCAATAAAATTTTGAATAAAACCTCAAGTATTCTCCTTAGACTAAATTCTCAAGACTAAATTCTCGTTAGATTTTCTGGTAATATGTTGATTAAACCTTCGTCCTGATACGTTCTTTCTATAGTTAAATTCCTTTTGAAATATCATTTAGCAAGGTAAACGGACATGATAAAAAAATAATGAATATATAAACGGATTGTGTTACTAATCCTTTGAGTTAAAAAAAATACATTCTTGTAATAATAGGAGACATTTTGCCAATACTACTTTCTTATAAGGGTTATGGCTATGTCTTGATGAAAAATTTTCAGGGAACTCAAATGATTTTGATACTAAAGAACTCAAAAAAATTCTGCCCTAAATCCAGAGTATATAGAATACTAATTTATTTAAATTAATGGCTAATGTTAAGAACAAAAGTTACATTTGTGTACCTAATACACAATACAGTATCCTTTGTTTCTGGTTGTACCTATAGGCTTATTACTTTTGTCCACCTATATACCTGAGGTTTTAGAGTATCCTCCTTAAGTACCCAAATATAAACTAAATAATTCAATTAGTTTTATGAATGCAACCAAGAACTGTAGTGTGGCACGGTCCTTCCGTCTTACTTCTTTTTTCGCTTAACGGTAGATGAATAAAGTTTAAAATTCCGTTGAACATTTAAACAAAGATTTGAAATCTCATAGACAAAATTATCTGGTAAAATAAGAAAAAGGAAATATCTCCTTACATGTTATTTTTACAATTATAAAAACGTTTTGAATGGTGTAAGTTTTATAAAATTATAGTTTTAAAATTTAATATACATATTTTAACCCTTTTAAAACATCATTTATAAATCCAGAAAAATAAAAGCATACTTTAGGTTTTCCACCACATACACTGGAATATTCAAACTAGCTCACAGGCTACATAGTTACTCATATACTCCCACCATTACAAATTTAGTACTACTCTGGTAACATCACTTCGCAAAATTCAAACATTTTGTTGGGTGTTATTTAATAGCAAATAAATGTATGTGTAGAGTTGAAAATCGGCAGAAAGTTATCTTTATTGGAGTTATATGAGTTATAATCCTTAGAGAGCCAACAGCAGTTGCGTTTGAATGCAGGTAAAATCCTAATCTATTATCCCGTAACAATTTTTTTAAAAAATGTTCAAGGGATTTAATTCTTGACCCAATTAAGCATTACTGAAATAGATTGACCATTAAAAAAACGTTTTAGGGGATTTATTATCGAATTAATTAGGCAATAATGAAATAGATTAACCAGTTTTTTGAAATAATTCAGGGCTTTTAAATGATGTCCTAAGTAATCACAGTGAAATGAATTTACTATTTAAAAAATATTTTTTGGGAATTTAATAATTTTCTTACTTAAGTAAAGATATTTGGATTTAGTGCATCAGAAGGGTTTTGTGTTGTGTCTGGATTAGTTATTTAGAAGAAGGAATTGCCCGCCCTACTGTTCGAAAGTATCCAGTGTTACTATTGATGTGTAAATAATTTTTGGAGGAAAATTATTCTATTAAGAAGTGTTCTATTGTAAATCATCTGGTTTTGAAGTAAGTAGGCTACCAATTAATAAAAAAACGAGTTGATTTGTTTACTGACGTATGCGCAGAATTTACATCAAATAATAAAATATTTTCAAACTCTTGGTGAAAGTCATCTACCTCATGAAAAACTAACTAAAGAGCAAACCCTCAGTGTATCCAAGACACCTAGATACTCCACGTATGCCATTGTTTCGGGACACGTACAAGCGGGATTCTATGAAAGTGTGTTTTCTCTAGGAATTGTAAAGCATTATAGATTCTGACTGATCACAGCATAAACCTGGATATGGAAGCTCTAAGATTATACATATAAAAGTTATTTACTTACCATATTGAAGTAAATCATAGACGAGGCAAGTTGCAATAATAACATTAAAGCTCATGAATACCTTAACCAGCGTTCTTCTATGAATCCTTTTTGAGCTCTGCAAGTATTGTTTCCTCATCTTCCCGCCAGTTGTCCAACTCCCCTGAGACTATCTCTTCCGTGTTTGCTCCTCTGCGATCCTCCATCTGAACAAAGTAATCACATATATATAGCCTAAACCATTTTCTTCGTATTCCAAAAAAGAAAGTTCATGCTTATCGTATTGTCCTTGCAAAGAGAAATGCAGAAACACGTTTACAGAACGGGATCTAGATGAAGATGAACTATAATGGTATGCAATAATAAATTAAGCTTTAAATAAATTTAGATAAAACTTTTATTTTACTCGTATACAGTATGCATTAATATTGTCCTATATTCTACTAAATTTTGTTTAAGGTCCTACAAAACAAACGTTCACAAGCAGTAGTAGCTATAAACTAATTGCACACTTTAAAAAAAACACTTTAAAACCGTACTTTATTTAAAGAGATAATGGTTTTAATCAATTCTGAAATCTAAAATTTTCCTTCTGGACGGGCGGCACTATTCAGTACTTTTGTGTATACTGCTAAAAAGGTAAACTTATTCTGCATTATAAAAGTATAATCCCCTATAATGTTTACTATTTTTTGTTATACTGAATTTTTTAAATCTTTTATAATATTGTGTTCCTCCAGACTGTATTTAAATCTTTATAAATGCATTTTAGCAATACTTGACATTTTTGCTAAGAAATATTTTCATTTTCTTTATTAAAAAGGCCGGGGGAAATGCAACTTCTAATTGACCGTTTTTTCCCTATTAACATACATATCCCTTCAAATAACAAATTACATCTATTTACCAAATTTGATCGAAATCAGCCGTTTCGTTTCAAAGTTACCGTGATTTTGGACACGAAAATTATCGTGATATTAGTATTGTATTATATATTTGTGTATATACATGTGAAAAAATATTTCTTTTAAATTCCAGAGACCTTAAAACCATCTTTCACCTTGGTCTCCAACTTACGCTTACCGCAATTAACCGCAACGGGTTGATTTTCCAATGGAAATTCACTAAAAAACCAAAGAAAAAGTATAAGTTTTAAGAAAAATAACTTTTTACTCATTAGGCATTACAGTTAGCCATTGTTACTAAAGGACCATTACTGAAGCCCTTATTTTCTTAAGTTAAAACACATTTGTTTGATTATTCTATCATTTATAGTTTAAAAGATACAAAGGTTCCCGTTCAACGAGTTCATTGCGATGTTCGCCCCCTCTCCCCCGGATGTCGACCACGTGAGGGTGCGACGACATAAGCTTACGTGTTTACAATCACCAAATGTCTGCTAACTTAAAAAACATTTGTTTGGATTTTTTATCCTTTATACAGTTTTAGAGGTAGTTTTAGAGATAGGAGGGTTGGGTACAGCGCGCGTTCCCTCCTACTACCCCCTTCCCTCCCCGATATATCGGCCACATGAGGGGCGACAACATCCCTCCCCGATATGTCGGCCACGTGAGGGGCGACAACATCACTCCCCGATATGTTGACCACGTGAGGGGCGACAACATCCCTCACGATATGTTGGCCACGGGAAGGCCGACAAAATCCCTCCCCGATATGTCAACCACGTGAGGGGCGACAACACACGTTTTTACAATCACCAAGTGCCCAGAACAATAATCTGAAATAACATTGCGTTAGTCTTTCAGTGCATACTCAACCCCCATTAGATCCTGGACTATAAGGGTGCGAACAGAACAAGTAGGTCGCGATAGATGAGTAGCTCGCGGTCAATGACGTCAGCACAGAGCAAGGAGGTCACCTGCGATGCTTAGTCAAGCTGAGGCCGATGTTGGGTTTATTATTAAATGGGCTAATTAACAATATATATATATATATATATATATATATATATATATACTATTATATTATATTATATATGATATATTGATTTATTTATTTAATAAATTATATTTTTTATATATTAAATATGGTGATATGTTGTGTATTTTCAGTTACACACAAACATTTATTCAGATTTATCATATATATATATATATATATATATATATATATATGTATATATATTTTAAAACAACATATCTAGGTTATCCAAATACAAGAATATTATTTATTTATATTCAAAGCTTTTCGTTGGTAAACAGTACCAACATCATCATCATCATCATATATATATATATATATATATATATATATATATATATATATATATATATATATGAAGTTAATATATTACTATTTTAAGTAATTTTATCCAGCATTAGGTGCATTGATTTCACCTCGTGTGGTGAGGCGCCTTTCGGTCACTCATCACACGATGTAAAATCATTGCACTTAATGGTGGATAAAATTACTTACAATAATAATAAATTAACTTCATAAAGAGAGTGCAACGGAAAAACAATGGATAACGAAAAATATCAAGATATATATATATATATATATATATATATATATATATATATATTGTAACGAAATTCATTAAGTTAAGGAAACTGTTAGAAAATATTTGAACTTGTGAAATATACCTAGCTAGCGCTAGTCTATTGTCACATCTATCGACCGAAATAAGTTACTGCACACACACACCTGCAAATCATAAATAAAAATAATTCGAAAGGGGTTCATTGTAAGTAAACCAGGACGAGCCTCGTTCATGGGAGAGAAGCTTTACCTAGACATCCACGGACCAGGGATATTTATGACTAGGAATTCCTGAGAATACAGAAAAACACAAGCACCTGTGGGAAAGTTCAACAAATTCCCACGAAGACCAAGCGAAGGTGAGGGAAGTGTCAAACTTTCATAGGCTGGCCATAGATTGAACACCATGGGGGACCCAATCAAATTTGAAAACGGGATGAAACATAAACGGATACGATCCAAGAGTATGTTCAGGAAGGGCTGTCAATTTTCAGTACTCGAAAGAGTCAAGAGGTAGGACTCGAGGAGAAGTAATGTTCAGTTTTTAGTAAGAAATATCAAATTCAAACAAGTAACGTAGAAATTTAAAGTAAGGGTGATTAATAGAGAGAGATTAAAGGGTAGCCAGGGAGATTATTAAATAGAAAGTGAAGAATAAAGAGAGAGATTAAAGGGTAACAAGTGAGATTAAAATAAGGGAGTGATTAATAAAGTCAGGTAAGGAATAGAAGCATTTCGAGAAATTAAGAAAAGTGAAATTGATAGGAAAGTATTACTAAATGAATTTGTGTCAAGTGAAGTAAAACAAGGAACCACGCAAGTAATAAACAATACATTTATTTTAACTTAAAGCCAACTCTTTAAAGCAACAAACATTAAGAATCTTTTAAACTTTAGAAAATCAAAAAAAAGTCATAGTTAATTGAAATATAAAATTTATCAAACCAAGTGCAGTAACTTATACACGCCCTTAGATAGCTAAAGAAAGTAAATTTAGAATTGTTAAAAAAAATCAATAGTAAAATAAGAGTCTTAATGCCTATCGGCAAATATTAGGGTTAGTAAAAGAATTATATGAACTACCTGTAAATGCAATATTGATCTCAGGATAAAATAAATCTGTAATTATAAAAGCAAGTAGCTGGATTATTAATTTAATTTCCTAAGAGTAAAAATTATCCTTTAGAGAAGCATTAAGTGAAGGTTCGTTATATAACAATTTGTCGTTCAACGTGGATGGCTATGTTCGTTATATAAAATGTCGCCCAACGTGGATGGCAAAGGTTCGTTATATAATAATATGTCGCCCAACGTGGATGGCAAAAGTTCGTTATATAAAAATTGTCGCCCAACGTGGATGGTAAAAGAAACGTTATATAAAAATGGTACCCATCGTGAATGGCTATGGTTTGATAAATTTCAATTAGTGATATAATTAAATTGTTTTTCTAGATTTTTGAAATAATTGTATTAAATTGTTAAATTCAACAAGGTTGGCTTAGCAATAAGGAATTATTTAGTGGATATGTAAATTATAAATGTAAAACTCTGTCCATATAAAATTTTATAATAATTTTGTGTTAATAACCAATTTTAATTTAGTAAACGTGTGCTAGTGTAAACCAATTGATAACTAGCATATGCTTAGGCGTAGCCAAAGAATTAAGAATAAACAAAGGAAAATGAACACAGAAGAGAGTGGGTTTAGCCAGCTAGGGCAAAGTAATTATACAGAATATATTACGATGGATTTAGAATTAGGAACGTTAGAGAATAGGATGGAAATGGAACAGAGAACTCACATACGGGAGTCGGGGACCGTCAATACGAGTCCAGTACAACAAAAAGTAACGGAGCAAGTTGTAAATTAGGAACTTAATATAATGCAAATGTTAATTAACATGAATGAACAAATAAAAATACAAAATAAACAAAATCTAAAGAAACGTGTAAATCAAATGATCAAGTTATTAAAAATAATCAAGACTTAATTAAAGAAATACGTAAATTTGCGGATCAAATTGATAAAGGCGATCAAAATGTAAAGGAAAAAGTAAAAGGGAGGGAGATAGAAGAAGTGTATCAATTATCCAATAACTACACTGATGGTGAAAGGAATGTTGATGATGAATTATTACCGCCATTACCAGAGTCGGCGCCTATTATAGGGACAAATGATTCGGAACAGGGGAACAGAGCAAGTGCTAAGATTCAGGTTAACTCTTTGGAAATTTCGCAAGTTCTACATGTACCAACGGATGAAAGGGTTGATCATAATGACGGCTTGGGAGGAAAAGAATCAGTAAGAACATGTCTGAGTATTATGAAGGACAGTGTTCTAAAAGCTAAAGGGAAGATAAGGCAAAACATTCAAATTCAGGAAATCAATTCCGATCAGATACCAAATGATCATTATAGAGGGATTTTGGGAAAGTCTGAGGATAGTTTAAAAGAAATGAAAAAAGAAGCATTTACAAAAAATTCAGTTCCACGTATCAATGAAGCCAAGAAAAAGATAATTGTGACTGGAACAAAAGAGAGTATTGGTGCTATGTATCACGCAGTAATTAAAATGTGCTCTACGGTATTGGTAGAAGTTGTCAAAACACAACACAAGTATGAAATTATTCAACATGGCAGTGAAATTGCAGAAATCTTAAGAAGGATGGGTGTAAGAGTTGAAGTGCCACCACGTTTGTTCACCGCTACAAATTTGCGAAGACCTCCGGATAAATTTGCATTAGTTGAACATTTTTTATGAAAAAGTAAACAGATTCCAAACAAAGGACTTGGAAGCTCCCGAGTGGATATACAAGTACATCATGCGACGTAAAAGTGATAAAAAAAAATATCAGATTAAAGCCCAATTTGGTACATCTAGTTATCAATTGGTCGCGATACAAACAAAAAGATTAAGAGGGGTATTTAATTGTCGATTACTTAAAAAATATGTTAGTTATAATTAGATATAAATTTAAGAAGTAGAGGATAGAAAAAAACATGTAATAAACATTTAAACTGAGCACAGAAACAGAAAGTTATTTTGTTACAAAGATAGAATAAAGTGAAAGTAGCCTGAGGGTAAAGGACCCAAACAATAAACATTACACTGAAAGGCTCAGGTAGAGAAAGAAAACCCTTTCCCTTACAATGTGGACAAATTATAGGCAGTGAACTTATTGTGATCATAGAGACGTAGATGTTGTAAAGGGACAACCATAAACCAAAACAAAAGTGAAAGTGAAAACAGTTGGGTCAAAAGGGGTTATTAACCACCCTTAGACAAGTGGACTTAGTAATTGTATTTTAGGATAACATAAATATGTAATTATTGCTTTTGTAAATGTGGTTAAATTTTGAACTATGGGCTAGGTTTGGTTACAGAGTATTAGAGTCTGAAAAACAAACACTTCATTAATATCATTTATTTGTAAAATAAATTTTATTACGTAATGATAGTTAAAGCTAAGTCAGTTTTACAACAATTGTTCTCAGTAACATGTTATAATAATAAAAGAGATTTATTAATTAGACGATTGTATTTCAGCGACATTAGATCAATTGTAACAATATTATGATGTAAGGATTAAATTATTGTAATATGATGTATAAGAAACAGTAAGATGCACGTAAAGGTTGTATTGTCATATGAAATGGGCAGTTGAATTCTATATTGCACCATATTAGGTATTATGTTATAGAAGAATGTTTGTATCTAGGTTTAGATTAGTTTGTAATAACAATCCTGATTTCAATCATAGGCTTAGGATCAGTAACTAATGAAATTATATAAGTAACTAATTGATTAATTAAATTAATAATTCAATAATGAAATAAATAAACAAAAATAAATAAGGAAATAGGGAGTTAGATACAAAACGTTTTGATAAATTGAAAATTAATCAAAAAATTTGATCGGGGACTATGTAACGATATTCATTAAGTTAAGGAAACTGTTAGAAAATATTTGAACTTGTGAAATATACCTAGCTAGCCCTAGTCTATTGTCACATCTATCGGCCGAAATAAGTTACACAAACGGATGAAACACAAACGGATACGATCCAAGAGTATGTTCAGGAAGGGCAGTCAATTTTCAGTACTCGAAAGAGTCAAGAGGTAGGACTCGAGGAGAAGTAATGTTCAGTTTTTAGTAAGAAATATCAAATTCAAACAAGTAACGTGGAAATTTAAAGTAAGGGAGATTAATAGAGGGAGATTAAAGGGTAGCCAGGGAGATTATTAAATAGAAAGTGAAGTATAAAGAGCGAGATTAAAGGGTAACAAGTGAGATTAAAATAAGGGAGTGATTAATAAAGTCAGTTAAGGAATAGAAGCATTTCGAGAAATTAAGAAAAGTGAAATTGATAGGAAAGTATTTCTAAGTGAATTTGTGTCAAGTGAAGTAAAACAAGGAACCACGCAAGTAATAAACAATACATTTATTTTAACTTAAAGCCAACTCTTTAAAGCAACAAACATTAAAAATCTTTTAAACTTTAGAAATTCAAAAAAAAAGTCGTAGTTAATTGAAATATAAAATTTATCAAACCAAGTGCAGTAACTTATACACGCCCTTAGATAGCTAAAGAAAGTAAATTTAGAATTGTTAAAAAAAATCAATAGTAAAATAAGAGTCTTGATGCATATCGGCAAATATTAGAGTTAGTAAAAGAATTATATGAACTACCTGTAAATGCAATATTGATCTCAGGATAAAAATAAACCTGTAATTATAAAAGCAAGTAGCTGGATTATTAATTTAATTTGTGGATGGCAAAGGTAAGTTATAATATATATAATAAGGAAGTCACTGTGTAATAATTCTTTTCACTACGCTCGCAGAATAATTCTAGCGGTATATTTTCGACAAGTGATAACGTGATGAGTAAATCATTGCCAATAACATTTGGTACAGCCATAATTCACTCAAATATAAATATAAACAAACAAGAAATTAAACCCATCACACAAGCAGAAGACGAGTAATTACGTAGTCTAGTAAATAACAAGTCTCACAAAGAAAAAACTTTGGGCAATTGAAAATAACCAGTAAAAGAACTTCAAGAAGTCAAGTACAACACAACGTTACTACTAGGGTTGGGACATCGTAAAGAAAATATCGATATTAGATGTTAATAATTAAACTACCAGAGAATATCGATACCTAAATATTATCGTTAAAACCAATCCATATATGGCTACAATATAATTTTAAAAAATTCCATTTATTGTACGTGGAAATGTAATGTTAGTAAGGAAATTACTAACAAGCTGGACGACTTTGAACGGACCAATCAGATCGAAGAAGCGTGCCAGGCATTCTGGTGAACATCCATGTAAAACCAATTCAGTTTGTTTTCATAAAGCATCCTGCAAGGTAGCGCGCTGTACCTCCCCTCGAGCTACCTGTTGTGTTCGTCTCCGTATGTTTACAGTGCATATGATTACATAGATGTCGATATAGAGTCGCGATCGCGAGCTACTTATCTACTGCAACTCACTCGTTCTTTTCGTACCCTATAGTCCAGGATCTAAAGGGGGTTGAGCATGAACTGAAAGCCTAACTCAATTTTATTTTGAATCATTGTTCTGGGCACTTGCGTGATTGTAAAAACGTATGTCGTTGCCCCCTCACGTGGTCGACAGACCGGGAGGAGAGGGGGAACGTCGTGGAGAACTCGCTGTATTGGAAACTTCGTATCCTTACTATAACGGATAAACCGTTACTTCGTATCCAAACTATAAAAGATAGAAAGAAAACCCAAACAAATGTTTTTAAACTCACTAAAATAAGGGCTTCAATAATGTTCCTTACGTAAAACTGGTTGACTATAATACCTACTGAGAAAAAAATTATTTTTCATAAAACATTTATTTTCACTTTGGTTTTTTCGGGAATTTTCATTGGAAACTATCCCATTGAGGTAAACGTAAGCCGGAGACTAAGATGAAAGTTTGTTCTAAGATATCTGGAATTATATTTGTTTAAATTAATACACACAAATATATACTAATATCATGATAATATAGCGTCTAAATCATGATAACTTTGGAACGAAACGTCCAATTCATTTCCTTCTAAGTTGGTGAGCTGATTGTAATTTGTTATTTGTTAGAATATGTTTGTTAATAGGAAGACTAAGTCAATCAGAAGTTGACTTAAGGACAGCTTTTTTATTACGGAAAATGGATTTTTCATTTTCTATCAAAAATATTATGTATTTATGAAATGCTTTTTTAAAGAATAAAATCCAATCTGGAGGAACACAATTTTATATAAGATTTTTAAAGTATAACAAAAAGTATAGGGGATCGATCATTCACTAAAATACAGAATATTGTCGCCGCCAAGAAGAAACTTTATAGATGTCAGTGTAGTTTGAATTTTTAACTTAAAATTAAATATTCCATGCTAAGAAATCAAATAAATTACTCAAATAAAGATGTGAAATGTTAATACAAATTCCATTCAAGTTTTACACACAAAACCAGTCAATGGCAGAGTGGACGACGAGTGTGTAAGCGCACAGTCACATACTCCACTACTTCCGGAGCGACGGTAAAAAATCTTCTTACCATGATATATTTTATTTTACTTTGAGCTTAAAATTTAAACTACTTTTAAGATTTGTCAATTTGGTTGATAAATAAACAATTCAAAGAATGATATCAAGAATAATTTGTAAAATTCTTGTACATTTATAGGCTAAGCGCTATGTATAGGGGTCTATATATTATAAAAAGATAAGTATACCGAGATGTATATAGTATGTATAAAAGAAAAAACTTCCTTATGGAAAGGTTAGTTGAGTCCTAAATATTAACTTCATAAAAAGTGTACACATAATACAAATTAAATTGTGTGTGGCTGTGTGTATGTATAAAATATATACAAAAAACCACTGAGGTTATTCAGACACAGGAAATATTTTTTGTTTATTCAATTCTTGTATTTGAATAAACTCAGTTGTTTTTTATCATTATACAAGAAAATGTGTTATATATTGATATTAGGTATTACATTAAAATAATAAATTCATGTATTTTTAGTAATAGAATAAATTCAAACATTTCCCCCTCCACTATATGAATAATTTTCATCTTTATTTAAACAGACAAAAAGAAGTTTTCACTTCTGTCAGCACTACCATAAATTTACTAGCAACATACGAAATAAAACATTTTTAAACACCTTACATTACACACAAAAATAAACAAGGCACTCAAACAAAGAGTCGGTGTGACGGTTATTCTAACGCCCAGTGTGTCTCTATCCGAACCGCGCATTTGTCCTTGTTATGCGAGACGGGAGGTTAGCGGGTCAGCATAAATACTTCCTTACAAACGTGATAAGGACTGTCGAAACTCTTGCCTGGCATGGGATGGTTGATATTAGATGAATTCAATGATAAAATAGCTTCCTTATGAAATAGCAAACAATCTTGTTACATGTGCAGACTTATCAGATGCAGAAGGTGTTAGGCCTATGTATACAATATTCTGAATATGTAAAAAGTTTGAAGTAGTGGAACTACTCAGAAATCACGTGCGATCCCCTATCATTTATATATATACATACATATATATATATATATATATATATATATATATATATATATATATATATATATATATATATATATATGTATGTATGTATATATATATGTATATATATATATATATATATATATATATATATATATATATATATATATATATATATATATTAAATATGGTGATACTTATATATTCATTAAAAGTATTCTTGTTTTTGAAATATTTTAATTTATTAAATATATATATATATATATATATATATATATATATATATATATATATATATATATGCTGATACGTATTCCTTCACGGAAGGAAAAAAATTATGAATAGTTATTATCTGGAGTACATCCGTTCATTCTGCAGTCCATAAATTCTCAGTGCCGACGTTTCGCTAGAATCTCATCCAGCATTGACGAGGTGAACCCAACAACAGTAGAAGAGCGAGAGGGTTCTTGGAGAGAGTTGTTGGGTTCACCTCGTCAATGCTGGATGAGATTCTAGCGAAACGTCGGAACTGCGAATTTATGGACTGCAGAATGAACGGATGTACTCCAGATAATAACTATTCATCATATATATATATATATATATATATATATATGTCTGTGTGTGTGTGTGTGTGTGTGTGTTTGTGTGTGCGCGCGCAAATGGATATATGAATTTACTCAGAAGTATTCTAAACGTAACAATTATGGCAAACTGGACATTCAGATTGGTGCCAGATCAAGTCTCCACGCACGCACACACGCACAGGGGTTACACCAAGTCAAACTTCCGCTCCTTTATTACTTGCCAATCAATCTAAATGTTTCTAATTTTCCGGTTTATCTGAAAATGGCCAATAAATATTCTACATATTATACTCACAATTACAAGGAAAATTATATCAACCAACCAATCTACAGTGTATCCTAATGAAAACATAATCTTTGGTCTTTCCTTAACGAACAGTTTCAATAGATTATACGTTGTTTGTATCGCTTAATGTAATAATGAACTGATGCGTAAAAATTGTCACGTCCTTGTACTTCCCGTGGTGTATACAGCGTGGCTTAAGTGTGTCTAACCATTTCAAAAGTTGAATAAGGCTTATATTACTATAAGCAAATAAAACTGATTTGGGGAGCTTGCCATAACGTAGATCTTCTGCTTACATTTAAGAGTGGGGAACATTCACATTTTAAATTATGTTGGTTAAGGAGAAGATAATGACACCAAAGTAGTCGGCCAAAAGTTTTGACAATCATCGTAAATGAAAAGTAACATGTGTGTTCATGTAGGATTTTCTTCGATCAACATACATACTTGTGCTTGAGCGCAAGCGCGAGCTGGTGTGTGTGTGTGTGTAGTGTGTGTGTGTGTGTATGTAATTGAGTGCATGTGTGTGTGTGCGCGAGTGCGTGCGTGCGTGTGTATGTGTGACTGTGCAGCCATGATATCCAGCCCGGACACTCGCCGTATGTACCTATAATCAAACACGCGAGGAGGCTGAGAGAATTAGCATCATATTCTTTTAGCAGGTGTGTTATGTATACTTGCAACTTCAGATCTAGCCATATTAAAATATTTAAATCGTAAGAATAAATTGGCTACGAGCCAAGATACTTATCTCGGACACTCGACTTGTTATAAATGCAAGTTGACATTAACTGAAGGGCGACTCCAGGGGAGAGCAGTAGGGGCATTACCCCTGAGAACTTGGGTACATGTTTTTTTTAGAAATATTTGTCATACTCCGAACACATTTAAATTAATCCCAGATCACTTAAAAATATATATTTTTCAAACTTGCAGTTTTTATATTGCACATCTTGAGGTTTTTATAGAAATTACACTTGTTTGTCTTATCTTGGAGAAAAAACCACTAATTACTGATTTATTCAGCAGACGTGTTTCGGCTAGGTCAGCGCATTCTTCAGTGCTGTGAATTACTGACAAGGCTGTTGCTCAGGTGTGTTGTTATAAACTCACACCTAAACAACACACCTGAGCAACAGTCTTGTCAGTGTTCACAGCATTGGAAATGCGCTGACCTAGAGCGAAACACGTCTGCTGAAGAAATCAGTAAGTAGTGGTTTTTTGCCAAGATAAGACAAACAAGTGTAATATGTTTTTCGTTTGACTTCAATTGTAAAGCAATGTATATTGCTTTTACATTTATGTAATGTTGGTAATGTCTGTGTACTATGACAACACCCGTCGCCTTCGTCAGACTGAGCTGTTTGATGAAACGAAGAAATTTAATAAATAATGTTTCGATTTAAAAAAGTACCAAATTTCCTGTGATTTTAAAGTACAAGAAAAGCTAAAATATTCATTTCTAGGCCTTTATTTTTGAATGTTTTTCACCCCAAACCCGCCCTATGTTTTCCTGCTATTGTGCTCCCCCTAAGTCTATCCCGGATTCACCTTTGCATAAACTTAAAACTACATAAAATGTCATTAACTTGAATATACGTGTATTCGTTGAGCGAATTATCAAAAATTTGAGAACTAAAATTTACAATGTGAGCCTAAATATTATAGCTATGGCCAGGGGGAGTAGCCAGGACGATGGTTTGGGGGGACACCAGCCACCGGTGCCCCATCTGGCTATTCCAGATGGAAATCGATTTGATTATACAGAAATTGATATAATAGTGATTTTATAAGAAAGTGCATATTAATTAACTGCTTTACAAATCTACACCTTTATGCAATTTTATCGATTTTCAATTATAACATTAAATGCGTAAAAAAGAAGTAGGCCTATATTCTAACTAACATTTAAAATATAATTAGCAAAATAACATTTCATATAACTGAAAAAATACATATTGCAATCATTATTTTTCTAATCATTATTTCGTTTTACTTCACACTTTGTATATTGTTTGTAAATTGACAATTTAATATGGACAATATTTGTATGTTACGAATATACAGAATCATAAAAACTATTTTGCAAATAGAAAGATTACTTGCGATTAATTAAGCGTCAATATGATGTTAAATGTAGAATAGTTTTAAGAAACGTTTGAAAAATAATCACTTGTATCATATTCAATAAGATGTTTAAATATTTACAATCATAATAAGATACTTTATGTGCTATGCTATAACCGAGTCGAAAATATTGCTATATTATAGTTACTTACATAACCATAAATTTAAACCGTAGTGCTTTGAAATCAATCTAATGCCACACACTATTTGATTATATTGTTTCTGTTGTGGTTAAGAATTAAGTTTTCAAAATGAAGAGGAGTGAAAACTTAAAACAAAATACTTTTGATATGTAAAATTTTTACTTATTTAAAAATAGACTAATGTTTGAGGAATCCTCAATAACCTTGGAGGGAAAAATAATAGAACCTTTGTAAATATTTATTCAATGTATATACTGTATTATAGCTTGAGGACACAAATATTTGATAATTCAAAATATTATTTTTTTGGAAGCTAACCATTTATTAAAATTACAGTTGTAGGTCCAAAGCTCTCATAAAAAAAGGGTGATGGAGAATGGTCAAAAATAAACAAAACCATAGTTACATCGGAGTTTTTTCTTGCTTCTTAGTTGGTGTTGGCAGCTGGCTGCACGATTTGACAACACCGCGGCCGGGCAAGGCGCGCAGTGCCAATGTCGTTCATGTCTGAGGGCACATAGGTTTGCTTATAAATAAAATTCGCTATAAAATTAACCCATAACTGTAATTCAATAATAGCATATGCAACGGAATAAGAAAAATTAAACGATTCCAACGGTATATTGGATGATGCTATCCGATAAATGGTTCTCGAAAAATATTGTTTAACAAAGTGCTATAAAAAAGGTTTCTAATAAAATTACAAAGGCTTCTCGAATATCATATTAAAATTTTAGTTGAAATTAGGATTCCTGAACCTGCTCCATATTTGCATGAAACATTCAAAAACATGTTAAAAGTCGAAAAATCAATTTCCATTTATATTGTTTCGTTTTTTGTGTCGCATCATGTTTTTTTCTCAATTTAAAGTTGGGTAAAAAATTCAGTGCGGAAGTAGCAGTTATGATAGGCTGCCTGCCTCGTGGAGGGATACACTGACGTCACAAATGTATTGACGTCACGCAACACCTTTACACTTGCATACTGTGCAGCATTACGTTTTGGCAATTTTAATGAATTTGTACCTCGGACAAAATAAAAATAAAACAATACTATCAATATCAATATAGCCTAAAGACATGTTCAGGAACATTCCATACTAATATGTAGGCCTAGCTGTTGTACTAATTAACTTGTACCTAACTAAGCACTTTTCATACCTTTTAGAATCATTAAACTCGCGCACACATATCATTTGTTTTGCGATAGTAAGCGGCAAAATTACTCACAATAACGAAACAAACACTTACAAACACTATTCTCTGCACAAAACAGAAAATATTGCATCGAACAGTACACACAAATCATTTCTAACACTATCCCCAAATAAATGAGACTTACCGCCTTTTAGCTAGTAACCAACCTTTCAAACAGTAAAATATTATTACGTTCAGTTTTTGTGTTGCACATCTTGAGGTTTTTATAGAAACAAACAAGTGTAAAATATTATTATTATTATTATTATTATTATTAATTCGTATTACACAACTGCTTTAAGAATTTAAAACTTAAATGCAGAGTTTTTTTAATAATAAAGGGGAACATCGTTACTTATAAGCACGGAGCAAAATTAAATGATTTATGAAAAAAAGTCAATTAGTTCATACTGTAAAAATAAGTTAATTTATTAAATGCACAATGTAATTAATGGACAATAGCAGCTGGAAAGGAAATTAGACGAACTTTCATTTGTAAATCGTATTGCACAACTAGGCTAACTTGAACATTTTAAACCCAAATACTGAGTATTTGTAATTTTTTATACTCATATCGGTAGTTGATTGCAAGCAGGGTTTTAAGAAGAGTGTTTAGTCTTCGTGAAGAAATTGATATATTTTTCTGATCGTAGTATTACTGATCAATTTTAAAAATTCTGATCGAATTTAAAAATAGAGACTGGTTATGTCACTTGACTTTTTATAACAATATTATGCATAATATGAGCGAATTTAATACCAAACTTCAAATCAAAGACGATTTAATTCACTCGTCAGTGAGTCTTACAAGAGCGTCTGAAAAGAAGCTGTTAGTGTGAGGAGCGCCCAAATGGGAAATAATGGAGTTCTGGTTAACTTCCCTTCGCATATTGTGAAAAGTGATTATTTTTTGTGATTTCGAATGTGAAAAGTGATTAAATATTTTTTATTTTAAAAAATTTATATAATTTAAAATTTCTAACATTTTAACCTATATAAATTGTCATTTATCTTAATAAAATGACCAAAAGTTTTATTTTAATCCTTTTTCAGCTTGAGTTGCTAGTTCTACACGTAAACATATATTACTGTCACACTCTGCTGAGATATAAATCCCCGGTATGCTGTTATTTGCTAATGCGCCCCGGAAAATAGCCCTATGGTAATTGTGCCTTATAGCAGCCACCTATGATATTTTGGAAAATGTTCAAAACCACCAAATAGGATGATATCCACTATAATTTTTTTTTTTTTTTTTTTTTTTTTTGACAGAGGAACGTTACTTTGTTTCTTTTTTTAAAAGTAGGGTAAAAAATTATGTGCGAAGACATAAGTTTGAGAATGGGCGCGGAGTGATACAAATTTTACGTGACGTCACAGTGCGGAGCATTAGGTAGGCGCACATGAGCTAGTAATCATGACGCCAAGATAGTTTTCAATTGGATAGGCAGAAGTAAGTTGAGGGTAATGGAGCAACGCACATGGGACGCAGATAGCTATCGGATAGCCTCGGCCTATCTCGATAGGTATCTGGGCCGATGCAGATTTCTCCTTCTATCTTGGCGTAAAATCTATCCCCATCGTTCCCCTAGTACACAGTTGGTAATGAGACAGCGCACATGCACCGCAGCACTTTCTATCTGTTTTATTTTATCAGGGAAGTTTTCGATAATATAATTACTAATTTCATATTATTTATATGTTTAACTTTAAATATTATTGAATAACCAATTGACATCAATGTGTAAGATTAATATTAATTAGGCTGATAATTTGTTATTAATTATCTTCTGAGGAATCATTTGTTATTCTTATAAGGAAATATTTACATTTATAGTTACAGATATTAATTTTATATAGTTACTATTCATTTTATTTAATTATATATATATATATATATATATATATATATATATATATATATATATATATACATAGGCTAATATATATATATATATATATATATATATATATTAAATATGGTGATATATTTTCTTATAATATAGTTAGTAAATTAAAAATATTTCAAAAACAAGAATACTTTTAAAGAATATATTTATTCAAAGCTTTTCGCCGATAAGATAGTACCAGCATCTTCAGGAAAATAATTATCTAATAAAATATTTTTACAAAATTAAATCATATGTGCTACAAACGACCATATGTCTACAAGAATTGCACTTTATGTAAATTTTTCTATAACATCAATGACTTTATAAATAGTTTGGTGCCTTGATCTCACTTGAATTTGTTCATCAATTAATTTGTCTTTAACTTTATGCTTATAAATTTCCAATGTTTCAAATATATTCATTTTCAATCCTTTATTTAATTCTTTTATTAATTTCATATTTTCTATTTCCGGAAACTCGTGTCCATTATTAATACAATGCGTAGCTAAATTTGATTTGTATATGTTTGGTTTGATATAAGCGTTTAAATGTTCTTTGTATCTTTCTTTTAATTTCTTAGATATATAATTTTCAGTTTTATTTATTAATTAATAAAAAAGATATAAAAAGAAATATTGATACAATAATAATAGATACTGTATTGGCGATCAATAAATTAAAAGTAAAGGAACAAGAAAATATGCGAATAAAAACATCACATGAAATAATAAAGTTAATTAAAAATAACAAAACTAATCATACACACATAAAACAATACTCACAAATTCATCAAATTTAACAAAAATTACAAACTAATGATCTTATTATGACAAAAGCTGATAAAGGTAATGCTATAGTTATTATTGATAAACAAGAACATATAAATAAAACTGAAAATTATATATCTAAAAACCAATATACAGAAATAAATAAAAATCCCACAGACAAATATCAAAATGAAATAAAAAATATAATAAAAACATCATCTAAATTATTTAGTCAAAAATATACTAATAATTACATAAATGAGAATCCTAAAATTACAAGATTAAATGGACTATTAAAATTGCACAAAGAAGATAAACCAATTAGGCCATTAGTTAATTTTACAACTGCTCCTTCTTATAAAATTTCAAAATATTTGGCTTTATTACTTAAAGATAAGGTAAAATTAAATAATATCCATAATTTAAAAACTCGATTGAGCCTATTGAAAAATTAAAAGATATTAAAATTGATAATAATACAAAATTAATATCATTTGATGTTACTAACATGTATAATAACATACCTATAATGAAAACACTTGAAATAATAAAAAATAATATAGATACATTTGAAAAAGATAACACATTAACACAAGAAATAATAAATACATTAAAAATCATATTAAATCAAAATTATTTTTTATATAATAATAAAATTTATAAACAAAAGGATGGATTAACAATGGGCTCTCCAATGTCCAGCATATTATAGGAAATATTTTTACAAAATATAGACATTGAAATAGATAAGATTATTAAAACATATGATCAAAATGGACACTGGTTTAGATATGTAGATGATGGATTATACATATCAAATAATAATGGTTTGAATATTGACAAAATATTAAAATGTATAAATAATATACACGAAAATATAAAATTTACTCATGAATTTGAAACAAAAAATAAACTAAATTATTTACATATTACAATTACTAGAAATAAAGAATCATTTGAATATAATATATATAGAAAACCAACACAGACAAATCAAATAATACCTAATTATTCAAATCATCCATACAACGAAAAAATGGCAGCGCTTTATAATTTACTACATAGAATGCACAAAATACCAATGAACTTAAATGATCAAATAAAAGAGAAAAATATAACATATCAAATTGGTTTAGAAAATGGATATAAAAAAAAACTACAGATAGATTAAATAATAATATAATAAGAAAACAGAAACTCGACAATAACTTTGTACCTAATACGAGAGAAAATATTTGGACAACTTTTACATTCACTGGTAACGAAATAAATAAAATTACAAGTTATTTGAAGAAACAAATTTACAAATTACATATAAAACTGATAATAAAATTAAAAATTTAATAAACAATAACAAAAATCAAAATAATATGCACGAAAGAAATGGAGTATATATTATAAAATGTCAAACTTGCAATAAATTATATGTAGGACAAACAAAAAAGAAATTAAAAGAAAGATACAAAGAACATTTAAACGCTTATATCAAACCAAACATATACAAATCAAATTTAGCTACGCATTGTATTAATAATGGACACGAGTTTCCGGAAATAGAAAATATGAAATTAATAAAAGAATTAAATAAAGGATTGAAAATGAATATATTTGAAACATTGGAAATTTATAAGCATAAAGTTAAAGACAAATTAATTGATGAACAAATTCAAGTGAGATCAAGGCACCAAACTATTTATAAAGTCATTGATACACAATATCAAGAGCACAGTGGTACAATATATTACAATAAAAATATTGAAAAGAACCCCAATACCACAAAAATAATCAAAAATAACAAATAAGACAAGTTACTTAAGATTAAACCCTTATGTACATTTCGATGACCATGTCATCATCATCAGAGGGTCTAGTTACAAAACACAATCTAGCACACAAGAAGTTACAAACTAGAATGATCATTCTAGTTTGTAACTTCTTGTGTGCTAGATTGTGTTTTGTAACTAGACCCTCTGATGATGATGACATGGTCATCGAAATGTACATAAGGGTTTAATCTTAAGTAACTTGTCTTATTTGTTATTTTTGATTATTTTTGTGGCATTGATGTTATAGAAAAATTTACATAAAGTGCAATTCTTGTAGACATATGGTCGTTTGTAGCACATATGATTTAATTTTGTAAAAATATTTTATTAGATAATTATTTTCCTGAAGATGCTGGTACTATCTTATCGGCGAAAAGCTTTGAATTAATATATTTATTAAAAGTATTTTTGTTTTTGAAATATTTTTATTTTATTAATTATATATATAATCTATCAACCATTTTTTTCAAAAATTCGCTAAAAAGTATCAATGCTCTATATGCAATATGCTCTATTGACATTTCCATTTAACATAGACGACCAATTTATCCGGGAAACAGCAAACAAGTTTGATTACAGTAGTATTTGGCAATATCTGAGGCCTATCATGATATAATATTATTATCAAATATATTAGTACCAAACAATAAGAAACACTTTTTTGTTTTGTTTGTTTCAGTTAAAAAGCTCACAATTAAATAAAAGGACATTAAGGAACTATACAAGAAGCAAGAGAAAAAAAGCCGCAAAACTACTTACTAGGACCAAACAATCACTTACAGACACTATTTCACTCTAAAAACAGAAATTATTAAACTTAAAATCTATACACACCTCATTCTACCTTACCAACAAATATAGGATTCTGCCACTGAAATAAAAAGATGTAGACAACCTTGTAAATGAAAATTATTACATACAAAAACATCTGACCGGACACAGAACATTTGTAGGGTTTTCCAATAAATAAGAAACAGACGGAAACTAAATGATTAATATATCTTCAATTAATTTTGTACAACAATCTTAAAAATTCAAAACATATACAATGAGTACTTTTATTATAAAAGTTTAATTTTGTAATTTTTAAACATCGTAGTAAAGGTAGAAGGAAAATACGAATAATATTTTTCGCACTATGATACTTATAATTGTACATATAATTATGCCAATAATTAAAAATAGACGGACTTTTATCTTCAGTTAGTATTACACAACTACCTTCAAAATTGAACATAAACAGCGAGTATTGGAAACATAATACTCCATATTGTTGAAATAAGTTGATAAATGAATAGTTATTCTTTATATTATTCAAAAATGTTGACAAACTATGTTATTACAGCACAATAGCAGCTGAAGAGAAGTTACAAATATACAGACTCATAACTTCAGTTAGTATTACACTACTACCATTGAGATTGGAAACCTTATTTCGGAATACCTCTATTACAATACAGTAAAACACTGTAACCTTTAGCCATGGTATAAAATAAATGATTTTATTTATTTTACCAATCTTAATGGTAGTTGTGTAATACTACTTGAAGTTACAAGTCTGTATATTTGTAACTTCTCTTCAGCTGCTATTGTGCTGTAATAATATCGTAGGCCTATGTCAACATTTTTGAACAATATAAAGTATTACTAAACACTTCTAAATATTTACAAACTACTATAGGCAAGTTTGTAAATATTTACAAGTGTTTAATGAAAACTAGTAGCTCACGTAAAGATGGGAACAACAAATATAAAGTATTATTATTCATTTATCAACTTTTTTCAACAATATGAAGTATTATGTTTTCAATACTCGCTATATATTTTTTCAATTAAAGGTAGTTATGTAATACTAATTGAAGATAAAAGTCCGTCTATTTTTAATTATTGGCGTAATTATATGTACAATTCTAAGTATTATAGTGCGAAAAACATTCTTTACAAGGTTGGCATCACGTTCTTATTTTAGCGGCAGAATCCTATATTTGTAGGGTACTGGGAATGAGATGTGTATAGATTTTAAGTGCAATATTTTCTGTTTTGTACGTGAAATAGTGTCTGTAAGTGATTGTTTGTTCCTTGTAAGTAGATTGACGACTAAAAATAGGTTTGTGCGCGATGTTAATACATCTTTGTGTGTGGTGGAGGGTTAGTTAACGTTAATGTTTAGGTAATACGGCCACCTACGATATTTTAGGAAATTGTTCAAAACCACCAAAAAGGACGATATTCAAAAAAAATAATATTTCAAAGCATAAAAATGAGTGAAAATGTTTTTTTTCTCGGAGTCACAAGCAAGGTGTGAATGTAGAGTTGACGTGACGTCACGAAACGTTTGTATCACACCGCGGCCACCCACAAACTTATGCCTCTGCTGAGAATTTTTTACCCTACTTTAAATTTAAAAAAAGGAAATTTCCTCAAAAAAGCATTTTTGTTGTTGTTGTGAATATCGTCCTTTTCGGTGGCTTTTAACAATTTTCCAAAATATCGTAGGTGTCCGAGCTTGTAAATCTTTACCGATGTCTCCAGTTAGGATAGATTTGGTTTTAAATTCATACATTACTATAGGCCCTATACCTATATTAAAATATACTTAAAAAGTGTACAGTCAGATTAGATTTAGTTTTAATTTTATACATTACCTAAATGGTTAAATGTATAAAATTATAACCAAATCTATACTGACTGGATACTTCATAGGTATATTTTAATATAGGTAGGCCTATATAGTAATGTTATATACAATTACAACCAAATCTATCCTGAGTGGATACTTCATAGACATATTTTAATACAGGTATATAGTAATGCTTTATAAAATTATAACCAAATCTATCCTGACTGGATACTTCATAGGTATATTTTAATATAGGTAGGCCTATATAGTAATGTTATATACAATTACAACCAAATCTATCCTGACTGGATACTTCATAGGTATATTTTAATATAGGTAGGCCTATATAGTAATGTTATATACAATTACAACCAAATCTATCCTGACTTGATACTTCATAGGTATATTTTAATATAGGTAGGCCTATATAGTAATGTTATATACAATTACAACCAAACCTATCCTGACTGGATACTTCATAGGTATATTTTAATATAGGTAGGCCTATATAGTAATGTTATATACAATTACAACCAAATCTATCCTGAGTGGATACTTCATAGGTATATTTTAATATAGGTAGGCCTATATAGTAATGTTATATACAATTACAACCAAATCTATCCTGACTGGATACTTCATAGGTATATTTTAATATAGGTAGGCCTATATAGTAATGTTATATACAATTACAACCAAATCTATCCTGAGTGGATACTTCATAGACATATTTTAATATAGGTAGGCCTATATAGTAATGTTATACAATTACAACCAAATCTATCCTGAGTGGATACTTCATAGACATATTTTAATACAGGTAGGCCTATATAGTAAAGTTTTATAAAATTATAACCAAATCTATCCTGACTGGATACTTCATAGGTATGTTTTAATATAGGTAGGCCTATATAGTAATGTTATATACAATTACAACCAAATCTATCCTGAGTGGATACTTCATAGACATATTTTAATACAGGTATATAGTAATGTTTTTTAAATTATAACCAAATCTATCCTGACTGGATACTTCATAGGTATGTTTTAATATAGGTAGGCCTATATAGTAATGTTATATACAATTACAACCAAATCTATCCTGAGTGGATACTTCATAGACATATTTTAATACAGGTATATAGTAATGTTTTTTAAATTATAACCAAATCTATCCTGACTGGATACTTCATAGGTATATTTTAATATAGGTATATAAAATGTCGTATAAATTTAAAACAAAATCTATCCTGACAGCATAACATAATTCACTACAGTTGTGACGTCACGAAACATTTGTATCACTCCGCGTGCCATTCGCAACTTATGCCTCTGCATTGAATTTTTTACCCACTTTAAATTGAAAAAAAATAACTTTCCTAGGTCTATAAAAAAAATTTTCTTGTGGATATCGTCCTATTTGGTGTGTTTGAATAATTTTGTAAAATATAGTAGGTGGCTGCTAAAACCCACTATTATGAAAGCTGTTTCGTCATCAGAGTTGAGATCTTTTGAGAGTTAAACTAAGTTTAGAATGTTATTTAATTTTAGCCTTGTTTATTATAGGTTATACGTCTTTGATGAAAAGATTGTCTTTGATTGTTTTCGTATTTGTCATTATTTAAAATAAATGTTTAAATTTAATGCAATTTTTTATTAATAAATATATGTATTTGATACATTTTACTGACAAAAAACGTAAGTAAAAATGACAATGTCTGTTACCGTATCTTTAAAAATTGTAACCTAATTAGATATATGTAAAAAAATTAATACAAATGAAATGAAAATAAAAGATTGCAAAATTAACTCAATATTTTTCACTTACATGAAAATGTAGCAACCGCAGCTGGAAGAAACCTTCGAACGGGGAAGCCAAGCGATTCGTCTTGCTTGGAAGTGACTTGCAGGTGACTAGTGCAGGGATTTCTTAGCCGGGAGTTAGCATGAGGCGTGGTTTAGTACAGGTACACATCAATGCCTATTGGTTGAATGAGGTATTTTAAGTACTAGGCAAAGAAAAACCGAGCTTTGATTGGCTTAAATACTGCGCAGAATCGGCTGAAAAGTATTACGAATAGGCTCCTGAAGTCACTGGAATCCGGTTTCAACCGGATATTTTATAATGACCTATTTTTTACTATTTATTTTTAGCAATAATTTTGACTAAATCAAATTTCCATTTCATATTAATCCACAGTTCAAAGCTTTTTGCCAATAAAATAAGTATAGTAGAACGTCGAAAATCCGGATCAATTGGGACCGGGACAAATCCGGACTACTGATTTATTCGGATTTTTAAACGATCTTCAAACTACTGCGTATTATTGATATTTCACTATCTACAATCTATTTTAATGCTTAGAATATCACCAGGATACTTGAGTTAAACCAGGAATTATTTTAAAACAGACGTCAGCGGGCTTACATAGTACAACAGAGTGTAGTAAAAAAAAAACATGCCGGTAAAAACTTATTGAGTGAAAGAGTCTTTGAAAAAAGGCATATTTTTTGACAAATTAGTTAAAGATTAGGTTTAGTAATAAATTTTATTATTTTGCTGATTGGTTACGATACGCGTTATTGGTTAGCGTGTAGAACATACAAATCTAAAAAAACTTAAATTTTGATTAAATACATTGCGTTTTAAATTTCGTCGACACATTTTTTCAAAATTGGTTTATCTTTCCTTAAAAATAATAACACTTAGTTTAGTATGTATTGTAGAGGCGCCGAGCGCCGCCCTTTTCATGCAGAGTGCTAACACTTAGTTTAGTATGTATTGTAGAGGCGCCGAGCGCCGCGCTTTTCATGCAGAGTGCTAACACTTAGTTTAATATGTATTGTAGAGGCGCCGAGCGCCGCGCTTTTCATGCAGAGTGCTAACACTTAGTTTAGTATGTATTGTAGAGGCGCCGAGCGCCGCGCTTTAACACTTAGTTCAGTATGTATTGTAGAGGCTCCGAGCACCGCGCTTTAACACTTAGTTCAGTATGTATTGTAGAGGCACCGAGCGCCGCGCTTTTCATGCAGAGAGCTAACACTTAGTTTAGTATGTATTGTAGAGGCGCCGAGCGCCGCCCTTTTCATGCAGAGTGCTAACACTTAGTTTAGTATGTATTGTAGAGGCGCCGAGCGCCGCGCTTTTCATGCAGAGTGCTAACACTTAGTTTAATATGTATTGTAGAGGCGCCGAGCGCCGCGCTTTTCATGCAGAGTGCTAACACTTAGTTTAGTATGTATTGTAGAGGCGCCGAGCGCCGCGCTTTAACACTTAGTTCAGTATGTATTGTAGAGGCTCCGAGCACCGCGCTTTAACACTTAGTTTACTATGTATTGTAGAGACGCCGAGCGCCGCGCTTTTCATGCAGAGTGCTAACACTTAGATTAATATGTATTGTAGAGGCGCCGAGCACCGCGCTTTACATGCAGAGTGCTAACACTTAGTTTAGTATGTATTGTAGAGGCGCCGAGCGCCGCGCTTTTCATGCAGAGTGCTAACACTTAGTTTAGTATGTACTGTAGAGGCGCCGAGCGCCGCGCTTTAACACTTAGTTCAGTATGTATTGTAGAGGCTCCGAGCACCGCGCTTTAACACTTAGTTTACTATGTATTGTAGAGACGCCGAGCGCCGCGCTTTTCATGCAGAGTGCTAACACTTAGATTAATATGTATTGTAGAGGCGCCGAGCACCGCGCTTTACATGCAGAGTGCTAACACTTAGTTTAGTATGTATTGTAGAGGCGCCGAGCGCCGCGCCTTAGTACTTAGTTCAGTATGTATTATAGAGGCGCCGAGCGCCGCTCTTTTCATGCAGAGTGCTTGCACGCTGAAACCACGATCCGGATTTGTTACGCTCCGAATTTCTGAAGTCCGGGTTACTGACAATCTACTGTATTAGCATTTTTCAGAAAAACAATGATACTAAAACATTATTTTTTTCAAATAATTTTGTTATATATAAAAAAACACCCCGCAGTTTTTGAGGGTGCTGAATCCAATGTCGTCATCGAAAATCACCTAGGGTATGGCTCTACGCGTGTACCAAAGAGGTAAATTGGGATAAAATACATAAAGCAAAAAAAGATAGAAAATGATCTCTCAGGGGTTCTCGAAGATGCTGAGTTCAATGCCTTCTTCGAAAGTCGTTGGGAATGCATTGGTGTGACTGAACACGTGTAGCAAACGGATAAATTGAGATAAAAGTGTGGGATGCTAAAGAATCGTGGAAAATGAGCCTCCGGGGTTTTTGAGGGTTCTGAATAAAATGCCGAAAGTCACCCGGGATGCGCTGGTGTGGCTCTACGGATGTACCAAAGGGGGAAATTACGATAGAAATGTCTGAAGCCAATAAAGGTAGAAAAAGATCCCTCGGGGGGAAAAAAGTAGGACTGAGTGAAAATGTGAACTTTCTTGTAACATTAAATACCGAAACACTAAACATTTAGATTAAACACTAAGAAAACGTTTTTGTTCTAATCAAGGTAAAAAAATGCCCCAAAACCCTCCCAGCCTCTTGCGAGTCACCTCCGTCTCACATGCGCATGCAGTTAGTATCCTACCGGAAATGAAGGGTTCAGGAACGATTGATTGTCCAAGTACCAAGCTGTTCAACTCATTATATGGTTAATAGGAAAATAGTAAAAAGAAACTTAACTGAAAATATCACGTGAAGAGAGAGGAGAAAGCAGGCAAAACACCCCCGCGATATATCATGCAGGAACCCTGGTTGCTAGAGTATGCACATGGGAGAGTGTAGGGAAGGAATACATTAACACCTTGTTAGTGAGTCTTCTGCGGCCTATTCGAAATAGGAATAGAACATGCAAAATTAAATTAGTAATTAATGTGGAACTGCGCCACAACACACGTGCATGTCACTGCTTAACCTGAAACAGGTAGTTAGTAATTGTCAATTAGGTTACAGTGCGAGATAATAGCTAGGAAAGACAGGGTTACTGTACAATTATGTCTAAAACAGCTCAGTCACATAGTATACCTATAATGTGATTAGTCCTTACGTACTAACCATAAGTAAACAAATAATATCAAGGTAACCAAACAAATTAAAATATAGAACATTTAAAAATCTTTGGGTTTAAAGCTGTTAACTTTAACCATTTCATTAACTCCATTGAATATACTTAAGGTAAACAAATCAACACTTATAGAGCATAATAAAATTAAAAGAGTTGTATTTCAGCACTTGTAAGAAAGAAAGTTTATGCTGGTATATGATGAGCCGTTGTTATATGTTGAGCAGGTAGAGTTAATATACGGTAAAACATTTATGATGAACCTTTCGTAAATGATTAGATATCCTTGATGATGGACTGTTATAGTTAATTGGGCAGATGGACGACATATACAACGAGACTTTCTTGATGATAGACCGTTGTTATTACTAAGACCGGTGGAGGTATATAGGGCGTACGATAACTCGTTATCGACGGTTGTTCCATTCTAGGCGGGTGGCGCTGAAATAAGATGCGGTGTTCTTCCTAGTAGAGCGTTGATATTTATAAGGCGTGTGAGATAATGTATGATGCAGCGTTCTTCTTAGCAGTGCGTTGATATTTATAAGGCGTGTAGAGGTAATATATGATGCGGCGTTATTCCTAGAGGAGCGTTGATATTTTTAAGGCGTGTGAGGTAACAGGCCTATATGATGCAGCGTTCTTCATAGCAGTGCGTTGATACTTACAAGGCGTTTGAGGTAATATATGATGCGGCGTTGTTCCTAGCGGTGCGTTGATACTTACAAGCCGTTTGAGGTAATATATGATGCGGCGATGTTCCTAGCGGTGCGTTGATATTTTAAGGCGTATGAGGTAATATATGATGCGGCATTGTTCCTAGCGAAGCGTTGATATTTATAAGGCGTGTGAGTTAATATATGACGCGGCGTTGTTCCTAGCGGAGCGTTGATATTTATAAGGCGTGTGAGGTAATATATGATGCGGCGTTGTTCCTAGCGGAGCGTTGATATTTATAAGGCGTGTGAGGTAATATATGATGCGGCGTTGTTCCTAGCGGAGCGTTGATATTTATTTTGCAGTTGAAGGTAATTTTGTGTGTGTGTGTGTGTGTGTGTGTGTGTGTGTGTGTGTGTGTGTGTGTGTGTATGTGTGTGTGTGTGTGTGTGTGTGTGTGTGTGTGTGTGTGTGTGTGTGTGTGTGTGTGTGTAGCGACACTTGTATTTATTTTCGTTTAAAAACCTTTCGAAGAGCCGCTATCTACATGACACTCTTAATTTAAATATTCTATTTACAATTTGTATATAAACGTTACTACTAAACATGCCGTACTCGGTGAAAAGGTGATACATTTGTTTTAAAAATTACTTCCTAATATGTAAATGATAATGAACTTCAATGCACAGTGCAATATACTTTAAAGTGGACAGTGCCTGAATGAAAAGGAATTGATATGTGTAATCTGAGTAAGACATGTTTTTGGAAAACCTAAATGGGCCTGTAGTGTTATTGTAAACTAATTACAAAATGCAAAGAAGGAAATCACTTTTCTCAAATACATATTTTTTGTATCACTGACAATTTTACTGACAATAAAAACAATACGATATTATTAAGGAATAAGTAATAATAAGTACTGCCAGGGGCTATAAAACGCCTAAAAAAGTGTTCACTTTAAAACCCGTTTTGGGTCCTTTGTAAAAGCTCATGTTGAGCCTATTCTATCTCATACTTTTTATAGGGATACTTTTAGTGAGGTAAAAAATTTGCGTCTAGAACGTGAATAATTACTAGCAAATGTTTTTACAATGGGTAATAATATAACCTTCTTTATCACTACAACCGTGTGTTGATTCACTAAGTTGAACCTTTTTATTGTGAGTTAGCGGTTCTCATTACTTTCATGACATAATTGTAGTTTGTCGAATCGGTTTTCAAGGAACAAAAGCATTTGTAAAAATATGAACTTTTTAAAAATAAAATTGGACAATTCTGCTGATTACATACACACATATATTTGTATGTCTATAAATTCATGTTATTTGTCTTTTTAATTGGTAATAGATGAAAATATGGGAATGTTACTGTGCTTCAAATTATTGTTTTGGTGACAGAATTCGTGACCTTTCTGGCAATAGCACCTGTACTTTGAAATAACTTTTGCAAAAAAAATGAGCAGACACTATTATTATGATTTTCAAGGTAGTTTAGTCATTTTGTTATTTTATATTGGCAATTTATTTGAATGATCCTTTTCCTAATACAAATACATAGCTTCTACTCTGGAATTTCTTGAGTAAAGGTATGTCATAATTAAAAAAATTAATTATGGTATTGATATGGATAGATTTGTTAGTTGTTTTCAATTATAATTTATAGTCTCTTACTAGTTTACCTTAATATAGGGTATCAGTAGGCTGTTACACCTAGAATAATTTTTGAAAAATAACCACTTGTTAAGATACTTTTATGTATTATGTTATAACCGGGTCGAAAAATATTGCTATATATTACAATTACTTGAATAACGATAAATTTAAACCGTAATATTTTGGAAAATTAAAAGTAGTATTAAAAAGAGAGAAAGATTACTTCCGATTTACTAATTAGGTGTTATTTAGTTTTAAAACTTCGTTTATTACTTACTTCATATTATCTATCATTTTGTAAATACGCGATGTTTAAAATATATACAGAAATAATAATGAAACGTTACTTCACGTGTTTGAATATTTACAATAATAATAATAATGAAATGGTAATTCCAGTTTATGAATATCAAGAAGTTGTGCGGTTAATGCCTGTAGAGCTAAACAGACTCCGATTAGTTGAACGTCGTACAACTTGATTAGTTGAATTGTGCGTAACTTGATTAATTGAACGTCGAGCACCTTGCTATCATTTGAACGTTACGTATATACCTCGGTTAGTTGACAGGTTGGTCATTTGAAGCAGCCCCGATAAGATATGTACGAATCTTGAATAAGATTAGTGGTAGGGGAACTATCTTTACCGGTATTATGGCCAACAGCATTTATGGCATAGACACACGCAGAGTGTTACAGAGCAGAGATTTCAGAAAATGGCTCTGGAGTGGAAATAGTAGAAAGGAAACGGGTGAAAAAACTTCCGGATGTCAAAAAACAAAAACGGAAAATGTATAGGAAATGTATAGAGGTCGATAAACGTATACAGACACACGCGTACACACACACACACACACACACACAAACACAACAGATCATATAATATATAAACAAATACAGTATATACAATACAAAGACAGACAGGTATATTTATATACGGCCTACGAAAGTCAGAGAAAGAAAAAGAGAGAAAGAAATGAGAGTGAGTGAGTGAGTGAGTGAGAGAGAGAGAGAGAGAGAGAGCATAGAGGGAGAGGAAGAGGGATAGATAGAAGAACAGAAAGAGAGAGGAATGGCGGCGATGTTTAGGTAGGGAAAGATAGGTTTGCACTCAGATAGAGATGTAGAGAAACAGGGATTTAGAATCGTAAAAGAGCACAAGGTGGAAGCTGTCCGCACATATTACGTCTCTATATAGAACAATTTTATTGCCCGTCTTGGTTCAGCTGGATGAAGGTTATAGCCATAAAGTTTACTGCTCGCGGGAATGTGTTTCTAATACGTCGCGGTCACGAACGATAAATCGATGGCGAAGCACGTCCACGAAATTGCCAAGGGTTTTTATGTGAAAAGATTAAAGTAGTAATAATTACGAGTCTCGCACACTGTGATATCAATATATTAAACGGATGAAAAGTCTAGTGAAATGGAATCGCTGCCAGACTTTACACACTTTAGCACGCACACATTTCAAGGCCATGCTGTATTCAGAACCAGGACAGAAGTTGTGTCTTGCATAGTTTGAATAAAGTTCTGATTATATTTCTTTGCACAACCTTAAAATAGTTTTCCTAGTTTTTAATTCATTATGTATTTAAGGTTTACATTGAATAAATATGCTAGTAGTTTTACTTTATTTGTTTGAAATGAAAATGTTTTTAAATGTAGGTATAGCCTATGTTTGTAATAAGTGCATAGACTATTATACAAATCAAATCATATTTTTGTATTATATAAGAACTAAGTTTTATTTATCTAATTTTTTAATTTTTATTTAAGCTTGAATATTGTTTGACAATTCATGTTCAATGTAGATTGAGAGGACAACATGGTTATAGGAAAATGTGTTTTGATTAAGGATGAATAGTTCTTTGTGATTTATTTGATATTGTTTTAATAATTGTATAATAATATTGTGTATACTTCTTGTAAATACAAGAAATATACTTCTAAATACTTATTTTGGTTCCTGATGAATAGTTTTAATAATTTACTTCTACATAACACTTTAAAATACGTTATATATATATATATATATATATATATATATATATATATATATATATACAAAAAGAAATCATACAATTAGAAAAAAACAATGACAATTTATTCAGCCAAAAAACCCTTACCAATACACAATAGACAATCCAACTCCCCTCAAAATGAACACGCAGTCTACTACAACCCCCGGTCAGTGATGCTCGATGATGGAGATACTACCAATCTTTGAAAGTTAACTCCCATAAATACCAAGTAAGATTCTTGTTTAAGTACATATAGTGAAAGTGATATATATATATATATATATATATATATATATATATATATATATATACGATATTTCACGTTGTCCTTTATTTTTCCGTTGCACTGAATTTATAAAGTTATTATTATTACTTGTAAATAATTTTTTCCACTACTAAGTGCAATAATTTTACCTTTTGTGATTAGGCACCTTTCGGTCACTTGACCATTGTCGAATTACACCGTGATCGAATCCTTTAAGGTCATGGAGTTCAGTAGCTTTCTATTTAGTAATTCTTTTAATGGCGTTAGAGTTGTTTGCGAGATTTTGTGCGTTGTATTCGTTTTTAATAACACAATACCTCATAGGCACAACGTCAGTATTTGTGTAACATTTTAAACTTTTGTAGTATTTTTCGTTTTTTCTTATTCATGTGTCATTATAATATTTAAATACATAAATTGAAAAAATAGATAGACCTGGGACTGAAGAAGTAGAAATATATGACAGTGATTTTGAAAATATCATCTTCGGTTAGCCGAAGAAGACAGGGGATTCAGGTGCTGTATCTAATGAACAACTTTTAGACGGCATCAAAGAAAATAGGGGAACTGTGCAAAAGAATGAAGAAGTAATTGAGCAAAGAGATATCTCAACAAAGTGCATCAGACGATGGAGATGATTTCGAAGAATTGCAACATTCAGAAATTTACAATGGTTTTTATTTGTATAGGAAAATTGTTATAAACAATGTAGAATTTGTTCAGCAACAAAAAATAGAAATACTAGTTACACTTTGTAAGCTGTCTACAGCCAATATGTCTAGAATGTTCTGAGCCGCTGTATAAAGACTGCTGTAAAAATTGAGTTATTATTTCTGTCAGTTTACATAAATAAAGCTTATAATGTGTCAAATTTTATCTTGTATATAAAGTTAAGTGTGTACAATCAGTGAACGCGAAATAATTAGTGTATGTTAATTATCGTGCGATTATAAGCTTTTTTAGCTAAGCTGAGCTAAGATCTGTAGAAGATAAGACTACAGTTGTCAATATGTAAATAAAAAGTAGCTGATCTCATAACATTATGTTTACCCTTGTCACTTGCAATCAGAATATATTAAAAAACCATTTTTATAAACTAAAAGCAAGATAAATTGTTAAACCACACAATAAATCACACTTAGACCCTTCGTGCTTGTGAGGCACAACGGCGGTAGCAATGTGACAGAAATTGACGACAGTAGTTGAAGGTTAAAATAATTAATTTGAATCGGTACAATTTTTACGCATGTTAAAAATAATGTATTGCGAGTTCATTTGAGTTTAAAAAATTTTAAATGCATTAAATATCGTTTTTTTATATACTGGGATAATTTAACACATATTTCGACTAAAAATTACATCTATTAATTCAATACCACCAAAACGCATTGGAAGTATCCCTATCATAGATTAAAACTCTAGCCCCAAATTAATAGTTTAATCGTTTATTTAATGACGAATGCTAAAAATATTTGTATTTCTCTCTCTCTATCTCTTCCTCTCAACCATACCGTTAATATACGTCGTCTTAGCGTTTCTATATAAAACCCTTTGCTGAAATTTAACCCTTTAGGTACGTATTTCCCGGGGAATGAGTTCTTTTAAGGCATCTTTTTGGCGAAATGACCCTTTGGTTTTAGGAGTGTGTAAGAAATCTGTTTGAAATAAAAACACTATTGCTTTGTTGGCAAGTTAGTAAAAAATATGTTTTTTATTTACTTCTTAACTTATTACTACTGCACAGTTTTTACCCATCTTACATCTACTAGCTCGGTAAGTTTATAATACTACCTTTCTTTTAATATTTCTTTGTCTATTCTTTTTGTGTTACAATTTCTGAGAAATTCTATCTTTAATTATTAGCTTCAGATGGAAAATTTTTCTTTAACTGAGTTCCCTTTATATTTTTTAATACTTAAAATCGCAATTACATAACTCTTTAATTAAACCAAAACAGTCCTTGCTTTTTTAACCTATTTATCATATTTAAAAACAGCGATCATATAAAAAAACAATGTAATCCTTTAAACTAAACCATTGATATTTTCAATTTAGAAGTTAATTCCAAAAGCAATTTTTCTCTGTTCAAGAACAGTTAATAATAGGCTATAAAATTTTTTGTTATAGCAATTACCCATTTAATCCTGTAACTAATTAATATATTTAAAAACAGCAATTAAATTAAAAAACAAAAACAATATAACCCTTTAAGTTAAACACTCATTACTTTTAATTTATAAAATAATGAATTTTGGTTCTCCTTTTTCTTTTGAAAAATCGCATCTCCTCGAATGTCGATGGTGGTTGTAGGTGTATTTCAAGGTTTTCTCTCCTTTCCATGTAATTTACCTGTTTTTTAAAATATACAAAACCCCTTATCCCTTCTAATGGCTTAGCTTTCTCATTTTATAATTACGAAATTTTAATTTCATTGCGACGGTATTTGCTAATCAGAATACTGCCCGTCGCAGTATACTCTGTTAAACGTATAAGATTCGATTTAATAAAATACGTTATATTTGCGAGTGAAGCATATACTGTTTTTACTATTTTATGGCGACCTTTCGGAAACTAAATTGTTTCCATCATCAGTCCTAAGTGTAGCTAAAGTAAAACACCTAGATTATACATAAACATTGTTAAAACTACAACTTTTACTAAATATACATTAAATAAAATTATAAAAACGACATCAAGAATTACATGAAAATTGTTTTTGATAAAACACTCAGTAATGTTTGCTAAAATTGTCGGTTATACATCTTCATTGTTCATATTAAAAAAATACTAAATTATATCGCAATCCTTTATACAACCAACCTATGTAAATGTACACCAAATTTAAATTAAAAGATATTCTACTTATAATGAGTGAAACCTCATATTATTCCACTCATTTATAACAATAATAACGTTAGATGTAACACCAATTACGGCCGTAGTATTTTTATCTTATAGATAAATATGATATTTTTCTACTTTAGTAGCCCTACAATATTAAATAATAAACAAATAAATTATTTATCTACAGTATTGACATAGACGAGTTTTTTTTTGGAGATGTGTGACGTTCTAAATACTAGTTTAGAAATTAATGAAGTTTTGTCGCTTCAAAATGTAGAAATTGAAAATAACTCTAGTGTTAAATATTATATACAATATATTTTTAAAATGCTTGCACTAAGGTATTCTGAGACAACGCGTTACCATTTGAGGCTAGAGTAGGGGCCTTACTATTTCCGGGTTAGTTCTTAGTTAGCATTTTCTTTACGTATGATTCAATCATTTGACTTTGTACTTAGGTCTGATGATGGAAGCAAACTAGTTCCCGAGACGTCGTCATAAAATAAAAAATATATAGGCCCAATTGACTCGCAAATAAACCTTATTTTTATGTAAGAGTACATTATATTAATTTTCAGATGTGTTAAATGTTTGTCGAAAGTGAATTTTCGTTTTGTTTCTTAGATGTTAGTGTTAGGTCATTGGTCTTAACTCACTACACTTCTCAAAGATGAAGTTTCTTGTTTGATGGCAGAAATTATACCTTGACAAACTATTACACTATAAGTTATGTGAACCAGATAGATCAAATAAATGAAAAAAGAAAGTTCATGACGATAGCTCTAGAACAAAATACCGCTTGGTTGGCATATTTTTTTTATTGTAAGTTGCCCAAGCTTTCGACATAGTTTATGATGAGGTACTGATTTATATTTTCAAAACTTTCCTTCATGGACAGTATCTAAACTGAAAAACGTGAGCTATACATATCTTAAACATAATTTAGCATGAAACCAATAGAATCCTATTTTGGAAAAATATAGGCTATATAAATAAGCAAACTATTTGTGCTACAATTTCAGTTGATAGAGCTTTCCTTGCAACAGATGATAATTACATTAGACATCCAAGGAAATATTAGTCTCACAAGTAAAGTTATGGGAAAACTTAATGAATTTAAATCTGAATTACAATGTTTGCCTATTGAATTAACCAAAATATGCTTCGATCATATGTATTTCCCTAATATTAGTCAAGTAGCATCACACGGGAATAAGGTAATATCTTTGCATTTTGTGAAATGAGAAAATACGTAAGGAAAAGTCAAGAACTCGGGTTAAAAGTAGGATTTGTGCCCTAATTTTACTACACTAGTCCCTTGCTATTCGCGGCTTCGCTTATTAGAAGTTGGCAATATACAGGATATCCCGTTAATATATATAGTATTTTTCTGAAAAATGACAAGACAGATAGTATAGTTACTGTGCAGGTTGTAGGATAATGTCTTCTGTATTTTGTACTGAACTGTAGTTATTTTTCACAAAGAAATCTGATTATTTAAATAGTTTATGATTCTTCATTTTCAATTAAAAATGAAGAGAAAAGGAGTGCCAGAGAAGGGACTTGCTAATCGGTGAAAGTTACCTCTGAGTGTCGCGATATAAACATAAGAAAAAATGAACAAACTTTGAGTGTGTGGATAGAAGATCAAACATAAAAATGGGTGCCACTGAGTTCAATTTTTATTTACGAAAATGCTAAGCGTTTGTATTAAACTTTTTTTAAAAAAGGTGGTACTGACAATCAATCATTTTCAGCAAGTAAAGGCTGGTTTTACAAATTCAAGGGATGATTTTCTCTTCACAATGTGAAAATTGTCGGTGAGTCGGCATCATTTCCAAAACATTTAAAAAATCTTATTCCGGAGAAAGCCTATACAGTCGATTAAGTTCTTAACACGGATGGGACTGGACTGTGCTGCTGTGCTGTGGTGCTAGCGGACTGATAGTCTCATGGAATTAACGATGAAGGATTTTAAGGCATTAATAGTGAAAATGTCGACAATCTTTTAAAAAGTGCAAACCAAGAGATGACGGAAGTACAGTACAGCTGTAACAGGATCGAATCTAGAAAAACATTTTGCGGAGGGCTGGTGTGAGAGGAGGAAAAGGTTCCCTCGTCTGGAAAATATTAAGGAGATATGGTAGATATTGTGTAAACTCAAAGGGCCTTCTATATGAGGGAAATAGTTATAGGCCTGCTATGTAATATTACATACGAATTATTTAGCCCCATTTACCATATATTTACAATATAAACCACCTAATTATTACATTGTGGGTGGCCCTATTTAATAATGATTACAATATGGGATTGTAGTGAATAATATGGGTTTATAAACATATTCTACTGATTATTAAGTAGGTTTAAATCGGGGACGAACGCAGACATCGGATATGACATTTTGGTTTACATTTATATTGTTATTTTAAAGTTCAAAAGTTTTCACTTTTCCATATTTTGGGAGGGGTTTGAGACCTAAAGCCTCCCCTTAAATCCACTATTGAGCTGTATTAATATTAAATTTGGAACTTAACCCTCTCCTTTCCATGTACAGTTTGTTTAGTATTCGAGGTCTCACTATTTGCGGTAGGTTCGGGGGACGTAACCCCCTCGAATAACTAGGGATTACTGTATATCCCCTAACTAGTAGAGTCAAATTAATTATCCTCCATGTTTAAAAAATAAAAGAGTTTTAATTTGCACAAAATAAAAATCATATTAATATATTAATGATACGAGAAATAATCGTGTAAGATAGTTACCTCTCCTGAGTATGAGTTCAGTTTTCTGTATGTTAGGATGTCTTTGTTGTTTGAATTTTTAATTGTTTTATCTTGTTTGTTTTATATTTATACGATACGAAGCCTATCGTTATAATATATTGAAATAGTTTTGATTAAGGCTAATTACTGATTAAGGCGAAATCGTAGTCGAAACTAGTCTGTATATTTTATTAAACTAGTGTACAGTGAGATTTAGAGTGAAGTGTTAAAATTTTTAACGATGTGTCTTAGACGTTAATCTGTGAAATAAATTAGACAGGAGTTCAAGAGACAATTAAGCTAAGGTAAACTCAGTGTTTAAAACTCCTTTGCTTCAATATCTTTCAAGTAAAAATCAAGAATACAGTCCCTCCTGATGTACAATGCAGTGGTGTTGGATCCCAGGGCTCTAAACGGGTTCAGCAATCGATATCGTATATCTATTATATTTACCCACCCATCTGTTTTTACGGAAACAATTTTTTTCGTTTTTCCATATCGTCTTGTTTAAGTACATTCATTATATTTTCATTGTAGTCGTTGTAAGAATTTATTTAATTCCTGCTAGGAATGCAGGTAAAAAAACCTCAAGCTTGATTGGGATATTAAAAGGATGTTACTTTCTACCAGGCAGGATGAACGAGTTTGGGCATATTTCAAACCAGATTTAAGTTGATTTGAAACATGTTCTATGATTATTTTTATTAAACTTTCTCCTGGTTCTAATATCTTCAATTCGATTTATTAATTTCAGTTTGTTGAAAAATCCGCAAAGAGAGAAAGATGCTGACTGAAGAAACAATTGAAAACACTCGCCATATGAAAGCTCTTTTTGTTACACTGTGTATGCAGATGACTGGTAAAACCTAGCAATTGCGATTTTATTGCTAGGGCAAAAGGAAATACAATAGGTATTGACTGTTTTTTAGGTTCTTCAATTTTTTTATTTAGGTATTTGTTTTAACTCTTCTCTCTTCAATCTACACAATTTTTTGAATTTAGTATCAGAGTAATTTTACATTGAACGTACTGGACACTAACGTTTATCATACCATATTAAGCTAATTTCCAAAGCAAACTAATATTCAAGCCTCTACAAAATTAATGCTTGAACTTTACCACCGCATTTTGTGTCCGCCATAGCTTGTCTTCATATAAATATGTCTGCAACATCATATACGGGCGATGATCACCATCTTAGACGTATACTTATTACGTCCCAGATCCCAGTATTCTCAGATGACCCAGATCTGGCTTTCTTCATTCAACCGTTTACATCTTTCATGGCTTTCTCTATCTTTCGTTTAGATTCATAGGTTAAACGTGAATCACTAAGGGTAGTTTGTATCGAATAACCAACTGAAAGATTTGTAAAGATTGTATTTAGATATAAAATAGTCCCAACAGTTGTCTGTTAAAATAATGTACTTTTTTCCCCAAGTAAAAGAAAATAACCAAAATTTCTTTCTATGAGTTTTGAATGTGACCATTTTTGCCCTAAATATTTATATAGATATGAAAAAATTATTTGTAGTCGAGGATAATTAGTTAAAAGTCATGAATCCGGATGGGAGTAAAGGTATCGAAGTGGGGTTTTTTGCAAAATGTTCGTGGTGTTGTGTAGAAAAAATGTAATTTCTTGCATTATAATTTCGGTTTTTATGTACTTTTAATTTAAAAAAATTTTAAATGCATATAAAAAATGCATTTTTTGGAGTGCATAAAAAAATGCATAAACGTATTTAAAATCCATTTTCGAATGGTATATGGACTTATAAACTCGATATTCGTTCTCATCGTCCTCAAACCCCCTAGAAATAGTTTTTATGTACTTTTAATAGAAAAGATTTTAAAATGCATATGAAAAAATGCATGATATGCATTTTTAACCCTTTTTATTGCATTTGTACCAAATACAAGAAAATTACATTTTTTCTACACAACACCACGAACATTTTGCAAAATACCCCACTTCGATACCTTTACTCCCATCCGGATTCGGAGCTTTCAAAAACATTTAGCTATTTTTCCTCGTCTATTGTTTCTATCCACTACTTCGGCCTCTGGAGTAACCTATATTTTTATTTATTTATATCTTTAATGTAAACATAGAAATTACCACTTAATATGTCTTATTAAATGTTAACATGTATGCGATGATACGATATTGTAGTAATAAACAATGTACAATAAGTTTCTATTTTATATTGTAACATACTAACCATATACTATAATAGTATTACAAGTTAGTATTATGGAAATCTGTCCCTACTCCCAACCTACTTTTAAAAAACATGACGTATTGCACTATTAAAAGACAAACGAAGATTTACTTTTGCATCGTTCCTTGCAGTAGTCTGTATTATTCTTAATTTACGTAAGCGAAGTTTATAGAGACTGCTCCTCGTCATTTAAACATAAGGCAAAACAACATCGAGTAATCAATGCGTTGGATTGGATATAGAAGCCTAAACAGTCTATATCAGGGGAGCTCAATCTTTTTGGAAAGATTGACCAATTAAGTGTTCATTTTTCTCGAGCTGGGCCGCAGGATTAAATTTTCTCGAGTTCAACAATTGGAATACGTCTTATCTAGTTGTGGTTAATCTTCAAATAATATAGCCTACGTTTTAAATTATAATGTAAGCGTACATCCCATACATACACAGCCACTTTATAATTTATGATAGCCTACTTACCTGTAACAACGTATTCAGATATCAAATTCTGTATCTTGCTGTCACAATGTTGATACTTGCAGCAAGTATTTAAACTTTACTACACTTATTAATCATACTACTCCAGGATTCAAAACATAAAACAACTTTTAACTTGAAAATTAAAAACATGAAATGAATTCTGAAAAGCTTATTTTAATGGGAAGTTTGACACGGTTTTTCTTTTGATAATTGTTTAATGTCTATTTTAATGTTTGTCGTTACGATTTTCAATGTTGATTCCAAGTGAATGTCAGTTAAACGCGTACGAGTTTTAGATTTGATAGATTTCATTAACGAAAATGCATGCTAACAAATGAAAGTACAACCGAACCAAACACGAAATTTTTTAATATATTTCTCGCAAATTAACCATTTTTACAGGCAAGTAATTTTTGTAAAAACCTAATAATGGAACTTCACAGAATTTTTACTTTAACTGAATCATGTGCTGCTGATCAATAACTTTCATTTAAATATAGTGTGATGCATCCATACAATCAACACTGAACGGCGAGGGAAAGATTTCAAATAACTTTTTGAATTTATTAACATGATGAAATCTGTTTTCAAAATCTGCTTCAAACATTTTATTATATTGCTATATTTCGAGAAGTCCAAGATGCTATCAGCATCTGTTGAATTCATCTCAATAAGCGAAGGGAAGTTAACCAGAACTCCATTTTCCATTTGGGGGACCCTCACTTACAACTTCTTTTCAAACGCTCTTATAAGATTCACTGACGAGTGAATTAAATTGTCTCTGCCTTGGAGTTTGGTATTCAGTTCGTTCATATGATGAATAATATCGACATAAAATGCTAAGACACATAACCAGTTTCCATTTTTTTTAACTCGAATACCGTAATACCACTATCAGAAAGAAAAATATAAATTTCTTCACTTACACATAGAGTACAATGAGATTAATGCTTTCCATAACCACGTCAGTATTGGTTGGAGGAACAGAATGTGCTCGCTTATGCCTTTCCCTATGGAATAGCAATACATATCAATACATTCAAAAGTAACATTTTAGAGTGACACGCGGGCCGCAAAAAACAATGTCGGGGGCCGCATGCGGGTCGCGGGTTGTAGACCCCTGGTCTATATTATCATATCAAACAAGTATTTGTAAATAGATAATGCCATACTTTTCTACAAGACAACTATCCTGGAATATGGTTTAACGTCGCGACGTCAAGTCACAATCAATACAAACGTACAATAACTAATGCTTCATAGAATATATTTTAGTTTAGATTGGGCCATCAAAATATTAGCTACTTAAGTTTTTTTTTAAAAGACCCGACTAACTCTAATAATTCTCCAACGCTATCGCCACCTGTAAACGTGACAAAATGTTACATGAGCTATACTATCTATGAATATATTGAATGTAATTCCATGCTAAACGCTGTATTTATTTTTTGTTGTTTATTTTCCATATTGTTTTACTTTGTTTTTAAATAGTGTTTGTTTCAAAATTTTGCTTTAAGAAACATAAACTTATAAAAACACCAATATCTATAACATGCGATGTTTTAGGCTTAATAGCCTACATTAATATCAAGAATTTACCTAAAACCCTGGAGCACCATAAAGTAATAGCATAATATCCATCAAATCATAAGACTTGAAGATGCTACATGCAAACTTTATCCAAAGCTAAACTCTTCCTTATTGTTCAAACGGCATTCTACAAAAGGTTTTCAGAGAATAAATAAGCTCATGTATTATACAGCAGAAGTCTACACTACATCCTCTTTGCTGAGCACTTGCTCATAATCGGACGAAAGGAAAAGTGGTTTAAAAAAAAAGGATAATTCTACTGTAGATATATTTCACAGTAACGGAATAGAGAAAAACACTGTTTTTATGTCACTGGACCTCGACATTTACATGTTGTTCATCAGTTTTACATAAACAAAAAAAAAAAATATCGAGGTTAATTTAAATGGAGTAATATTTTGTCTTCAAAGGTTTTCCTAAGCGTAAATTATATAAATTATTTTAATAACAATCCGTGAAGGCATCTAAATAATAAAACAATAAAAATAAATATTACTGGATCTGTTTCAAGGTTCGGGAAATCCGCTTGACAAATCATCGTTTTCACGTTTAGGATTAGTTTTAAAAAATCAAAATTTGTTTTAAACAAAATTCATAACGATTTCATAACACATAAAAGTAAGATTCTGCAAAGTTTATTTTACCAAGGGGTTTACGTGGAGCTGAGAATGTACTAATGTCTAGTACGGTATGTCATAGTAATCCCGAAGAAGGCATCGAAGTTAGTTTTATCATAACTATTTCCACAAGTAACCTAAGATGACCGCCCACGTTTTTAAAAGTGCAACTTGAAGAACTGTGTTAAAGTGGTTATAATAATGTTTTAGTTGCTTTCAGTGATACAGTTCGAAAACGTAGCCTCTAAACTTTTAAGTAGGGCCTACTTAAATATATCGGCAATTTCAAACATTTTATTACATAGGCTAATGACAGATCACAGACCACTTTGTTTTTTTTTTTTTAAACACGCAACGTTTCGAATTTCTTTCCGAAATTCCATTTCAAGACCTCAATTTTAATTTAACAATTATACAACATAACTTACTATTTATAAAAATACATTAGTTATGTTATGTATTTTATAAATAGTAAGTTATGTTGTATAATTGTTGCTCTTGAAATTGAGCTCTTGAAAAGGAATTTCGGAAAGAAATTCGAAACGTTGAGTGTTTTTAGAAAGCAAAATTGTCTGTGATCTATTATTATACCATATAAAAAAATAATAGTTAATAACAGACATTAAATACAAATATTAGTCAAACATTTTAAATGTCGTGTTAAAATTGTGTACGTTTTGTAAAATTTAAATCTTATAGATTAATATTTAGTTAATTAGAGCTTAGCTAATGAGAGCTATTCAAAACGCTAAATAACAAAATAGTTAACTCAAAATCTCACAAAAAAATTAGTTTTTAATAAACAAACACACTAGTTTACAACAGACTAGTTTCGGCAACAATGTTGCCATCCTCAGTGCTTGGCTACTACAGAGTAGTAGCCTGAGGAAGGCGACATCATAGCCGAAACTAGTCTGTTGTGAACTAGTGTTTGTTTATTGAAAACTAATTTTTTGTGAGATTTTAAATCAACTATTTTATTATTTACCGTTGCTTATAGATTAACTTTAGTTGTTAGCACTTCAAACGTAAAAATGAAGATTTAGAAAAAAACATCCTGATATTACCTTTTGTTGTAGGTAACTGGTGTTGTAATAATTATTTATTTCCCATGTATCAAACCTAGTATATAGCTATAAGGTTATATTTTATAAAAATTTGTGTAGGCCAGGTTATTCACTTGCCTAACTTGTTTAGGAGTACCCGTTGCTACTTTGATGTGTTTATAGGTACAAGTTTGTGTTTTATTTTACATACAAATACATTCAATCTATACATCTAGGGGAGCCAAGAATGAAATTTGCATATTCCAAAGACCTTGGATTTTTGAAGTTAGATTTAAAGTTTGCATAGATAGATAAAACTGGATTTTATTTCTGTTTTTTATTTGTGAGAAATAAGACACTTTTATTTTTGCCAATCATGCAGCGTATATATAAACAAAAGGAAAACCACCAGTTCATATATATAATTAAATGGTACCGAGGACTAACTCTTTTGATTTTTCTTCTACAAAATAATCTACATTATGTCCTACGAAGCAGGCATTTTGCATGGTTTTAACACATAAAAATAGTTACTATTTTCATATTTTTTAAATAATTATTTTAGAATTTTATATTTCCTTGTAATTATAAGTCAAGAAACATATAGCTGATGTTCTATATAATTTAATACTTTAAATAAATTATTATTTTGTTATTGATGATTTTATTTATAAAATTAACAAATTTGTAGTTATCGAAACTCAGCAGAGAGAAGAAAATTTGAATTATTTTTTTTGCATAAACTTTTGTGTGAATATTACAAAAATTTATAGTATCTGAAACCAAAAACATTTAATGTGTCGAGTCTAGTCGTTTAGAAGTGTAACTCACTTCAGTCTCTTTCAGCGTTGTACAATCCGCGAGGTTAACGGTGTCTCTGACCTTGAGACGCTAGGGTGGACTGAGCTGCAGTGCGAGGTCATACACATAGCTTCAGAAAGCACCAGTGTCGTGTTTAAAGTATAAACAATAAGGTTTTTAGTTAAAAGGAGTTTTAGACTAGTTGTATTAAAGTTCTTGCTAGTGTAGAGGCAGAGTTTCGGAGTTTAGTTCTACGTGGTTTGTAAAGTAAGATAAATCTACAAGTAACTTAATTTTTTTACAAAATGGAAACAATAAAAAATAAAACTAAGTTGCAAAAAAGTCATGGCCAAGCACGCGAAATTATTTCAAATTTTTACGATTATATGATTAGTAAATCAAAGTATTTTTGTGAACATAAAATATTTTCATTGGCGTTACAACAATGTGATAAACGGACAAATCAAGCGTTTATTGTATCTGTAAGCACAGTTAAAAAATTAAGAAAGAAAAAAGCTGTTATCACAAGATGAATGTTCTTTTCAAACACCAACGAAAAAAAGAAAGAAATGCACAATCATAGGCATCGACGATTTCGATGCATCGATAATTAGAAAGACTGTAAATGCTTTCTACAAGACAGAAAAGGAATTTCCAACTTTGAAGAAAATTTTATTGAATTTAGATGATATTGTAGATCAGACTAACCTAGCCTAAACTTTTTTATCGCATTTATTAGGCAATTTCTCTCCATATCCTAGACATAAACAACGGGGGGGCTGGCACATCCGGAGGTGATGTCTCAGACCGATAATAGACAGTCAAGTTCGATTACAAGATACAACCCACAAGTAAGTGTGCACGCCGTAACTGCGTCCTCAGAAGAAGCATATTTAACGTGTATGTAAATTTCAATTTACATAAAAGAACAAGTTGTGCGTTTACTAATAATAATATTTAACAATTGTATAGAAAATTTCACGTTGTCCTTGCGTCTGGCCATGTGTCAATAAACAAATATAGGTGTGTGTGTGTGTTTGCGTACGTGCGTGCATCGTGTGCGTGTGAGTGTGCGTGTGCGTTCTGAAAAGAGTTTTGTGATTTGGAAGACATAGAAGTGAATCTTCTAACAAATCCTTTGGTTATGCAATACCTATTTTCAAAACATAATTTAAAATTATTGAGGAATTTTTTGTGAAACTTTTCACTTTAATAATATACAATTTTTCTCTTGTGAATAAATACATTTTGTAAAATAAATCTATTTTAAAAAAATGAATCACAAATTCCGTGATGTAAATCAAGTTAAAATATTATTATGTATACATAATACTTAAGTCTTAGGTTCATTGTGTGTATGTTTGTGTGTGTGTGTGTGTGTGTGTGTGTGTGTGTGTGTGTGTGTGTGTGTGTGTGTGTGTGTGTGTGTGTGTGTGTGTGTGTGTGTGTGTGTGTGTGTGTGTGTGTGTGTGTGTGTGTGTGTGTGTGTGTGTGTGTGTGTGTGTGGGAGGGCACTCTGCGGGACAATGCGAACGCATTGTGAAGTCATCAATTTTTATGGGGAATCCCCAAAACGCTACCTATGGTTTTTATAGCTGTAAATAGTTTACATATATATATATATATATATATATATATATATATATATATATATATTTATTATTATTACTTGTAAATAATTTTTTACACCACTAAGTGCAATAATTTTACCTTATGTGATGAGCTCCCTTTCGGTCACTTGACCATTGTCGAATTACGGATTACTTTTCTCTATTTTTCTGGTGTGAATGTTCGGTCCGTGATGTTGGTATTTGTTGACGTCATACATATTTCTTCTTGAGCCGCATGTATAATGTTTTTAAATAGTACGTCGTCTGCATATGTTGTCTGTAGGCTCATTAAATAATTGTGTATGTGTTTATAAATGTGGTATTTTTCTAGTGTGTTTAGCTCTGTTGGGTGCTTCTTTATTTCGAGTGGTTAGGTTATTTTCGTAATTTGTTATTTCATGTTTATGTGATATTTGGTGTGCTGCAACATTTGATATTTTTCTATTTTTATTATTGAATGCTCTGCAATGTTCTTCAAATGCTATTTTGAATGATCTGGGTGTTTTTCCTATGTAAAATGCGTTGCATTCGTTACATATAATTTTGTAAATTCTTGATATTTTATGTTTTTCTGTATTTGTTTTGTGGTTTGTATTATTAAGATATTTTATTATTTTGTTGTTTGGTTTGTATGTTGGAATGTAGTATTCTTTGTTGCATATATTTGTTAATTTGTCTATTTTGTTATCGGTGTATTTATATTTGATAGATTTTTTATTTTTATTATTTTTGTGTTCAAGTTGTAGTGTTGTGATGAGGTTAGGTTTTTTTGTAAATTTATTGTAAATGCTTCTTTATAAGGTGTTTGTTGTATCCATTTTCTATTGTTATTTTTGTAATGTTATCTAGTTCTTCATACAATTTTTGTTTGTTATCTTGTGTGTATTTTAGTGCTTTATTTATCATATTACTTTAGTGTTAACAGTACAGTTTCATGTCACTAGTAGTGTACAGTAACATGATAAATACTGATTATCGTCATGTTAGAAGTATTATAATAACGTATGACACAGATATGTTTTCCTTCATTCAACCGTTTTCATCTCTTTCTTTCGTGTAGATTCGTAGGTTAAACGTGAACCTCTCAGGGCAGTGGGTATTGAATAACCCTCTAAATGTGTCGTTATCTATTTGTAAAGATTATATTTAGAATAAAATAAGAGCAACAGTTTTGTGCGACATAATGTGCTTTTCTCTCAAGTAAAGGGAAATAGTAAAATTTTCTTCCTATGACTTTTCTGTCAATGCTGAAATATTTATATAAAGATAAAAACATTATTTCTTTCTATCCTTTACTTCAGCCTCTGGAGTAACCTATATTTTTGTTTATTTATATCTTTAGTGTAAACTTAGAAATTAACACTTATTACACAAACGTAGGCCATATTAAATGGTAACATGTATGCAATGTTTCGATATTGTAGCAATATACTATAGGTTTTGTATTGTATGTTGCAACAATACTAACCATATAGCACAATAGTATTACAAGTTAGGATTATGGAAACCTGTCCATACTCCCATCCTATTCTTAAAAAGTAAGACGTATTGCACTATCAAAATGCAACCGAAGATTTACTTTTGCGTCATTCATAGTGGTAGTCTTAGTGGGATTCTTTATGTACATGGCCGAAGTTCATAGCCACTGCTCCTCGTCATTTAAAGATTAGGTAGAATTGACATAGAGTAAACCAATGCGTTGGGTTTGATATGGAAGCGTTGACGGTTTATGTTATCTTACTAGTCAGATATTTGTAAATTCACATAGCCATACTTCTCTTCAATACAATTTCGCGAACCCACCAATTATGGATTATAGTTGAATGTCGCAAGGTTAAACCACAGTCAATACAAACGTAAAATAAAATAACGCTTTATGAAATAGATTTTAGTTTAGGCCATTAAAATAAGTTAAATATTTTAAGTTTATATAGGGAAAGCCCGAACTGGCTCTAACAATTCGCCGACAGTATCGCCGAGCCTCCGGGAACCATGAAGTAATGTTACATGGGCTGAACTATCTTTGTAATATATTAATGTAATTATTAAGAGATGTATTTATAGTTGGTTGTTTATTTTCTATAGTGTGTAACTTTGTTTTTAAGGAGGGATTGTTTTAAAACTTTGCTTTAATAATCATAAACCTATAAATACCCCATTATAACATGAACGTGTGACAGTTTAGGCTTACAACTATTCTTTGAGCTAGCTTGTGAGGTTATGTTAAAACAAATAAAAGACATACACACGATTTATAAATTAATCATTTATTTAGTCATAAGCGTTTCAGTGACAAATTCATCATCATCAGTAAGTGTTGCTCCTAAAAACTCTAATTTACAACTTACAACAGTTTTAGGCTCAATAAATTAATTAATATAGGCTACGTAAAATCCTGAACCAGCATTAAGTAAATCTACTATATTTTTCCAATTAAATCATCAGCACTAAACAGCAATAATGAATCCCGCACGCCCCGCACGTCTATAGCCACAAATGCCTACAGTATTTTACACATATAAAAGGATGAATTGTGGCAACTGAGTAGTAGTATAATATCCATTAGATGGTAAGACTTGAAAATGATACATATAGATTTGATCTATGTCTTGAAATGAGATGCTAAACTCTTTCTTATTGTTTAAACGGCATTCTACAAAATGTTTTCAGAGAACAAATAGAATCATGTTATGGTCGTCGAAGTCTGCACCTTATCCTATTTGCTGAGCACCTCCTCGCAGAACCAAGGCTATTGTAGAAACATTTTACAGAAACGGAAAAGAGGAAAACACTGTTTATATCTGTGCATCCTCCTCAGATAAAACTGGACCTTGTCATATTGTAAGATTTACGAAAACAAATAAAACATGGAGGTTAAATTAAATATAATAATAGTTTTTCTTCAAAGGTTTTCCTAAGCGTAAATTATATGTATTATAATAATAACCATTGGTGACTACATCTAAATAATAAAACAATGCAAATAGACACTACTGGGTCTGTCTCTAGATTCGCGAAATCAGCTTGACGAATCATCGTTTTTACATTTAGGATTAGGTTAAAAAAGTCAAAATTAGGTTCAACAAATTTATAATGATTTCCAAACACATAAAAGTAAAATCCAGCGAAGTTTATTTTACCAAGGGGTTTACGTGGAGCTGAGAATGTACTAATGTCTAGTACGGTATGTCAGAGTCATCCCGAGCTTATAAAAGAAGGCATCGAAGTTAGTTTTATCACAACTATTTCCACAAGTAACGTAAAATGACCGCCCACGTTTTAAAAAGTGTGTAAGATTTTGAAAAAACACCCTGATATTACCTTTGGCTTGCCGTTGCTTATAGATTAACTTTAGTTGTTCGCACTTCAAACGTAAAAATGAAGATTTAGAAAAAAACATCCTGATATTACCTTTTGTTGTAGGTAACTGAGGTTGTAACTTATTATTTATTTCACATGTATCAAAACTAGTATATAGCTGTAAGGTTATTTTTTATAAAAATTTGTGTAGGCCATGTTGTTCAGTTAGCCTACACTTGCCTAAGTTGTTTAGCAGTACCCGTTGCTATTTTGCCGTGCTTGTAGGAACAAGTTTGTGCTTTATTTTACATACAAATACATTCAATCTGTACATTTAGAGGAGCCATGAATGAAATTTGTATTATTTCGTAGATCTTGGATATTAGACACAGTTAGATTTAATGATTCTATACATATATAAAACGGAATTTTATTTCTGTTTTTATTTGTCAGAAGTAAGAAACCTATATGTTTGGCAATCATGCAGGGTATATATAAACAACAGGAAAACCGCCAGTTCATATATATATTTATATGGCACCGAGGACTAGACATAAAAGACGGTGAGCAAGCGACGCCCGGAAGTAATGACTCACTCCGATAGTCACACAGAACCATCACAACAGACTAATAACCACATTTAACAAATATATACAAATTTTCATATCGATTACTTCACTAGCTTTAGGAGGTGTTGTGTGTGTGTGTGTGTGTGTGTGTGTGTGTGAATGAGTGTGTGTGTGTGTGTGTGTGTGTGTGTGTGTGTGTGTGTGTGTGCGTGTGTGTCTGTTCAAGTATATTCCTATTTAATAGGTTGAAAAGCTAATTGAAACTTACATATGTTTTAAAGGATGAAAATAAATGAATTAAATGTGAATTTATTTGATTTTAGAGTTACATGAAAATTTCAGTATACCATTTTTTTTTTTTAATACGATAATAGGGGTGGTCTATAAGGGTTACAAATTTGTAATAGGTCACACACTATGACTTAAGCATCAAACTATCGTCACTCAGCATTTCGTATTCTATTAATTGCTTAATTCACAATTTTTGTTTTGCAGTAAGGGGTAGTTATCAACCCTGAGATACCTAGGCGCCCATCGACATAGGGTAGATTTTGAAGTAAAGGGGAAGTAGACCGTAACCTAAAAATTTGATGAAAATCGATGTATAGTAACGAAATTTGTACGTAATACTGTATATGATGTACATTGGCTGGACATTAGGCATGTGGATAAATACAAATACGATGGTTTGCTATGCATTACCCAATCGAAAAACATTTTATACAGTTTTTCAAATTTAACTAGCAAAGACATTCTTAATGGATATTTAACATGGAAAATTTTTTTAAGTTAGGTATTACGGAAAAATATAAATTTTTGTTATGTATTAACCGTTCTGAAACATTTTTGTTCTTTGGAAGATGTAGAGGTGGATTTTCTAACAAATCATTTGATTATGCTATATCTATTTTCAAAACATCATTTAAAGTTATTGCGGAATAATTTTGCACAATTTTTCACATCAATTACACATTATTTTTTTTCTTGTGAATTAATAAATGTTGTAAAATATATCTATTTAATCAAAAATGAATCACAAGCGTCGGGATTTAAATCAAGTTGAAATTATTATTTTATTATTACCTATATATATTAATTAAGTATTAGGTACATCCTGTGTATATGCTTGCATGAGCGTTATGTGTATTGAGTCGGTCAGAATGACCGCTCAAGTAAAGAAATTGATAATTTCAAAATTTTGTTATAACAAATTCAAAAATTAAATAATAAGGTTTTTATTTAGTGTCAAATTAAACATGTACAGAGTGAAGAAGCTAGTAAATTCTTGAATAATTATTATTAAGAAAAATAAAAAATTAAAATAAAATAAAATTGTAATAACTAACTAAATTTGACAAACGGAAGTGCAGTGAAAATTTCTAAGTTACGATGGAACAGAAATAAAAACATACGGATCGAATATAGTACCTCCTCGTTTCCTGAAGTCGGTTAAAACGTCAACTAAAAGGAAGAACGCTTAGCTAGGCAATGGAACTGTTTCAATTGATTAAATGATAAGTGCCGCGATACACGATTCACAATGGAGGTAAGTCAGATTACTCACAATTCCTGCAAGTCATTGATCCAGTCACGTCTATATGGCGGATACGTAACTTAACACCTACGTCGTCTAGCTACAGGCCGGACTTAAATATCAAACCCTTTCCCTACCTCTATATATATAAATGTAGTATTCATTCGTAGCCATGCTAAGTTTGAGTCACCTGCGTCGTCTAACTACAGACCTGAAATTAAATATCAAACACTTTCTCTCTCTCTCTCTCTCTCTCTCTCTCTCTCTCTATATATATATATATATATATATATATATATATATAAATTCATTATTCATTCGTAACCATGCTATGTTGAGTCACGTGCACATGGCGTATACGTTACTTGACACCTGAGTCGTCTAACTACAGGCCGGAAATTAAATATTAAACACTTTCTGTACCTATATATATATATATATATATATATATATATATATATATATATATATATATATATATATATATATAAATCCCTTATTCATTCGTAACCATGTTATGTTTCAATTATGTGTTTCTTCTCTTTACAATAGATAAAACGAACCAGCTGCTTAGCACAATAATTTTTGTATTTATCTAATGTATCTGCGAGGCAAAAAAAACAATTTTTTGAAAGTCTCTCAATCGTAATTTTTACGAAACTTGAAAATCAATTATCTTTTGAAAGTAAACCCACTCCTTCAGCGTTTGTAAAAAAAATCCAATGGCCCTGGATAGCAGAAAATATTATTTTATTAATCTTTTCGATAATTCATAAATAAAAGCATATTTTAAAAAAGTATTTATTTATTTGCTTGCAGAGCATTAGAAAAACGTATTGCAGAACATTTATAGGAAATCTTCCTCTGACGAAACCTGAGTTATAAGACAATGTATAAGACTTTATATTTGCTAAATATAACTTTATAGAGAATCCTACCTGAAGGGCACAATTCTACTTATTGGGCCAATTAAGGAAAGCGGACGTCACCAGGGTATGGTTGCTCTTGGCTTCAAATCCAGGAATAATTTTATCATTATATCCCTGACGTTTTAAAATATACTATGAGCCACTCAACGAGCGGATGATGAAAGGAAAATCTGCTGATCTAGCTTCAAATGCAGATAACGTTTTGTCACTAGTTGACCTAGAGCTGCTCTAGACCTGTTCCTAAAAATGCTAATACAGTTGTAAACGGGTTTGGTGTTATTTCAACGTAACTGAAAGATTTTTGTTCTTTTCCAACAGTAACATAATTGATACAGACTTAAATATGTTTCTTCATATGTGTAGAAATACTGTGGTAACGAACCTCCTCATGTGAACAATCATTATCCCCTCCCCGACTACGACGTAAATCCAATGCCCGGTTATATTCATACACCGTAATACGACCTCCTTATGTAGCCGTTACTATTTCTTCCCAGTCCGTTATCAAAAAGATTACAAAGTTTGATAACATTCATAACTTACGCTTTGTTGTAACTGGTAGACAATGCCTCAGTACTCGGTACAGAAGCATTACCAGCTGAACTATCATTCCCTAATAATTTTGATGCAAAGCAATTGTTATGTTCGACAATATTCATACCTTCTCATGTAACCATTAAAGCTGCCTTACGTCAATAGTATAGAATAGATCTAGTCCAGGTAACGACTGTGTCCACTTGAAATAAACGTTCCTCAGGCTTTAGCTGAAAAGCCATTGTTATGTTCGACAATATTCATAACTTGTCATGTAGCCGTTAAAGCTGCCTTATGTCAATAGCATAGAATAGATCTAGTAAAGGTAACGACTGTGCCCACGTGAAATGAACGTTCCTCAGGCTTTAGCTGATATCCGTTGTTATGTTCGACAATATTCATACCTTGTCATGTAACCGTTAAAGCTGCCTTATGTCAATAGTAAAGAATAGATCTAGTCCAGATAACGACTGTGCTCACGTGAAATAAACATCCCTCAGCCTGTGGCTGTAAAGCCATTCTTTTGTTCGACCATATTCATACCTTGTCATGTAACCGTTAAAGCTGCCTTATGTCAATAGTAAAGAATAGATCTAGTCCAGGTAACGACTGTGCTCACGAGAAATAAACATCCCTCAGCCTGTGGCTGTAAAGCCATTCTTTTGTTCGACAATATTCATAACTTGTCATGTAACCGTTAAAGCTGCCTTATGTCCCTGGTATAGAATAGGAGTAAGTCAGGGGACGACTGTGCCTACTTGAAATAAACGTTTCTCAAGCTATGACATACATGCCATTTTTATATTCGGGATTACTCATACCTTGATATGTAAACGTTAATACTGTTTCATGTCAACGTCAGAAAATAGGTATTGTCAGATAAAGAGACTGGGCCCGGGTGTAATTATCTTTTCTTTGCCTTAGGCTGAAAATTCATTATTATGTTCGGCAATAATCATAGCTTGTCATGTGTCCGTTAATACTGCCCTGTGTCATCGGTAGAATATAGATCAAATCAGGTAAAGAGACTGCGCCAGTATAAAATGAGCCTTTCTCTGTCTTTTTGTTGAATATTCATTGGTATGTTAGGCAATAATCATCCTTTGTCATGTGTCAGTTAATACTGCCCTGTGTCATCGGTAGAATATAGATCAAATCAGGTAAAGAGACTGCGCCAGTATAAAATGAGCCTTTCTCTGTCTTTTTGTTGAATATTCATTGGTATGTTAGGCAATAATCGTACCTTGTCATGTGTCCGTTAATACTGCCCTGTGTCATCGGTAGAATATAGATCAAATCAGGTAAAGAGACTGCGCCAGTATAAAATGAGCCTTTCTCTGTCTTTTTGTTGAATATTCATTGGTATGTTAGGCAATAATCGTACCTTGTCATGTATCCGTTAATACTGCCCTGTGTAATCGGTAGAATATAGATCAAATCAGGTAAGGAGACTGCGCAAGTATAAAATGAACCTTTCTCTATCTTTTTCTTGAATATTCAGTGGTATGTTAGGCAATAATCATTCTTTGTCAAATAACCGTTATAACAGCCTGAGTATTATATTCGGGTAAAATCAAGTCTTGTGATTCCTCGGTAGAAAATAGGTATAAGCCAGATAACGACAGTACCGGGATGAAATAATTTTTCTCTGTCTTTACCTAAGGTTCTCTATAGAAAGTAGTCTAGGCCGGATAACACAGTGCCTACGTGAACTAACATTATCTCTGGCTTTGCCTACACAGTCGTTGTTATGTTTGGTAATAATAAAATCTTTTCATGTAGTTATAGAACCTCGTTATATTCAAGATAGAGAGTAGGTGTTTGTCAGGTAACTAAAATGCATATGTCAACTAACATTTTATCTGCCATTAGCTACAATGTCATTATTATATTCGGCAATAATGAAAACTTATGATGTAATTGTTGAACCTCCTAAGAGGTTTCTCTGTCCCCGGTAGAGAGTAAATCTAAGTCAGACAACGCCATTTCCTACGTGAACTAACATTTTTTCTGTCTTAAGCTAAAGCGTCATTTTTGTAAATTGTAATAATCATTACTTGTGGTGCAAATGCTATAGCTGCTTCATGTACCCAGAAGAGAGTAGGTCCGAGTCAGATAACGCCATTTCCTACGTGAAGTACCATTTTCTCTGTCTCTAGCTACAGCGTCATTGTTATAAATTGTAAAATCATAAGTTGTGGTGGAAATGTTATAGCTGCTTCATGTCCCCGGCATAGAGTAGGTCCAAGTCAGACAACGTCATTTCCTACGTGAGCTAACATATTCTCTGTCTTAAGCTACATCGTCATTTTTGTAAATTGTAATAATCATTACTTGTGGGGCAAATGTTATAGCTGCTTCATGTCCCCGGCATAGAGTAGGTCCAAGTCAGACAAGGCAATTTCCTACGTGAACTAACATTTTCTCTGTCTTAAGCTACAGCGTCATTTTTATAAATTGTAATAATCACTACTTGTGGTGCAAATGTTATGGCTGCTTCATGTCCCCGGCAGAGAGTAGGTCCAAGTCAGACAACGCCATTTCCTACGTGAAGTACCATTTTCTCTGTCTTTAGCTACAGCGTCATTGTTATAAATTGTAAAATCATAAGTTGTAGTGGAAATGTTATAGCTGCTTCATGTCCGCGGCACAGAGTAGGTCCAAGTCAGACAACGTCATTTCCTACGTGAGCTAACATATTCTCTGTCTTAAGCTACAGCGTCATTTTTGTAAATTGCAATAATCATTACTTGTGGTGCAAATGTTATGGCTGCTTCATGTCCCCGGCAGAGAGTAGGTCCGAGTCAGACAACGCCATTTCCTACGTGAAGTAACATTTTCTCTGTCTTACGCTACATCGTCATTTTTGTAAATTGTAATAATCATTACTTGTGGGGCAAATGTTATAGCTGCTTCATGTCCCCAGCAGAGAGTAGGTCTAAGTCAGATAAGGCAATTTCCTACGTGAGCTAACATTTTCTCTGTCTTAAGCTACAGCGTCATTTTTATAAATTGTAATAATCACTACTTGTGGTGCAAATGTTAAGCTGCTTCATGTCCCCGGTAGAGAGTAGGTCCAAGTCAGACAACGCCATTTTTTACGTGAACAAACATTTTCTCTGTCTTAAGCTACAGCGACTTTTTGTAAATTGTAATAATCATTACTTATGGTGCAAATGTTATAGCTGCTTCATGTCCCCGGCAGAGAGTAGGTCCAAGTCAGACAACGCCATTTCCTACGTGACCTAACATTTTCTCTGTATCAAGTTACAGCGTCATTTTTGTAAATTTTAATAATCATTACTTGTGGTGGAAATGTTATACCTGCTTCATGTCCCCGGCAGAGAGTAGGTCCAAGTCAGACAACGCCATTTCCTACGTGAAGTACCATTTTCTCTGTCTTTAGCTACAGCGTCATTGTTATAAATTGTAAAATCATAAGTTGTGGTGGAAATGTTATAGCTGCTTCATGTCCCCGGCACAGAGTAGGTCCAAGTCAGACAACGTCATTTCCTACGTGAGCTAACATATTCTCTGTCTTAAGCTACAGCGTCATTTTTGTAAATTGCAATAATCATTACTTGTGGTGCAAATGTTATGGCTGCTTCATGTCCCCGGCAGAGAGTAGGTCCGAGCCAGATAACGCCATTTCCTACGTGAAGTACCATTTTCTCTGTCTTTAGCTACAGCGTCATTGTTTTAAATTGTAAATTCATAAGTTGTGGTGGAAATGTTATATCTGCTTCATGTCCCCGGCAGAGAGTAGGTCCAAGTCAGACAACGCCATTTCCTACGTGAACAAACATTTTCTCGTCTTAAGCTACAGCGTCATTTTTGTAAATTGCAATAATCATTACTTGTGGTGCAAATGTTATAGCTGCTTCATGTCCCCGGCAGAGAGTAGGTCCAAGTCAGACAACGCCATTTCCTACGTGAACAAACATTTTCTTGTCTTAAGCTACAGCGTCATTTTTGTAAATTGTAATAATCATTACTTGTGGTGCAAATGTTATAGCTACTTCATGTCCACGGCAGAGAGTAGGTCCAAGTCAGACAACGCCATTTCCTACGTGTACTACCATTTTCTCTGTCTTTAGCTACAGCGTCAATGTTATAAATTGTAAAATCATAAGTTGTGGTGTAAATGTTATAGCTCCTTCATGTCCCCGGCATAGAGTAGGTCCAAGTCAGACAACACCATTTCCTACGTGAACTAAATTTTCTCTGTCTTAATCTACATCGTCATTTTTGTAAATTGTAATAATCATTACTTGTGGTGCAAATGTTATGGCTGCTTCATGTCCCCGGCAGAGAGTAGGTCCAAGTCAGACAACGCCATTTCCTACGTGAAGTAACATTTTCTCTGTCTTACGCTACATCGTCATTTTTGTAAATTGTAATAATCATTACTTGTGGGTCAAATGTTATAGCTGCTTCATGTCCCCAGCAGAGAGTAGGTCCAAGTCAGATAAGGCAATTTCCTACGTGAACTAATATTTTCTCTGTCTTAAGCTACATCGTCATTTTTGTAAATTGTAATAATCATTACTTGTGGTGCAAATGTTATAGCTGCTTCATGTCTCCGGCAGAGAGTAGGTCAAAGTCAGACAACGCCATTTCCTACGTGAGCAAACATTTTCTCTGTCTTAAGCTACAGCGTCTTTTTGTATATTGTAATAATCATTACTTATGGTGCAAATGTTATAGCTGCTTCATGTCCCCGGCAGAGAGTAGGTCCAAGTCAGACAACGCCATTTCCTACGTGACCTAACATTTTCTCTGTATCAAGTTACAGCGTCATTTTTGTAAATTTTAATAATCATTACTTGTGGTGGAAATGTTATACCTGCTTCATGTCCCCGGCAGAGAGTAGGTCCAAGTCAGACAACACCATTTCCTACGTGAACTAACATTTTCTCTGTCTTAAGCTACAGCGTCATTTTTGTAAATTGTAATAATCATTACTTGTGTTGAAAATGTTATAGCTGCTTCATGTCTCCGGCAGAGAGTAGGTCCAAGTCAGACATCGCCATTTCCAACGTGAACTGCCATTTTCTCTCTCTTAAACTACAGCGTCATTGTTATAAATTATAAAATCATAAGTTGTGGTGGAAAATGTTATACCTGCCTCATGTCCCAGGTAGCGAGTAGGTCCAAGTTAGACAACGCCATTCCTTGCGTGAACTAACATTTTCTCTGTCTTAGGCTACAGCGTCATTTTTGTAAATTGTAATAATCATTACTTGTGGTGCAAATGTTATACCTGCTTCATGTCCCCAGCAGAGAGTAGGTCCAAGTCAGACAACGCCATTTCCCACGTGAACAATTATTTTCTCTGTCCTAAGCTACAGCGTCATAGTTATAAACTGTAAAATCATAAGTTGTGGTGGAAATGTTATAGCTGCTTCATGTCCCCGGCAGAGAGTAGGTCCAAGTCAGACAACGCCATTTCCTACGTGAAGTAACATTTTCTCTGTCTTAAGCTACAGCGTCATTTTTGCAAATTGTAATAATCATTACTTGTGGTGCAAATGTTATAGCTGCTTCATGTCTCCGGCAGAGAGTAGGTCCAAGTTAGACAACGCCATTTCCTACTTGAACTACCATTTTCTCTGTCTTTAGCTACAGCGTCATTGTTATAAATTGTAAAATCATAAGTTGTGGTGGAAATTTTATAGCTGCTTTATGTCCCCGGCATAGCGTAGGTCCAAGTCAGACAACGTCATTTCCTACGTGAACTAACATTTTCTCTGTCTTAAGCTACAGCGTCATCTTTGTAAATTGTAATAATCATTACTTGTGGTGCAAATGTTATAGCTGCTTCATGTACCCAGCAGAGAGTAGGTCCAAGTCAGACAACGCCATCTCCTACGTGAACTAACATTTTCTTTGTCTTAAGCTACAGCGTCATTTTTGTAAATTGTAACAATCATTACTTGTGGTGCAAATGTTATAGCTGCTTCATGTCCCCAGCAGAGAGTAGGTCCAAGTCAGATAACGCAATTTCCTACGTGAACTAACATTTTCTCTGTCTTAAGCTACAGCGTCATTTTTGTAAATTGTAATAATCATTACTTGTGGTGCAAATGTTATGGCTGCTTCATGTCCCCGGCAGAGAGTAGGTCCAAGTCAGACAACGCCATTTCCTACGTTAAGTAACATTTTCTCTGTCTTAAGCTACATCGTCATTTTTGTAAATTGTAATAATCATTACTTGTTGTGCAAATGTTATAGCTGCTTCATGTACCCAGCAGAGAGTAGGTCCAAGTCCGACAACGATATTTGCTACGTGAACTACCATTTTTTCTGGCTTTAGCTACAGCGAAATTGTTATCAATTGTAAAATCATAAATTGTGGTTGAAATGTTATAGCTGCTTCATGTCCCCGGCATAGAGTAGGTCCAAGTCAGACAACGCCATTTCCTACGTGAACTAACATTTTCTCTGTCTTAAGCTACAGCGTCATTTTTGTAAATTGAAATAATCATTACTTGTGGTGCAAATGTTATAGCTGCTTCATGTCTCCGGCAGAGAGTAGATCCAAAATTGACAACACCATTGCATACGTGAACTACCATTTTCTCTGTCTTTAGCTACAGCGTCATTGTTATAAATTGTAAAATCATAAGTTGTGGTGGAAATGTTATAGCTGCTTCATGTCCCCGGCATAGAGTAGGTCCAAGTCAGACAACGCCATTTCCTACGTGAAGTAACATTTTCTCTGTCTTAAGCTACATCGTCATTTTTGTAAATTGTAATAATCATTACTTGTGGTGCAAATGTTATAGCTACTTCATGTCCACGGCAGAGAGTAGGTCCAAGTCAGACAACGCCATTTCCTACGTGTACTACCATTTTCTCTGTCTTTAGCTACAGCGTCAATGTTATAAATTGTAAAATCATAAGTTGTGGTGTAAATGTTATAGCTCCTTCATGTCCCCGGCATAGAGTAGGTCCAAGTCAGAAAACACCATTTCCTACGTGAACTACATTTTCTCTGTCTTAATCTACATCCTCATTTTTGTAAATTGTAATAATCATTACTTGTGGTGCAAATGTTATGGCTGCTTCATGTCCCCGGCAGAGAGTAGGTCCAAGTCAGACAACGCCATTTCCTACGTGAAGTAACATTTTCTCTGTCTTACGCTACATCGTCATTTTTGTAAATTGTAATAATCATTACTTTTGGGGCAAATGTTATAGCTGCTTCATGTCCCCAGCAGAGAGTAGGTCCAAGTCAGATAAGGCAATTTCCTACGTGAACTAATATTTTCTCTGTCTTAAGCTACATCGTCATTTTTGTAAATTGTAACAATCATTACTTGTGGTGCAAATGTTATAGCTGCTTCATGTCTCCGGCAGAGAGTAGGTCAAAGTCAGACAACGCCATTTCCTACGTGAGCAAACATTTTCTCTGTATCAAGTTACAGCGTCATTTTTGTAAATTTTAATAATCATTACTTGTGGTGGAAATGTTATACCTGCTTCATGTCCGCGGCAGAGAGTAGGTCCAAGTCAGACAACACCATTTCCTACGTGAACTAACATTTTCTCTGTCTTAAGCTACAGCGTCATTTTTGTAAATTGTAATAATCATTACTTGTGTTGAAAATGTTATAGCTGCTTCATGTCTCCGGCAGAGAGTAGGTCCAAGTCAGACATCGCCATTTCCTACGTGAACTGCCATTTTCTCTCTCTTAAGCTACAGCGTCATTGTTATAAATTATAAAATCATAAGTTGTGGTGGAAAATGTTATACCTGCCTCATGTCCCAGGTAGCGAGTAGGTCCAAGTTAGACAACGCCATTCCTTGCGTGAACTAACATTTTCTCTGTCTTAGGCTACAGCGTCATTTTTGTAAATTGTAATAATCATTCCTTGTGGTGCAAATGTTATACCTGCTTCATGTCCCCAGCAGAGAGTAGGTCCAAGTCAGACAACGCCATTTCCCACGTGAACAATTATTTTCTCTGTCCTAAGCTACAGCGTCATAGTTATAAACTGTAAAATCATAAGTTGTGGTGGAAATGTTATAGCTGCTTCACGTCCCCGGCAGAGAGTAGGTCCAAGTCATACAACGCCATTTCCTACGTGAAGTAACATTTTCTCTGTCTTAAGCTACAGCGTCATTTTTGCAAATTGTAATAATCATTACTTGTGGTGCAAATGTTATAGCTGCTTCATGTCTCCGGCAGAGAGTAGGTCCAAGTTAGACAACGCCATTTCCTACTTGAACTACCATTTTCTCTGTCTTTAGCTACAGCGTCATTGTTATAAATTGTAAAATCATAAGTTGTGGTGGAAATTTTATAGCTGCTTTATGTCCCCGGCATAGCGTAGGTCCAAGTCAGACAACGTCATTTCCTACGTGAACTAACATTTTCTCTGACTTAAGCTACAGCGTCATTTTTGTAAATTGTAATAATCATTACTTGTGGTGCAAATGTTATTGCTGCTTCATGTACCCAGCAGAGAGTAGGTCCAAGACAGACAACGCCATCTCCTACGTGAACTAACATTTTCTTTGTCTTAAGCTACAGCGTCATTTTTGTAATTTGTAACGATCATTACTTGTGGTGCAAATGTTATAGCTGCTTCATGTCCCCAGCAGAGAGTAGGTCCAAGTCAGATAACGCAATTTCCTACGTGAACTAACATTTTCTCTGTCTTAAGCTACAGCGTCATTTTTGTAAATTGTAATAATCATTACTTGTGGTGCAAATGTTATGACTGCTTCATGTCCCCGGCAGAGAGTAGGTCCAAGTCAGACAACGCCATTTCCTACGTTAAGTAACATTTTCTCTGTCTTAAGCTACATCGTCATTTTTGTATATTGTAATAATCATTACTTGTTGTGCAAATATTATAGCTGCTTCATGTACCTACCAGAGAGTAGGTCCAAGTCCGACAACGATATTTCCTACGTGAACTACCATTTTTTCTGGCTTTAGCTACAGCGAAATTGTTATAAATTGTAAAATCATAAGTTGTGGTGGAAATGTTATAGCTGCTTCATGTCCCCGGCATAGAGTAGGTCCAAGTCAGACAACGCCATTTCCTACGTGAAGTAACATATTCTCTGTCTTAAGCTACAGCGTCATTTTTGTAAATTGTAATAATCATTACTTGTGGTGCAAATGTTATGGCTGCTTCATGTCCCCGGCAGAGAGTAGGTCCAAGTCAGACAACGCCATTTCCTACGTGAAGTAACATTTTCTCTGTCTTAAGCTACATCGTCATTTTTGTAAATTGTAATAATCATTACTTGTGATGCAAATGTTATAGCTGCTTCATGTACCCAGCAGAGAGTAGGTCCAAGTCCGACAACGATATTTCCTACGTGAACTACCATTTTTTCTGGCTTTAGCTACAGCGAAATTGTTATAAATTGTAAAATCATAAGTTGTGGTTGAAATGTTATAGCTGCTTCATGTCCCCGGCATAGAGTAGGTCCAAGTCAGACAACGCCATTTCCTACGTGAACTAACATTTTCTCTGTCTTAAGCTACAGCGTCATTTTTGTAAATTGTAATAATCATTACTTGTGGTGCAAATGTTATAGCTGCTTCATGTCTCCGGCAGAGAGTAGATCCAAAATTGACAACACCATTGCCTACGTGAACTACCATTTTCTCTGTCTTTAGCTACAGCGTCATTGTTATAAATTGTAAAATCATAGGTTGTGGTGGAAATGTTATAGCTGCTTCATGTCCCCGGTAGAGAGTAAGTCAATGTCAGGCAACGACAATTCTCAAGTGTACTAACATTCTCTCTCCTTCCAGCTACAAAGGCGTTATTATGTTCGGCAATAATAAAATCTTTTCATGTTGATTTGGAACCTCTCTATATCCCCGATAGTAGGTCTTTGTCTGGTAATGAAAATGCCTACGTAAACTAACATTTCATCTTTCTTTAGCTACAAAGTCATTATTGTATTCGGCAATATAAAGTCTTTTGATGTAATTTTAGAGCCGCCTAATGACCTCTCGGTATTGAATACGTCCAAGTCAGACAGCAACAGTTCCCACGTTAACTAAAGGCTAATAATGCCTTTAGCTACAAGTCATTTTATTCGCTGTAATAATAAAATCTTTTTATGTTGATTGAGAACCTCCTTATATCCCCGATAGTAGGTCTTTGGTTACGAAAATGCCTACGTAAACTAACATTTTCTCTGTCTTTAGCCACAAAGTCATTATTATAATAAAATATTTTGATGTAATTTTAGAATCGCCTAATGCCTTCCTGGTAGAGGGTACGTCCAAGTCAGACAACAACAGTTCCTACGTTAACTAACTCTTTCTATACCTTTCGCTAAATAGTAATTTTATCCTCTGCAATAATAAAATCTTTTCACCTGATCTCCCCTATAGACAGTAGGTCGGTCAGACAACGCTATTTCCTTCTTGAACTAACATTTTCTCTGTTAGGCGTTTCAATACAGGATCATATTTGTGGTTCATTTACCTCCATTTCTACGTCGAATAACTAAAGAAAAACTTGATATGGGTATAACGTTGTGGGGTATACGTGATTCAGGTACAGTCCTCACATTTCGCTTTGAAACCGCTCACAATATTACGTATTGGAGCGCGAATATTGACCGGATCAGGATCAGTGCTTAATAGATAATTATATTTATCTCCAATGAATAAAGATGTTGAGATAAATAGGGTAAGATTAGATTCACGACTAGGTCTGCCATTTACACTAGACAGAGGGTTGTCATTAGGTAGAGGATCGGCATGAGTTGAAGAATAGACGTTAGATCGAAGATCGCCGTAAGGAGAAACGACACTAGGAGGAGACTCGGTGTCACGTGAAATGTCGGAGATACGAGGAGGTTCAGCGCTACTCGGAGGATCACGGTCCAAGTTCTCTGCGGCGTTTTTTATTCCTGCGTGGTCGATACCCAGTATTACTGTCAGTATTCACTGTCTGATATTCGCAGTGGCTCCAACTTCGGGTCTGCACAGTCCCCGAGTCCGTATATTTGACATGATTACCTTCTACTACATTTTCATTTTCACTATCATTTGGACACCTATTTGAGATAGAAGCTCACAAAACTCCTCATCACTAGAATCTTCAAGATATTTTCTTTAGAGTGTCTCTACGATCTTCCTCGTCAGCCTTTTTCTCGTCTCAATTATAAATCCAGCCTTAACCTACTCAACAAAACCCCACAAATAGTAACAAAACCTAAGCCTATGTGAGTAAAAAACTAAAAAAATGTAAAGAATAGATAAATATAAAATAGCCACTCGGTCACTTATGTACCGTCAAAATGACGACGCGAGCTCTGTTTCACTTGGACGTAAATGAACTTTAGCTGACATCGGGAACTGTAGGTATAAATCTACTGGGAAGAAAGATGCGCGCAAATCGCTCATTTGTCAGATACAGTATAGCAATTTGTGAAACGGAGCGTCGTCATATTGACGAGGTAGCCTATACGTAATCTAGGGTTAACTATAACATCGTACAATCTTTCGACTATAGAATTTTATTCAAAACCTTTTTAATTCTATTAATACTAGTGTTAGTTTTAAGTACGAATTGACTAACCAAGGGTCAAGGTTTTTCTAATATTTTTTTGTTTCTGTATTTTTTTTATAGTTGTCCGTTTTACACTGGAAATCCTATCAGATTTAAGCCGCACTCGATTTTATTTTGTTCAAATATCACTTGAGTTTTTTAAGGGACTGGTACGTTATCAGCAAATTCTGCTTGCACGTACAGAATGTCGGGGCCGGATTTCGATGGCGCCCGTGAGTCCGACGATATCGAAGAAAGACGTGACAATCTGTCAGCTGCACTGTGTAAGCATATTTCTGTTTATAGCTTATTGAAAGGCTGTCCAAACACTAGCTCTAACTTGTGGAAAATATATGCGTCATTTGCGATTACATCATCGTGCTCGTGTGTGTCTAGGAGCTGAAATATTTTAATCAAGTGAAACAATGAATTGTCTATTGTAACCTACAGCCACAATCTATTTTCTCATACAATTCTTTACTTCTTATTCATACGTCTGCGTTGAATGCTTTCTGTTAAAGAAGGGGTTGTAAACTGACTTAATTAATATTTTAAATTTTACACAAATCAAATTTTTCTTCAAGTGAAATCTATATTTAGCAATGACTAAATAGATATAATGCAATAAATTGTAGGTAATCGTGGAAACTGCCACATTTATAACTTCCTCAGCATTAGAAATTATTTAGACCCGAACAAAGTTTTAAATTTACTTAGGAACAGTAGGATCTAAGATCTATAGTCTTAAGGCGAACCACCAACTTAGCTATTATCACCTACCTAGGATTGTGTATAAGCCTGTAGGTAGGATAAAGGTAGAGACGTAGAAACCATGGCAGAGGCTGTGGACGGATCATATCATCCTGCGCGCATAGTCGCGTTGTTCAAGTAGACCTACTCTCTATAGGGGTTGTAGAGAAGTTTTTTAAAGATATGTATATATTTGATCTAAATGTATTTAAATTGTCGTTGGAAAGATGGTGGAGTTGTGTCATAATCTGATACCGGATACATTTAAGGGCAGATTTCAGGAGACTTTATAACCTGAAGTTAAACTTGTCCCTTTAGCTTCACATTATTCAAGTTCTCCTGTGTAAAACATTCCTCACAACCCTTAGTAATCTGTTGTTATATACGCTTGTGAGCAAACACAATGTTTCACAATATCTTGTACGTAAGGAAATATTTCTGAAATTAAAATTCATGGCCAGTAAGAATTTTAAAACCTTTTCTATGTAGTCAATCTTCATCTTAAAGAAATTAAATTAGTGCTACAATTTCTCTATTACTCACTGAACAAGTCACCTATTTATAAAGTGTCCAAATCTCTAGAAGATCAAAACGGAACAGTTCCCTCTGACAGCTTTGAAAAGAATATCCGCAGCAAAGTGGTGAGTCCTTGGAGATACCCCTGGATTCTTTTTGAAATTAGAGAGCTAAATAGCAAGCTTTAAACTATGGGGGTCCGTGGAGACACCCCTGGATTCTTTTTGACATTAGAAAGTTAAATAGCAAGCTCTAAACTATGGGGGTCCGTGGAGACACCCCTGGATTCTTTTTGAAATTAGAGAGCTAAATAGCAAGCTTTAAACTATGGGGGTCCGTGGAGACACCCCTGGATTCTTTTTGACATTAGAAATTTAAATAGCAAGCTCTAAACTATGGGGCTCCGTGGAGACACCCCTGGATTCTTTTTGAAATTAGAGAGCTAAAAAGCAAGCTTTAAACTATGGGGGTCCGTGGAGACACCCCTGGATTCTTTTTGACATTAGGAAGTTAAATAGCAAGCTCTAAACTATTTGGGTTCGTGGAGATACCCCTGGATTTTTTTTGAAATTAGAGAATTAAATAGCAAAGTTTAAAGTCTGTTTATTCGTTAATAAAATAAACGTTATCACTGGTCACACTTGATTTTTAAAAAATATTTTCAATTAAGGGTAAGATAGGCAACCTACCAGAGCTGCTGCGGTTGGAATCAATCTTGGAATCATTGCCGTGGCAGTACTACGCCGTAGTACAATAAAATCTACTAAGAATTTGTACTATCAAATTTGTTATACAAGACCTTCAATTTAGTTTTTAAAGCATTCAATATTTACCTGCTCTAAATATTTTTAAAAATATTTAAAAAGTAGTACGTCAGTTATTATTCTGCCAAAATGGGACAAATAAGAGGCTCTAGGGGATAGTCGGGATAACAGGACACGTTTCTAGAAAGCGCGACTGTTCCGGACATCTGGACACATTACCTAAAGACTATGTTTTACTATCATTAGCTTTTTTTTATGAAAAAGCATTTTTCCATGAAGACGGCGCACTTTTTACCGTCGGCCGAGTAATGCCACGACGCTACAGCGGCATCCATTTGCAGGGCTAATGTTAGCTGGAGCACAATGATCCTTTACCTAGTTCAGTTTCATAGTTTTCACTCAGAATTCTAAACTACTCCATTGATTGATCTGAAATATGTGAAAGAACAAAGATATATTATAGAGTCGATATATTCTTTTACCCTAGGGGGAGAATGCCGCTCCTTCTCGAAGGTGAAGTTTTGTTAAACTTAAAATAAATCGAGAAATTGGCAGAAGTCTTCGTTAGAAGCAAGAAATGCTGCCTAGAGTTTTTCAAGATTTTAATACTTTACGATTTATTTGCAAATTAAAATATTGGTTTTTTCTAAAAATTTTTTTCGGTTGGTTTCAAATAACTTGAAAGCCTTACATTATAACAAAAACGTCATAAGAATAATAAATGTATCTCTTGAAAAGACAAATCGATTTTCCTTGTACAAATTTCTGACGCAATACAAACCAAGTTACAACTTGACGAAAGAGACGTAGTATTTGCCTTAACCTGGAGTGTAACCATTCAGCATTAAATAATGTGAGAAGGGTAGATTTCTCGAAAAACTTTTATTTATATTTTTGGAAGTACAGTACTTGAAATGGCCTTAAAAATCAATTTTGTTAAATGTCGTTAGTGTAAAACCTAACGGCGGTATTATAAAAGCAATTTGGTCATTTTGCTTTCTAGGGGACAATCGGAAACGAAATTAACGGCTTCACTCCAAAAATAAAAATTAAAGGTAATTCATATAATTTTTACTTATACAGGTAATGTAATAACAATGTGTTCTCAAATGCCCAATTAAACAATTGGCCACTTTATAATGGATAGAGTTGGAAACAAATTTTATTTAATTAGAAATAATTTTTAAACTTCAAACCTGAAGGTTTGAAAAACGTAAAAACACAACAATTTAGAGGTTTCCCCCCTGAACATTCTAGGATGAAAACTAATTGAGATATTGGTGCTGTAAATTTGCGTTTCAGAGCTATCTTTTTCAACCATTATCTCAAAAACGAATATGTCTTCAAAATTAAGATCATACATAACCTACTCTTTGATCACATCACTTCTAACTTTCAAAAAATGGTACTGAAGAAGCACAACTGCAGCATTCCTAGTGGCACAAATACGAGGCTGAAGAAGTCATAAGACGAAAACGTTTCCTCCAAGTGTAAGTTGAGAATTTAAAAACCTTTGGTTAACAAAAGGTCTGGTCCCAAGTAATAGCAAAAGTGTAATAAGTAATTAACAACCAGCTCATCATGAACAGCAACAAGATTTCAATACTTATTTCTATTAAGTCATAAGCAGGATTACTTATGGGGGTAGGCCTACAACCTGAAGTGTCAGGGAGGTGATCCTGAGAAATTTTGAAAAATAACCTCTGAAAATCGTATTATAAATATATATTATAATTATTATTAATTATTATATTATTATTATAATATATATACTACTTCTGCTTTCTAGTGGTGGAGTAAATTATTATATTTTGTTAATATTTTTGTTGTAAAAAAATCATTGGTGTTAAATCACATGCCCCCTGGTTACACTCAAACTATAAACCGTTTTCCATAGTTTAAAAAGGATAATAGGGGATATTAACTTATAAAAGGTTGCATAGTAGCAGTAAACCCCAGTATTACTACAAAAAAGATAGTCTGCTGTAAACTTCTAATAACATTTTAAAATAATAGTAAAAGTAGCCCTTATATGTTAAATAAATTTTATCTGACATTACATTCAATTGAATTATATTGTTTTTGTGTCTTAAATATTTTAAACAACAAAGCTTAGGTATTTGAGGGATATGGTTTAAGATTGTATAGGCTATTTTTGAAAAAAATATAACCCAGTGAATTTTAGACTCGAATTACTCCTCTGATTATCAAGGTATCTCTATATGAACACTAAAAAATTGGAAATCTTTGTATCTATTTTCCATTTGTACATTGACAAAGGTTAAGTAAAATTGCTTGTACGGATAGAAATATATTTTAATAGTGAGAATTTTAATAGGTTTATAAAATAATCTTTTATTGAAGCACTAATTGTATTTTGATTATTGTTTTAATACATTTTTATTATGATTATGAGATTAGGCGTTTGAGATTGTTTATTGTAATTTATTTGTATAGCCTATTTGTAGAAAGCTTATTTTAAAATCAATATTAAATTTTTTTTAACATTGTTAAATTACAGACCATGATATAAATTAAAAATTGAAATGACATAACTTACCTATTTAAACATATAATATTGTATGTGTAGGTTAAAGTTGTTTTGTTGTTTGACTTTGTACAAAACAATATTTTATTGTTGTTTGCTTGATTATTTGTACATGATTCAAAGATAAAATAAGTTATTAAAAACATCACAGAGATTGGCAACACGGACAGTTTCAGTGTAAGATTTTCTTATTTACCATTGGTAACTGTTCTCACTACCTAAAATCTAATTAATAATAGGTTATATAATGATATTTGTAGGTTGTTTTAATTTATCTCAAGTTCTGACTGGGAATCTGACCTTTATAATGACCTTTTATTATAAAAAATAATAATATTTGCATTACTATTACTAAACCATTAAATTCATATATATATATATATATATATATATATATATATATACACCAATATGTAAACAGACAGACACACTATGTATTATATAAACTATTAATTTTATATAAATTAATATTTTAAAATTAAATCACTATTGAATTTTATAGTTTCAAGTTAATTATTTTAAATAAATTAATAATATCAACTAGGTTGACACATATACAATTTGTGTATAAAACTTATAGACTAATAATAAAAATAATAATATGATATAATAATATATAAGTTTTATATACAAATTGTAAGTGTGAAAACTTAATTGTTATTATTAATTTTTTTTAATAATTAACTTGAAGTTATAACATTCATTAATGATTTATTTTAAAATATTAATTTATTTAAAATTAATAATTTATATAATACATAGCGTGTCTGTTTACATATAGGTATATAAATTATTTATACAAATTAATATTTTAAAATTTAATCATTATTGAATTTTATAATTTCAAGTTAATTATTTTCAATAAATTAATAATATTAATTAAGTTGTCACACATACAATTTGTATATAAAACTTGTATATATGTATATATATATATATATATATATATATATATATATATATATATATATATATACAATTTTAATTCCCTATACAATTAATTTAAAATTAATACAAACTAAATAGTTACATTTTAATGTTTAAAATTAATAATGAAAGAATAAAATATTTCATAATTGGTTAAGTAAATAGTGTATTATATATTATATATGTATTATGTGTTAGGAGTTATTGTTTTAGCAAATTAATTATTCAAATGATCGAATATTAAAAATATATTTATAATGCCATTAATAGAATTATTGTGTATAATTACTATTTAAAAAAAATTATTAAAACGTGTATAGCACTGAATAAACTTTAAATTTAATATACAAAATCTGAATAAACAACTTGAAAATTCAAAAGCTTCCATTATGAACCGCATAGATCGGGGTGGTGTGATGAAACGTTCATTTAGTCGCCAGCATCCACCAGGATAGGATGCGTAGTTTACGTCCGGCTCTTGTGGATCGTCAAATTTCTTCCAGGCTTAAGTGAAGTGGCAGTTTTTCGTGGTACAAGTTTACTTTATTCTGTATTATAAGCAGCGTTACAGCAAAAAAGTTTCAGTTATTGGTAAGATATTAAATATTGGTTTTCAATTTTAATTAAATAATTGTAAAAGAAGTGAAATACTTTACATTTTTATTAGATACGGTTTTATTTATGTGATATGGAAAAATTCTCTCAATTTTTTTAACAGAACGTGCAAAACAGACAGTTAATATTTTCTTTTAGAATTATAGTTTATAAATACTATGCTGAGGAAATCTGGTCTTTAAATTTCCAAAGTTTCTAAGTTGAAAATAGTATACCTGCGTCGCTCGGTATATTTTTTGCGCTAAAATCGAACACGTGGCAACTAACCTATAATTAATATATATTTATTAATTATTCCTTCAATATATTGTGTAAGAAAAAAATTAGTTTATGAGTTCTATTACTATATTTATTTTGATAGAAATATAATTTTTACAATAATAGGCAAAAGTTAAGGGGCAATGAGCCATTCATTTTCCAACTTATTTCTTAAATAGTTTTAAACCATGTTCTAGATTAAAAATGATAATTAGTAATTGAAAATAAAATGTGAAGGCCTTAAATTTGTTTAAAAATAATTGTTTATCTACACACTTACTTAAAATTGATTAATATAATTTAATACTAGTTTATTTATTGTATGTTTTTTTAACTAAGAGGAAAAGACCTAAAACAAATAGTATATTGATTTAACTACAGAATCTCCACTTCAATGTATAGTGAAAATGTTTCCTACTTTTTAAAACATTAAAATGATCTAGAAATATTTTACCTCCCTTAAGTGGAACTTGAAATTAAGATCTAGCAATTTCTTTGGCCGTTTTTGAATAGGTTTTTTTTCAGAATACTTGTCCTAATAGAATTTTGAAAAAGTGAATGAAGTAATTTCTGAAATACTCTTCTGAAATCAATACTTACAATACTATTCTGAAATATTCATATGTATTTTTATGTAGGTATTAGCTCTGTCCCATTTGCTCATTAAAAATTAAAAAAGTGTTTCTTATAAGCTTTAATTATGCAACAACTATTTGTTATCTTAACAAATATACTTTCTTGAATTTTGTTGTTCATTATGTTCCATGAAACTTATTTAATCACTTTTACCTGTAAAAGTGATTAAAATATACTTTGTTTTATTCGGTCCTCAACATCATTCCACTTTTTCTACCGTTGTAGACAGTTATAATTTTCGCTTTATATGCCTCATTATTTGTTGCTTATATTTTATCATTAAAATACATTTTGCATAGTACAATTACATTTTTCTTAGCTTTTTTGGGGAGGGGGCATTGGTTTGTGCCCAAAAATACTTCAAGGCTTCCTTTTTATATTTATGATCTGTGATTGTGTAGTAGGAAAAATAATTTTTATTCATAAATAAATATTTTTATTATGGCAGTTACACAAAGAATTTTATGGTTAGAACTAGACTGGCAGAGATTTGTGTGTTATATCCACTCCCCCTTACACCAAATAGTCCTTGCAACTATTACTTAACACTCATATCTATTCCCAAGTATAACTCAAAAGGATTAAATGAGATATTAAAATTTGTGTAGATAAATTAAAGACATATGTTTATAAAACTATGAGAGTGAAGTTAAAAATCTTACCACTGATTTTTAAAACACTAATAAAAACTGGTATACTAGCACCAACAGTCTCCCAGATAGACAGATTTCAAATCTAGTACTGATAGATTTACCAAGTCAAAGGAAAGGTAGTTGACTGTTTGAAGTTGTCACTGTCTGCAATCATAAGGAGGGTCAAAATAGAATTACCTAGATGATAACTCGAGATTCCATTATATTCAGCTATCTATCTGTTTATAATAATGACACCATTGTAAACTTTCCTAATAAAAGTTTTCATTTGAGAGTCCAAGTTTGATTGGTTTAAGATAAAATTTTAATGCGTTCAAAGCTCATACCTGATGAGATAATTTTCTGTTTTGGTTTTTGAGTTAGTTTAATGGATACAGAAATACAACTGCTACTTGTCAAAAACATCTAACGCTTTAAGTACAATTATACTAGAAGTACTTGAGATGGATACTTGTGTTATAACTTTTCATTGAAGTATACACAAATATTTAAAATTCCATTTTGTATGAATGTGCTCAAATGAAATACATTTCTGGTATTTAATCTGATAATTTGTTTTGACTTTTTATCTGTGTTGTTTGTTTTCAATTGTAAAAGAGCTTTAAATATACCATCTACGTTTTGTGTTTTTCCAGTTTAAAAATCCTCTGTGATAGGACTGAGAGCCTTTCTGTTTTCTATAACATTTTTTTCTTTGTCTGCTAGTTACGGTATTTGTGTAATTTTGAAAATGTTATGTTGAATGTCAGAATTGGCTTTATATTTTGCTGTGCATATTCGCAATTAATAAGTGGCAAAGGTAATATTATCAAGACTCTCATTCTTCCATTGACTCTGTACACAAAGTTCTGCAATATTTATAATAGTTCACATGAAATGATTTAAAATAAATTAAAATCAGTTAGTCTTACGCTTAGTTTCATGGATTGGTTTATCAACAAATCTATTACTCTGAAACTTTGTAAAAATGTAATTTGGATGATCTTATGTTTAAAATAATTATTTAAAACACTTATAAAATAACATGTATTTAACCATACCAGGCAACTATTATAGTATTTCTATAGTAATTACTATAGTAATTTCATGCCTTTTAATAAATTTACAAAGTTTCAGTTTAAAAGATTTACTGTATATAATTGGCAGCAAAATAATTGAGCTAGACTCTAAATTTTTTATAAAAAAGTGTTAGCAAAACTTGTATTAACTTGCGAAAGGACAATCCTATTTTTGTCTTGTGAAGAATCACTTGTTAGATTTGTGTTGGTTTGTCTGTACATGTAATTGTTAGGTCAAGGTAATTAAAACAGCAGTTTTTTATGTTTTGATTGTGAATGTTAATTTTTCGTGTATGGAATTGAGATATTAAGACACGTGTTAGGGATTTATTTCATTTATAGAATGTGATATCATTGATGAATGTATAGCAGATTTGATGTTGCCTGAGTATTTATTGTACTGTAAAATGTGGATTGCTTCAGTGTGGAGTTTGAATCTTGCTCTCAAAATGCTGGCTATCAATGCTTGTAATTTTGTGATGTGATTAATTTTGTTTCGTTGATGATTTTATTGATGTGGGTTTTTGTGCGGTACTTAAAATAGAATTTTCAAAATTTGTTGTGTTGATTAAAATTCAGGAATTTTTCAATAGAACAATGCTTGTGGATTTTTATAGTTCTGTAGGGAAATTTAGCTACAAATTGGGGTGGGGTACTGGCGTGGTCGATTAAGAGGGATTAAAGGATATCTGTTTTGTGAAGCTTAAGTAAAAAATTTAATTTATGAACAATGGGGGTTTAATTTTCTTTAAGTGTTTTTTGCTGTTGTATGGATTTATGTGTCTTGTGCTGTTGATATCTTCATATCTTTGATTATTGTATTTAATGGTTGAGTAATTTTAATATAATCATAACAATAACCACCAATTTACTTTACCTACGATGACAATTTCTATATCCAAAAAGATGGTCCTCCTATGAGTTCAAACATTTCCATTTGTTCATGTGTTTTAGTGTAATACAAAAGCTTTAAGCTAATGTATTGGTACATAATATTTTTTTAAATTTAAAATTTAAATTAGGCATGTTTCACTACACAGTCTGCATAATATTCAAGGTGGTAAGGTCTCTCTAGCTGCTTTCCTGCGTAGGCCCATATTTTAGCTGTTTAAATAACTTCTAGATCCAAATCTTGAATTTCGTAGATTATTATAGCATTTATAACTGGCTTGTATGTAATGTATTGACTGAGCTTGCATTTACAGTACGCAGAATAGCATCCAACATATAGATAGGCTGTTAATAATTGACTCCCGGTGTGTAACTCCATATACCTTACAATGAAAATACTGGAAAGAACCCCAATACCACAAAAATAATCGAAAATAACAAATAAAACAAGTTACTTAAGATTAAACCCTTATGTACATTTCGATGACCATGCCATCATCATCAGAGGGTCTTAATACATAATTACAATCTAGCAAACAAGAAGTTACAAACAATAGTGATAACTCTAAATTTAAAGCTTTTCGAATTTTGCAGTCATAAGCCCAAGATTAATATAACGTTTTTCTTAATATATAATTCTTAAGTATATTTAATCAGTTCATTGTCAGCATGTGTTTATAAAAAAATAATACACCTGTCCAGAAAGTTGTGGGGGGCGGAGCCCCTCCTTAACACCGCACATGGCTGCAGGGGATTGTTCGGATTACTGAAAAGTTCGGATTACAGAAAATAGTTGTGTATATATTTGGGGAAAATAATGAAAAATGATTCATTTTTCCGCCATCACTGACCAAATCACGTGCATGTGGATGGCCAGGGCAGGTATCTAAAACGAGACTTTTCTGTAGAATCATGTCAAGATTTTCGTATATCTACTTTATGTTGAGTGAATGAGTAATAGGAAGTGAACTGAAAGTGTTTCCATTGTGTAAAAGTACAGCTTTTAAATTAGTTTCTGATGAGTCTATAAAAAGCCTTCAATCATCGTTATTGTACTCAAAAATGAACTTCTTTATTAGACCAAAACTATCATTACAGTAGATCAAATACCCTTCATGCTTGAAAAACTGAGCAAATTGTTGATCTCTATACCTGTATTTGTAAATGTAAATACCAAGTGGACACAAATGTTTTTTTAATCCTGAGTCAATCAACTGTGCTTTTTCCTTTGTTAAACCCAAATGTCTCTCAGTCATGTAACTCAACTTGTGTAAATAGCTGTGGTTATAATTTTTTTGGAGAACATTGAAATTCATCATAGTTATCTGAACCTCTTCATCAGATTCTAATTCAGTGGTCTTTAAAATGTCATCAATACACTAAGAAGACTCAGGGACAGGCAGTCATGGTCCATGTTCTACGGAGGTATAGTGGACAAAAGGTTTGGATGAAGAAACACCTTCATATTATTTGAGTTAAAACCAAAAACATAAACGGTACAAAATTAAGAATCATTTGAATGACTCTTTGACTTTTTCTATACCATAAGCACTGCAAATCTAAAAACCTTGTATTCTTTTTATTTGATAACTTTCTTAAATCCCCAACACGTACATAATAAACCATTTGCGTAGCGCAACTTTATTTTTGATCAGTGCTACCAACCTAGTAACATTTGATTTTCTCTGCCTGTTAAAACTGTAATAAAATAAACAACTGAGAAAAATGTAATTTATTTTATTTTAAATGTTAAATTGTGATTAGGTGGCGGGTAATACAGCATACATAATATGGGTTTTAGGCTTAGATTAACAAAATACTTAAACAAGAGGTAATTTCATCAAAAACGTTTTTACAGAATTGGCTTGTGTTATTATTTTTTTTGATCAATTACAACTTTAAAACTTGAAATACTAAAGTTGAATACAAATTATAAATAATCACTTTGTTACTTTAGACACTTTAGTTAGGACAATTACTAGGACCTACTGTGTACAGACCAGATGACCTATGCTTGAGCTTTGTTAATAGTTCCGTGAGTGTTACAAGACAATGAATCTAGTTTTGTGAATACAAAAGGAAAACGTTTTTTAAAGCTTTAACCACTTCTTCATTGTTCTACAATTCTGGATGTTGAGATGTAAGTACAGTTATTAGAGATTATATTTTAAAGTTATTAAGTATAGAAATCTTGTTGCTGTTCATGACGAGCTGGTTGTTAATTCTTATTACACTTTTGCTATTACTTGCGACCAGACTTTTTGTTAACTAAAAGTTGTTAAATTGTTAATTTACAATTGGAGTCTGAAGAAGTCGTAAGACAAAAACGTTTCCTCCAAGTGTAAGTTAACAATTTAACAATTTTTAGTTAACAAAAGGTCTGGTCGCAAGTAATAGCAAAAGTGTAATAAGTTATTAAGTAAATTAAAATACGTTGCATGAGACCTAGTTTATGAACTGTATATATTTTGTATTATGTCAAATATAGGTAATCTCCAGAAAATTCACATAATCATTATGTGCAGTTGATGTTTCATTGGATACATATTGGGAAAAGAGACATTTAAAATTTATTTAAATGGTCTAGGGCTTTAACAAAATTATTTTTTGGGACAAGAGACAACCCTAATGAACAACGAATTGACTGAACTTGCATTTACAGTACGTCGAATAGCATCCAATATATAGATAGGCTGTTAATTAATGGACTCCTGGCATGAAACTCTAAACACCTTGTTTTGTATAATTATCAAAAATATCTCTTAGGGATGCAAAATTATAGAACTTTGTTCAACTCAAAATCATTTGGCATCGAATTTAATGGTTCTTAGGACTTGATGAAGAAACTATTCAGACATCACAGTTCTTAAATTCTGTGGTACTGTACTGTCACTGTTTCAAGTTCCAGTTGTTTCTTCACGATTTGCTTTCTTGATCCCAACATGTACAAGAGTGCAAAATTCCTAGCATTATCTCAAAACTAGTAAGTGGAAAATTTAAGATACTTCATGCGTATTGTTGCACATTGTTCATTTGCATATTACTCTATCCGGTTTATAGTTTAATCAAGTAATATATTTTCCAACAATCTATTCATTTAGAGTTTTTGGGGTCGGTTTTTACTGCAGACAGATTTGTCATAATGTTTTGTTTACAGTATTTTATGTTCAATACTTTAGGTAAACTTCCCTTTTAGTAATCCTAGAATGTGCTGATCTTTTCTTACCGGAAATAGAATCTTTGGAAGTCATTGCATTATTACCTATATTTTAAATAATATGAACATTTTTTGTGTAATTGTTATCCTATTTGATTGTTTCATATATAAGTTGTGAGTTGAACATTCTTAGTTATAATCACTCTCACTAACTCTCTCATTTACAATCATTAAAGTACTCTCTGACTCCACAAACCAACTCGAAATTTCTCCTTCATTAGGGCGAGATTTGTATTTCAAAATTATACAGATAACATTATACTCAAACGCACATGAAAAGACTGCAAAATATAAACAAGCAATAAATAAAAATATCATACTAAACACACAAAACTACATAAGACAACACAAAAATTAAAAAACACAAACATAATGGTTAACTCTGTATAAACCTTCTAAAAGTCAAAGTGATTTAATAGGTTAACAGTTACATTACTAGGTTCATGTACATAGATAACTCCCTATCTTATAAATCCAAAGATGAATGAATGTTAAAATATTAAGAAATGTTGCCAATTACAGTCAATTGGACGTAGGTTAGTTTTAAGTACTGTCTGTTACAAAATGGAAATATTTTATAGAGTATTTTTATTTGTTAGAAAAAATTTAACAAATTATGTGTTAAATCTGATTGCAAGTTATATATATATATATATATATATATATATATATATATATATATATATATATATATATTTTATCAAGTTTTGCTACTAAATTATAGTGAATATATTAATGACTTGCATTTTATGTCATATAAAATTTTGGGTTGTGTCCCAATTTTCAAAAATATCCTTTGGCCATTACAAGTAAATTAATTTTTTAAAAAATTATTCCATATGCACTATTCAAAATAATAAATCGCAGGTATTTTAATCTGGGGTCTGCTAGAACTAAATTATCTAACAGTAATTAGAATGAGACCTAGAAGATAAATTGCACTTTTTAAATAAGTAGTAAGGATATGTTTTAGACCTTTAAAAATTATGTTTATAAATATAATTAAACAAATATATAGTACAACAAAATAATTTTGCGATTTCCTGTATTTTCAATATATTACTGGTTACACAATTGATTGTTAACATTGTCGTCATTAATCTTTTGCTATATTAAAAAACATTTTCTTTATGAATCTTTTTCTAGCAACAAATAAATTTACAACTAAAGACAACTGTAAATATCTTTTTAGTTAAAAACTAGTAGCTCATGTGATGGAAAAAGTTAATATAAATAATTTTATGTTTAGTAAAAATACCTCATATCACTAAAAATACTTCATCTTCATTGAGTTGACAATGGGACACATCTCCCAAAACAGCAATTCTCAATAATCAAAAAAATAAGCCTTACTAGAAACAATTGTAACTTATAACATTTGTTCAAATGTTTTAGTGAAGAACCAGTAACTCAAATGAAGATTGAAGCAAATAATAGTTCTTATTTGTTTATAGCGCTTTCAATCATTACTACCAACCCATTTCAGAAAGTGTAACTGAATAAAGTCAATAAACCACATACTGATTTTTTTACAATATACACTGTATATATATATATATATATATTCCGCCAAACAAATGCATACAATATGTGTTTTAGGCGGGGAAACATATTGAAATTGTAGTTTTAGTGAAATTGAGGCCTAAATATAGCTATACAGTACAGTATTTCATAGCTTATTTAGCAAAAAATCCTGTAATTGTAACAGAAAAGGTATGACATGATTAAATATCAAAGCATCTTTCTCGTTGAATAAATGTATTCACATAAAGTTATTTACACTATACTGTATAAACTCACAAAAAACTCAAACAAAAATGAAACTGAAACAAAAATAAACTTTAAAAAACTTACTGAAAAAAGTCCGTAATGTACTTTTGTTTTAACTATGAATGGCGCCGTTTCACAGTACGATCTCTTAGGCGTTTCAAGGTCAGTAGCACCACAGTTGACGTATCAGTTTGTTTCTCAAAGTAGGTCATCAACCCATCCAGTATTGCAGCCGCCCCATCATGAGTGGGGCTGACAGGTTCGTCTGTGTAGTCTTCCTCTTCCGATCTGTCATTTTCTGCGTTTGCAGTACACACCTGATAACCATATATGTCATATAAATGACATCCTTTATAGTAACTTTTTTAAGAATTTCAATAAATTGTGTAGCTGGATCTGCTTCTTGTTGTTACAAAAGCGATAAAATTAACTTTTTCCTATATCGCCGTTTTATCGCCTCTATCACGCCTTGGTCCATCGGCTGAATGAGAGCCGTGACGTTAGGAGGAAGAAATTTAACAAAAAATGTCTCCATGACGCAATTCTTCTTCATTTGGGTGGTATGGGGCATTATCAGTTTGTAAAACTTTTCGAGGGAGTTTTTCTCTTTTAAAAACTTTTCTGTTGTTGGGACAAAGTTTTCAAAAAAACAGTCCTTAAAAATTTAACTGTTCATCCACGCTGATTTTTGGAACTTGTATTGGGCCAGTAGAACACTTAAATTTACATTTTTAAAAACCTTAGGCTTTGCGGATTTCCCTATCACCAAAAATGGAAATTTTAGAACGCCAGAAGCATTACTGCAGGGCAGCAAAGTCATACGTTCTTTTTAACTTTATGGCCTTTTGCTACTGAATCTAATTTGGAAGCTAAAGTTCTTTTTTTTGGGAACATTTTATAATTTAATCCGGTTTCGTCAGCGTTGAACACCTGACAAGGTTGTAAGTTTTCATCTCTGAGAAACTTGCCAAATTTGTCTTTGAATTTTTCCTAGCATCACTGTCACCTGACAAAATTTCACCACTTATTCCGAGTTGACGGATGCCGTGTCGTTCCTTCCACCGTGACAGCCAACCCACACTGGCAGTAAAATTAGGGCCTCCTTTTAACTTTTCATTCAGTTTCAGCGCGATCGTTTGCAAATTTACACCCGATAATGGAACACCCTGTTCCCGTTGTTGGCAAAACCAAACATACAAAGCATCATCTAGGGTTTCATTTTTTGTTTTTTTTTAAAGTGCTTCTGCCGCCTAAACTGTCTTTACTAACCATTTTTGCAAAAATATCTTCAATTTCCTGTCGCTTTTTTTCCAATCGGAAACAGTTTTTTTCCCACGCTACTTCTTTTGCAATTTTAGTAAGTGATTCACCTCCATCAATACGAAACAAAGCTTGGAGTTTTTGTTCCATTGTCACTGTCACTGACTTACGTTTAGTCATTTTCACTGAACACTGAACGAGACATAAATAAAAAACACAGATTAATATCGCACTAGAGTTAAATGACAACTGAGCAGAAATCTTGCGAGAAGCAGTGAAGGTGGCATCCGTCCGACAACACAACTGACCTGACGCCAGACGGATAGACTGTCTATCCGTTTAGTCGGGGTCCTTTATCTTTCGTTTACCCCAAGATGTCTCTGATATCACGTGCGTTGTAGTGTTGGGATATCTAATGTGAATATATTTTTCAAAGACGTTTTTCCTACTTTAATAGGCAAAAGAAACAAATAATATAGTAAATTCATATTTTAATGAATAAATTATATTATTTGTCTATTAGAGTAGGAAAACCCCTTTGAAAGATAACAAATATAGACGTATAAATATAAATATTTTTGTGGACGGCAGACTGATTGTGCATTGTAAAATACTATAACTAAACAAAAATTTTGTGCCGTCCGGATTAGCCGGACGTCCGGATCATCGGAGAACGGATTAGCGAGATTGTACTGTATATATATATATATATATATATAGTATATATACACTAATACCCCGTACGTATGCGATACGTGGGGCCGAGCGATAGCAGTGTAAGTCGAATTCATGTAAGTCGGGGTATAACTTTACATATAATCAGATAGGAAACATGTTTAATTGGGAACAAAGACTAAATAAATTAATAGTTTAGAAGACAAATTTATTAATTTAAAATCTTAAAAACATAATACAACAAAAAATTATATTATATACATACATATTGCAAAGAAGTAAAGTTGACATAGAATGGTTCATAAAATAAAAAAATACGTTTGACGAATTGAAGACATTTTCTTCTCACGCAGATTTTCCCCAAACCTCGTTAATGTTTTTTGTTTTGTGAAAGTAATACGATCATCATTGGAGTCTTATGTTTTCCAAAATTTGTAAGCATTACGCAAGTCATTTGGTCAAGTCTCTAAGCTTAATTTCATCTTCTACGTCAACTGGGTCTAAAGAACCTACATTTTAGCCTTTGCTCACGTATTTCAATGAGCTCATCAATTAATTGTCAGCTCCTGGTTGAGTAAATATAGCAGTTCTTGAACGTCATCATTAGCCACTTCTAAATTGAGTTGTCTGGTAAAACCGACACCTTCTTCAATCACATCAACAATTTAATCAGAGTCTGGTACTGATCCCGTTTGAGATTCAGTGGCAAAATAAAATAGACACAGCTTTTTCCAAACGATATTCAAAATTTTTTGTGAAATTACATTCCAAGAATATCTAATGATTCTCAAAGCATCTAAAACATTGAATTGTGTCCAAAAATCTTCCATAGAGAGCTCGTTCTGTCTCATAGTTTCATGCAGATTCGCAAATGATTTTCTTTTGTAATAAGCTCTAAATATTTTGTTGACTTCCTGATCCATCGGTTGAGACAAACTAATTGTGTTTGGAGCCAAAAATAACACTTTCATGAGTGTGTCGAAATTAGTTAAAGTAGTAGGAGGATGTCCAGGTGCATTATAAATTAATAGGAATTACTTTAAAAGAAATTTGTTTAGACCGACAATAACGTTCAACTAAAGGTATGAGATGATGATCAAACCAGTCCTCAAAAAAGGAGCTTCTCAACCAAACCCTACGATTTGACTTTTAAAGAAACGGCCGAGATAGCTTTAGAAATATTTTTTAATGCCTTTGGATTTACTGAGCGATAAACTAAAAGAAGTTGCGCCTTATAGTCACCAGCTGTATTTGCGCCAACCATCACTGTTAATCGGTCTTCGGCGGCCTTAAAACCTTGATATATTTTTCCTTTATGCGCTATAAAAGTTCTCTTAGACATTTTCTTCCAGAACAAGCAACTTTCTTCGTAACTCAGACAGCATGATTTAAAACCGCGTAACTTGGGAATCGCGTAAGACGGAGTAGCGTAAGTCGAGATATTACTCTCTCTCTCTCTCTCTCTCTCTCTCTCTCTCTCTATATATATATATATATATATATATATATATATATATATATATATATATATATATATATATATAATATATATAAATATCGCAATATGTATTATTGTGAATTAATAAAGAACTAAGTCAAAATACAAATACAAGAATTATAATTTAATTTACAATTCAAAGCTTTTCGTTGGCTAACAGTACCAACATCATCAGGAATATTAAACATTCATATATATATATATATATATATATATATATATATGTGTGTGTGTGTGTGTGTGTGATGAATAGTCATAATCTAGAGTACATGTGTTCATTCTGCAGTGCATAAAATCGCAGTTCCGACGTTTTGCTAGAATTTCATCCAGCATTGACGAGGTGAACCCAACAACACTTGAAGGGCGAGATACCAGATATACTCCAGGTGTACTCCAGATTATAACTATTCATCACATTTTTCCATCCCTGATGGAATACCTATCAACATATATATATATATATATATATATATATATATATATATATATATATATATATATATATATATATTTTAAAACCACATAGGTTATTCAAATACAAGAATATTTATTAATTTATATCCTAAATATAAATAAGAATATTATAAATATATAATATAAGAATATTATTACAAATATATATAAGAATGTTTATTAATTGGATATAAATTAATAAATATTCTTGTATTTGAATAACCTATGTTGTTTTAAATTATTAAACAAGAAAACGTATTTTATATTTATATATATATATATATATATATATGTGTGTGTGTGTGTGTATATATATATATGTATATATATATATATATATATATATATATATATATATATATATATATATATATATATATATATCACTTTCACTATATGTACTTAAACAAGAATCTTACTTGGTATTTTTACTTGGTATGTTTAAGTACATATAGTGAAAGTGATAAGTGAATACAAGAAAACAGTGTTGCAAAGCTACAAATATATATATATATATATATATATATATATATATATATATATATATATATATATATACGAGTATATATATATTATAACTTGACTTTTGTTATAATTATAATTTATTTTTAATGTTATTTATTTACCTTACCTATCCAATGTCACACCTTCAGGTTTATAATGAATTAACAATCTTATAATTTTTAAACATCACTTGCATTTATTTCTTTACACGTTGTACCAAATATATATTAAATATTTCGCAGTGACAGGATTGATATCTTAACTAACATTACAATTATAATGGTGGACTTTGAGGCTTTAGAATTCTAATAAAATAATATAACAAAGATAATAAATTCTGTAGTAAAATTTTGTAGTTGCTCTCGGGTCGCTAATAGAGGAACTTTGCTTCTTAAATTAGAAATGGTGAAACTAGATTAAATTTTATAAATGGTAATGAAATTAAATTTGTTCTGAACTAAAATATAGATATCTGTTGGCTACACTTATATTCAAATAACACCTATCGTTCTGAAGAGTCCCTGGAATCTTGGCCTTTGTTACCTTCTGCACTTACACTTGACACACACAAAAAAACTTAGTTTATATTTCTAAAAAAAACTTTTACGCCGCACTTTTTAAAATTTACTTATAAAAAACTCTTTACTTAATTTAACAATTTATTCTTTTTACAACACTCCCATCCTTGTCCCCACCAATCCGTCTGCCTTCTTCTCGAGTTCCCTTAAAAACGTCCTCCTACGTCTCCCGATCATTTAGTTTTTATGAAATCCCTAAAACTGGTAGTGACCAATGTGTTCTTTGTAAGTTCCCACAGTTTCCATCTAACGGTACACGGTTATTTTCCAAGGCTATATCGATCAGTGGATTTTCCTGTCCTAATAAGTTTGGACCCTTCTATTGTCAAATTGCCGGCACACAGTTTATAGATTTCTAATGGATGGTACCTGCTTTATCGGCGCTTTACAAGACTATTTGTGTCTTTCTTTACTAAATCCTATAGATATTTATTTTAGCAACTAACTGAATTTACTCTAAAGCCTCGTACTTTATGTTATAATATATATATATATATATATATATATATATATATATATATATATATATATATATTTCATGTTGTCCATTATGTTTCCGTTGCACTGACTTTATGAAGTTATTATTATTATTTGTAAATAATTTTTTCCACCACTAAGTGCAATAATTTTACTTTTTATGATGAGGCACCTCTCGGTCACTTGACCATTGTCGAATCACTGAATTGATTTTCTCTATTTTTCCGGTGTGGATATTCGGTTCGTGATGTTGGTATTTGTTGACGTCATACATGTTTCTTCTTGAGTATCGTGTATATTGTTTTTGAATAGTACGTCGTCTGCATATGATATCTCTAGGTTTATTAAATTGTTGTGGGCTCTACATAAATGTGGTATTTTTCTAGTGAGTTTAGTTATATTTGGTTATTATTTATTTCAAGTATGGTCAAGTTATTTTAGTAACATATCGTATATTTTCGCAATTTGTTGTATATATTTGTTATTTTATCTATTTTCTTATTGGTGTATTTATATTTTAGGTAAATTTTTTATTTTTATTATTTTTGTATTCAGGTTGTAGTGTTGTGTTGAGGTTATGTTTTTTTTTGTAAATTTATTCTATATGTTTTTATAAGATGTTTGTTGTATCCATTTTCTATTGCTATTTTTGTAATGTTATGTAATTCTTCATTTAATTTTTGTTTGTTATCTTATGAGTATTGTATTGCTTAATTTATCATGTAACTGTAAGTGTTAATTTTGTGTATCCAGAGGTCGTTAGATTTGTAGTGCATTGTGGTGTTGTTGGAAGTTGGTTTTCTGTGTACTGTAGTTTATATTTTATAATTTTTTATATTTAATGTAATGTCAAGCTAGTTAATTGTTCTGTTCCGGTTTCTGTTTCGAAGGTGAATTGTATGTTTTCGTTGTATGTATTTAATTTGTTTAGTATTATGATGTGTTCGTTGTGAATGGTAGAATGGTATATTACAAGTATATCATCTACGTATCTTGTTCATAGCACAATATTTTGTATGTTTAGTATAGGTTAAATTATTATTTGTTCAAAGTGTTGTAGTTATATTTCTGACATGACTGATGATATGGGTGATCCCATGGGGAGTCCAGTTGTTTGTCTTTAGTATTTATTGTTAAATTGGAAGTATTTTGGTTACATATGTGTATGATTAGTTTAATAATACTATTTATTGTGATTTCTTTTTCATTATTGTCTTTAGTTTGTTTTTAATATTTCTATGGCCTCTTCTGTTGGGATACTAGGGTACATGTTGGTTATGTCCTAACTAATTATTATTGTGTCGCTGTTTGTTTCTAGGTTTTTTATTTTATTAAATAATTCGTAGACATTTTTTATATTGTAGTGTTGTTGGTATGTATTTTAGATCTTATTATTTTGTCTAGTATTTTTGCGATTATGTAAGATGGTGCTGTTTTGAAATTTATAAGTGCTATAAATGGTGTGTTAGGTTTATGGATTTTAGGTATGCCTGTTAATATTGGTGCACATGGTTTGAATGGGTAAAATCTTGTGGGGTATTTTTAATTTATTTTTATAGTTTAGGGTATTTCTGTGTGTGACTATTAGGTTTTTTATTGTTTTAGGGTGTTTGTTAGTTGGGTCTGGGATTTGTACATATTTATTTTCTTTTATGTGGTTTGTCATTGAATTGATGTATTGGGTATTTTCAATTATTACTGGTGTGTTTGGTTAAAGTTCAGATAGGCATAAGCTATTGTTAACGTGATTACATAAGTAATTATTGAGTAACTGAGTGTAAAATATTAACTTACTTGCTGATGTGTTTCGAAAAATTAGTTTCATTGACAAAGCCAACCTACTGCTTGTAATAGTTAGGTTTATTAATGAAAGAATGTTATGAAATATGTGGGCAAGTAAGTTAATGGTTTTCACTCAGTTACTCATTAATTACTTATGAATAAATAGATTTGCAACTTGGAAAATAAACTCAATAGCTGGAATAGAATTGTAGGTAAAAAGATTATTTCTTATTTTATCTATAGATACCAACTCCCGGGCATATCTGATGCTTTTATATAATAATTTATGTGTGTCATATGGCGTCACATCTCAACATCAATGCTGCAGCAAACTTGAGCCATAAATTAGGGTAGAATACTTCACTATAATGAACTATAATTTTTATATCTTTTAAATCACCACACATAAGTCAATAAACCAATTGCGTGATTTTTTTTCTATCTGTTCTGTTCAGAAGGTTAGGTGTATATTGCAAACACAAAAGTTTCAAACTATTTGAGTGCAAAAATAGCTTGTTTGCAACTTTTTTGTTTCAAACCAAAAGGTTGAAACTGAAATGCTACAAACAAACGTAACACTTTGAAACTTTCTAGTTCCACACGGCAGAGTAAACAGTGTTAAACACACTCTTAAATGAATGCCATTCATCTTTCAATTTTAATTCATAATATTGTTTTTTAAAACCTATGCACCTATTAAACTAAGGTGACTAATAAGACTAGATAAACTATTATCACTAAGGTGAATTATTGTTCAGTTTTTAATTCTCAAACTGCTCATTTCTTCTAATGTACTCTGGTTACGAGACTTTTTAGGGGTTGATTTTGAAGTATTCAATTCCTGAATCCTACGTCCATCAAGAGATCACTGTCTGATGAGTCAGGATAAAATCTTATTGTCCTTCAGCAAATAGTTTTGAAAATAAAGAGGTAACTGTGTAGTCTACAGTGATTTCTTGAATTTTATATATGGTTGATGTCTATAAAACAATCAATGCTAGATCGCATTGTTCAATAATTCGATAGCTGTATATTACAGGAAATTGAGTACTTATCAGGTATATTTTTTGGATTCCATCTCTTACAAAATCTACTTCACATAGCAGTGTATCTTCTTTATATAGACGGTATCTATAAAAATGGAGCTATATAATGCGAGTAATATAGCTACAATGGTAAAAATTAAAACAGGTTACTCTAATTCTCACTACACATTAGTTTATTAAAACAAACATACTAGTTTATTGAAACAAAGAAACTAGTTTCGACGGCGATGCTGCTTTCATCAGTGCTTGGCTACTACTGATAAAGTAATAATAACTTGGCTTAACCTATTAATGAAACCGATTGCTCCATTTACAAAACCTTTACTAAAGTCATTATTGGATTATAACAAACATTTCAAGATCTTTAGATAAACCTCTTTAATTAGTTAATGTTTTTAGATATAATTGAGTTAATAGAGTATTTTATTTAATAGTGATAACTAGTAACTCACGTGAAGATGGAATCAACAAATATTAGTATTTTATTTGTCTAATTGCATCAAAACTTTGGTATTGTACTACAAGCTGTAAATTTGTCTACAGATTCTCTTTGTTCTGTAATGTTTATATTCACATATTCACAAATCTGAGGCAATATAACAAAAATACAAACCAGGATACATTCATTTAAACAGCTTCAGTCGAGTTCTTAAAGAGTTATCCATCATATCAAGTTAATTTATTGAACCAGATTTGTAAACCTAGTGAGGTTTAAAGTTCCAATCAATGTCTTAATTTCTCAATTATCTCATACCTTTCCTATTATCTTAACCTACTGATTATTCTATACAGTATGATCTCAGCATTCAGAGCTAATTGCTGCAGACATGGACGGATTTACAGGTTTTTTTCTGGACCGCACTAAGTTGCCTTAAGGGTTTTAAATGGGTCCTGAGATATTCTCCTCTTTGAAACAGAGAACTTTTAAAAGCTTATCGACAATAAGCCACCATCTAAAAAACTTACATTATAAAGTACATGTTTTAAACGTCTTTTAAGTTAGGGTATGGTATTCAAAGATATGATTCTCATAGAATACAAATCGGAGGCTTTAGGACTTACAGCTTTCCCAAATTTAAAGGTTTTCGAATTTTGCAGTCATAAGTCCAAAAATAAGCATGATTTTGTTTCTATGAGAAACATAACGTTAATATCAAATTTCGTCTGAAACAATTCCCAAAATCCATTTTGAACATCATGACTTGTAAGATTGATATAAGGTTTTTCTTAATACATAAATATTTTTTTTTTAAACTAACAGTCATATTTAGAAAATAGCTTGAATATGATCCAAATAACAACTGATAATGCTTAGTATAAATCTTGTCATTACTGTTATTATTTTTGAAGTATTTTAACCAGTTCATTGTCTGCGTTTGTCTATAAAAAAATAATACACCTGTCCAGAAAGTTGTGGGGGGCGGTGTCCCTGCTTGCCCCCCCTTAACACCGCCCATGACTGCAGCGGATTGTTCAGATTACTGAAACGTTTGGATTACAGAAAATAGCTATGTATGTATTTGGGAAAAATACTGAAAAATGATTCAACAACATGGAAGCACAAACTATTTTTACTGAGTTTGTTTACATATGTTGTTATTTTTAATTACTTAAAAATGCATTTTATTCGAAATTTGATTGATAGTTAAAAATTTTTTTATGTTATTTTTTGCTAACACTTCTGCAGAAACATTTTCACCGCTTCATCTGTCAGACATTGTAAGATTAAGACTTGATGCCACGGTATATTGTTTTTTTCTGTTGTCCACTCAGATAGTGATTGAAATGAGACATTGCTATCTCATGCTTCATTGGTTCTTCAACTTGTCTTTCATCTTCCTCTTCATTGGCAGTGACTTTTGCAACGCTATGTATGATTCCCTCATTAGTTTAAATATTTAATTCATGCTCCTCATGACCTCCAACCCATTCATCTACATCTGTATCATTCGCTAAAGCATCAGGGTTTATACTTTCAGTCTAAGTCAAAATCATCTCTTGGCTGACACCATAAGTATAGCCTGTTGATAGTATTTCATAGATATTTTCTTTCCCCAACAATGAAATCCACATATTGCGTATGGTCTTTAATTGAACAGCCTTTCAAGCTGCAGCTAAGAATAACACATCTTTGAGATTCAAATATTTTAATGTTGTAACGATTCCTTTTTTTGAGCAACTGCAAGTGAGAGTAGAGCTGAACGCTAATGGAAATTGATTATTTGGATCATGTTTTGGTACATTGGTTGTAGCATATTCGTACAGCTAGTTGGAAAAAAACACAGTTATTTTTCCGTCATCGCTGACGTGCATGTGGATAGCCAGGGCAGGTATCTAAAAAGAGAATGACTTTTTGTTCCAGATTCATGGATTCCAAATGCTTTTTCACTGGTGTTAAAAATTAAGGTGTTCATCCAAGCTTTTGCCTGACCATTTTGAAGAACAGGCAGTTAAAAATTCTTGAAAGCACAAAGCTTTTTTCCCAATCTCAAGTATCTGAAGCTTATGACTTTCTGTTGCATTGGAACAAGGCATGAAATATCAGCTCTTTAGATATTTTTCGACCAGGGGTGTGAGATTCGTGTTGATAAATAAACTTGTTTCCTAGCAGAACTAGACCACTCTTATCTATATTGAAATCTGCTCAGGAAAAGGATTATGAGGTGTGATTCTTTCATAAAATTTATGCTTAAATATGTCTACTGCTGAGCTCTCACATGATAACTTCTTGCCAGTTATGTTAAGGTAACGAATACTATGTTTTTTTTTAATATGTCAAGCCTGCCATCATTCGCCTCCATGAAATCAGTTACATAGTGATGGATTTTTGTTTGGAAATTTTGTTTATTCAATTGGACCTGAAAAAGGAGTGTGAAGTGAACGTTCCTGTAAAACCACTCATAAATAGCTTAATCAAAAAGTGGATAACTATTTGTGATCATTATCTGCCTTTTATCTGTACCTTCCTTTGAAGCTGATGCTTATGAAAGATATTTTGCATGATTATTTTTCAATCAGTGATTGTTTTACCATCATTAAACTCACAGGCCAGATTGAAGAAGTTTCTTGAAAAGCAAGAATACAACTGACTAAAGTCACTGTTAAGTATCCCACACTATTAATTGAACTAAGGGTGATTTATTTGAAAACTGCAAAGAGAACAACATAAAACAATTCCAGGAAATGCAATTGTGCAGCTGAATGTTTTTCACGGAACCCCTTCCTGTCTCGTTTCATTCATAGAAATAATTTCCGCAATTGTCTTTCCACTAACCTCAGACACTAAATTTGTTATACATAAAATAGCTAATTTTCACCTATTCGGATTACTAGAATGTTTCGAGCATTGAAGTTCGGATTGCCAAGATTACACTGTATAATAATTAAGAAAAGGGGAAATAGTGAAATACATAACAATTATACATCATTCAAATAATATGTTGTTTGTTAAATTTTCGGCCTACAGCGAAATATAGAACCATTGTAGGAGTTATTGTTTTTGTATTTTATTTCTCTTTTTGTGGTCGTCAAGGTGCATTAGACATCACTCATTTTTAAACTTGAATTAAGTCTTAGCTGCTACTATACGCTCATTAGGGTCTGTCACAAAACCTTAAAACTTGGTTACACCTTGATTAAATTCAATTCAAACCTCTTTTCCATCGTAGTCATCTTTGTTTTGTTCGGAATCGAACATCATTTTACAAATACCTGGTCTAAAAAAACATCTTTTCATTTGGCTTCTGATGATTGGGGAAATTTTTCACTCAGATACATAAAACATACTCCATCTTTAGGCAGACATCTCACAAACTGTTTCATTAAGTCTAACCTGATGTGTAAAGGTGGAAGTAGAACCTTTTGGATCTACCTCAGTTTTGTACAAATTGTTCATCTTACCAGGATTTAAAACCTTTCTTACTGGCCATTGTTTTGTGGACAAATGTTTATCTCTTGCTGTACTATAACATTCACAAATAAAACATGGACATTTTGTAAATATTTTTTACTGAGCAAGGATTATGCAAACAACTTTTAAACCTACACAGAGTATTCAATTGTGAGCTGAATAGCTGATTTTCTGAGGAATCGTATCAAGATTTTCGTATGTTTCCTTCATGTGGAGCGAATGAGCAATAGGAAGTGAACTGAAAGTGTTTCCATTGTGAAAATGTTCAGCTTTTAAACTAGTTGATGATGGGTCTATAAAAAGCCTCCAATCATCATTATTATACTCAATAACGAATTTGTTTATTAGACCAAAAATATAATTACAATAGACTAAATCCCCTTCCTGCTGAAAAACTGAGAAAACTGTTGATCTTTAAACCTAAATTTGTAAATGTAAGTATCAATGGGGCGATAATTTTTTTCCTTTTATTTTGAGTCAAGCAACTGTGCTTTTTCATTTGTTATACCCAAATGTCTCACGAAGTCATCCAACTCAACTTACGTAAACAGCTGTGGTTATAAATTTTTCGAAGAACATTGGAATTCATCATAGTTCTCTTCGTCAGATTCTAATTCAGTGGTCTTTAAAATGTCATCAATACACTACATAAGAAAGCTCCTGTACAGGCAGTCAATGTCCATGTTCTACGGACGTATAGTGGACAGAAGGTTTGGATGAAGAATCACTTTCATATTATTTGAGGTTATAACTAACTCGTTTCACAAAATAAAGCAATAAATAATAACATCATCCTAAATGAAATCAACAATTTACACCCTAACATAAAATTCACCATGGAAGAAGAAATAAACAATAAAATTAACTATTTAAACCTAACAATAACCAGAGATACAAATAACATTGAATACTCAATTTATAGGAAATCCATACAAACCATTAATGCAATACCAAACCACTCTAACCATCCCCCACAACATAAAATGGCTGCTTACAACTCACTCTTATACAGAATGCTAAAACTACCTTTAAAAAAATGAAGAACAAGCAAAAGAAAAACAAATAATATATCAAATAGCCCAAAAAATGGATGCAATAAAAAAAACTATAGATAAATTAGAATTTAAAATATTAAATAAATTAAAACAACCTACAATCGAACTACAAACAACAACAAAATGGGCCACATTCATATACACATGAAACAACATAAAAGGAATAACTAAAATACTAAAAAATAATAATATTAACATAGCTTACAAAAACACAGGGAACATAATCAATAAAATAAATCAACCTGAAAAACTATGTCCCACACTTAATAACGGAATATACAAAATAGAAAAAAAAAATTAAAAGACAGATATCAAGAACACCTCAATGCATACATCAAACTTTAAACTGACAACTCAAACTTAGCTACACACGCCATCAAAAACAAACACACATTCCCCACATTAGAAAACGTACACCTAATAAAAAGTACAAAAAGGCCTCAAAATGACAATCTGGGAACAACTACAAATTTACAAACAAAAATAATATCATAAATGAACAAATACAAATAAAATAAAAAAACGATAAATTATTTGACCTAATAGATAAAATCAACCCCAACACAAATTAAAAAGGCTATCCAGTGAGGTAAATCCGAAAATAGAACAATAGCGGTACACCACACCTTGTGATAACGGAAATTCATAGCACTCAGTCTACTACAACCCTAGGTCAGTGATGCATCGATAATGCTCGATATATATATATATATATATATATATATTTCTATTATCTCTAAATGAGGCTCTTCTCAACCTATTACAATATGCAATGAGTCAAGAGAGTATACAGAATTTCATCCTGAAGTTAAAAGCTAGAACAGTAGGCCTACTAAAAAAGGAGATGACGAATATAGACTTGGACAAATAAGTCCTTACGTAGAAGATATCGTTGTTTAGCATAAACAACAACAAGGTTGACTGCTACAGTGGCTCACGACAATATATTACGTTTAGTGTAGAATGAGCTATTGTCCAGAACAAGAACCCTTCTAATATTGAACGAAAACCACTTTTGACCTAGTTTAAGGTAGCTAAAAAAGCATAGCGACAATACAATTATTTCTTTTACTTAGGTTTTGTCAATAATTAATATTATCATAAAAGTTTGATTATGTTTGGATTTTTTTAAAAACTGTTTTGGGGCCACTACTTGAGAACACTAAAGAAACCACCATGATTGAGTTCTGTGCCACGAGCTACTGCCTACTTTACCCTTTTGATCCCGGGACATTTTACTCATTATCTACTCTAGTCCCGGCCATGATTTAATGAAAATGTAGTGCTTTGACAAAACTTACAACAAAATTTTTATTTGTCATTGGATTTTCATGATTTAAAAAAAAAAATACTTCTCTAAGACTCTACTGTAACATGCACTTTCCACGAATTATAAGAAACATGCAAAAAAAATTATGACAATAATGTTACTTACTAAAAAAACTTTTTCAAAACATTTCTGTTTCCATTTTATATTGAGTATATAAAATTGAAAACCAGTTCCTAAATAAAAGTATCTTATCTTTGTACACATAGAAATAATTTTTTTCAAAATTTTTATTCAATTCTATATACACACAACGAAGATATTGGTTTATAACTAAAATGTGCACATTTAGTTCCACAGCACAACATTGCGAAAAATACATTAAAATGTATAAAAATAAGAGTAATTAAATTATTCACTTGTAAGATTACAAAATAAACACGAATAATTCTATTTTAGCTTTTATCAAATGTTTTTTTATGTTATCTCATTGTCACAAAAAAAGGTTTTCATATTATATACACTAACACTTGTAGATAAATCACTACAACCAATAATAAACTTGTCGTAAACACTGTAATCACTAATTTTCCAAATAAAAAGACGAACATCAAAACTGCACATCAAAATTGTGAACAAAAAACTGATTACTCGGTCACCACTACCAACAATTATAGCTGACGTGGTACTTGGCGCCGAGCATGCTACAGTCATCAAGTTTGAACTAAAACAGAGTTGCTATATCAAACTAGAAGTGCCTTTAAGTACTATAACGTTGTGAACGAGTTCGCTACGAATGGAAATATATAGAAGAATTATTTTACCGTTTATATGATATTTAAAAAAATATTTTGAGAACATCCGAAAATTCGGACTTTGAAATCAGAAGGTATTTTTAAACATTGTTTTAGAGCCACTACTTTAAGACACTAAAAAATCCACCGTGATTGAGTTTTGTGCCACGCGCCACTGCCGACTTAAGCTCAGACTTGATGTAAATTTGAAATTGTTCGGTGTTCAATTTTCCCCCACACCAAGCTTTCACAGTAAAGGCACGTTTACACCAGAGTTGGCAAATTGAAGTTGATAGAAGATAGTTTATAGAAAACTAAAAGTGGCTCTTCTCAAATTAGAGTAACAAGTGGAAGTTTTATTGTAAAAGACTAAATGCTGCTCTTCTCAAATTAGAGTAACAAATGGAAGATTTATTGTAAAAGACTAAAAGTTGATCTTCTCTAATTACAGTAACAAATGTAAGTTTTATTGTAAAAGACTAAATTTTGCTCTTCTCAAATTAGAGTAACAAGTGAAAGTTATATTGTAAAAGACTAAATGGTGCACTTCTCAAATTAGAGTAACAAGTGAAAGATTTATTTTTAAAAGACTAAATGTTGTTCTTCTCAAATTAGAGTAACAAGTGGAAGATTTATTGTAAAAGACTAGATGTTGCTCTTCTCAAATTAGACTAACAAGTGGACGTTTTATTGTAAAATACTAAATTTTGCTCTTCTCAAATTAGAGTAACAAGTAAAGGATTTATTGTAAAAGATTAAAATTTGCTCTTCTCAAATTAGAGCAACAAGTGGACGTTTTATTGTAAAAGACTAAAAGACTGTTGCGCTTCTCAAATGAGAATAACAAGTGGGAAGATTTATTGTAAAAGACTAAATGTTGCTCTTCTCTAATTTGAGTAACAAGTGAAAGATTTATTGTAAAAGACTTAATGTTGCTCTTCTCAAATTAGAGTAATAAGTGAAAGTTTTATTGTAAAAGACTAAATGTTGGTCTTCTCTAATTAGAGTAACAAGTGGAAAATTTATTGTAAAAGACTAAATGTTGCTCTTCTCAAATTAGAGTAACAAGTGGAAGATTTATTGTAAAAGACTAAATGTTACTTATCTCAAATTAGAGTAACAAGTGGAAGATTTATTGTAAAAGACTAAATGTTACTTATCTCAAATTAGAGTAACAAGTGGAAGATTTATTGTAAAAGACTAAATATTGCTCTTCTCAAATTAGAGTAACAAGTGGATGATTTATTGTAAAAGACTAAATGTTGCTTTTCTCAAATTAGATTAACAAGTGGAAGATTTATTGTAAAAGACTAAATGTTGCTCTTCTCAAATTAGAGTAACAAGTGGATGATTTATTGTAAAAGACTAAATGTTGTTCTTCTCAAATTAGAGTAACAAGTGGAAGATTTATTGTAAAAGACTAAATGTTGCTCTTCTCAAATTAGGTAACAAGCGAAAGTTTTATTGTAAAAGACTAGATGTTGCTCTTCTCAAATTAGAGTAACAAGTGGAAGATTTATTGTAAAAGACTAAATGTTGCTCTTCTCAAATTAGAGTAACAAGTGGAAGATTTATTGTAAAAGACTAAATTTTGCTCTTCTCAAATTAGAGTAACACGTGGAAGATTTATTGTAAAAGACTAAATGTTGCTCTTCTCAAATTAGAGTAACAAGTGGACGTTTTATTGTAAAATACTAAATTTTGCTCTTCTCAAATTAGAGTAACAAGTAAAGGATTTATTGTAAAAGATTAAAATTTGCTCTTCTCAAATTAGAGCAACAAGTGGACGTTTTATTGTAAAAGACTAAAAGACTGTTGCGCTTCTCAAATGAGAATAACAAGTGGGAAGATTTATTGTAAAAGACTAAATGTTGCTCTTCTCAAATTTGAGTAACAAGTGAAAGATTTATTGTAAAAGACTTAATGTTGCTCTTCTCAAATTAGAGTAATAAGTGAAAGTTTTATTGTAAAAGACTAAATGTTGGTCTTCTCTAATTAGAGTAACAAGTGGAAAATTTATTGTAAAAGACTAAATGTTGCTCTTCTCAAATTAGAGTAACAAGTGGAAGATTTATTGTAAAAGACTAAATGTTACTTATCTCAAATTAGAGTAACAAGTGTAAGATTTATTGTAAAAGACTAAATGTTACTTATCTCAAATTAGAGTAACAAGTGGAAGATTTATTGTAAAAGACTAAATATTGCTCTTCTCAAATTAGAGTAACGAGTGGATGATTTATTGTAAAAGACTAAATGTTGCTCTTCTCAAATTAGAGTAACAAGTGGATGATTTATTGTAAAAGACTAAATGTTGTTCTTCTCAAATTAGAGTAACAAGTGGAAGATTTATTGTAAAAGACTAAATGTTGCTCTTCTCAAATTAGGTAACAAGTGAAAGTTTTATTGTAAAAGACTAGATGTTGCTCTTCTCAAATTAGAGTAACAAGTGGAAGATTTATTGTAAAAGACTAAATGTTGTTTTCCTCAAATTAGAGTAACAATTGGAAGATTTATTGTAAAAGACTAAATTTTGCTCTTCTCAAATTAGATTAACAAGTGGAAGATTTATTGTAAAAGACTAAATGTTACTCTTCTCAAATTAGAGTAACAAGTGGAAGATTTATTGTAAAAGACTAAATGTTGCTCTTCTCAAGTTTAAAGCAACAAGTGCCGCGGCTGCCTGTGTCACCATAGCCACCCTACAAGTGCTCTCCGAAGGTATTGCAGATTGTCTAGCGATCCTGGAATCCTTGAAAACCTCTAGAATTATTATCGAACCTTGAAATCCTTGAAAACCCCTAGAGTTTTTTTTTCAAATTCAGTTCTGTTTATTCAACACATTCGCTTCCAAACGACGCATATATGCGACATATAGTTCTTCATAAGAGACGCGTTAAGAATTCCACACAGACCGCGTCAGTGTTTATCTGAATTTCGTTACAGATCAAAACTGAAATGGTGCAATAATAAGTTATTATACTACATAAATACCCAAGACGTATGTTTGTTGAATATATATTTTTGTGTTTGCGGTTTTTAGTGGTTTTTTGGGACAGGGCATATATCAGCCGGCCGGTCTGTAGCGCGAAAATCTTCTCATCATAGTAAAAGCCACTACAGTGCAACCCCTCAAATCGAAACTTCTCGAAATCCGAACGCGATAATGATGAGAGCAAATTTTTAAGAAAATATTTAAATTTAAATTTGCTACAGAAATGTGTAATATATTGAGAATAACACAGTATACACGTAAAAACAGAAATGTCATACAAAGGCTTAAAGCAACAAATGCCCAACTAACTAGTTTGGGTAAGTTAATCATCCTGGACAGTTTGCTTATATAGGCTACATGCCGAAAAAATACAGGCGATATAAATGTTTTTGTATCAGACAAAATATGTTTACATTTGAGCTCACATATACAGTACAGAATATCTACAAACGCGTCCATCACTTGTGATATTTTTACGTCTTTTGTGATAAAAGGTCATTTAGAATACCTTCCAATCGAATAGACTGGTGTTACAATATTTTCTTTGAATGAAGTTCTACAAGTTACAGTATTTAAGATCTAAATAATGATTGCTTGGTATTTCTTTAATTTTTTTACGTAATAAATGGAATTGACCTTGATTAACAGAGAGACAAATTAATTTTAGACATGCCTTTAGACCGATACGAGTTTATCAAACCGTTAAAATATACCACTGAGATTTCGGAGGAATATAGGTAATACGCAGTGTCCCTAATATGAGCGCGCCAGTCCATTTCATCTACCCCGAGCGACATATATGGGACGTTTGTCTATTAATAGAGACCGTGCGGCGCATATTTATGTGAGTCACCCGAGCGACATATATGGGACGTTTGTCTAAGAATTGAGACCGTGCGGCGCATATTTATGTGAGTCACCCGAGCGACATATATGGGACGTTTGTCTAGGAATAGAGACCGTGCGGCGCATATTTATGTGAGTCACCCGAGCGACATATATGGGACGTTTGTCTAGGAATAGAGACCGTGCGGCGCATATTTATGTGAGTCACCCGAGCGATATATATGGGACGTTTGTCTAGGAATAGAGACCGTGCGGCGCATATTTATGTGAGTCAGCTGGATATACCAACAATAAGGTAGAGAATGTGTTACATTTCAGCTGCAGAAAAAAGTAACATGTCTTATTAACAGCTGCCAAATACATTAATATTATAAATGTATATAATTTGCAGCACAAATGTAACGAGTCAGAACAAAATTCTACGACAATATTATAAATATCCCTATTATATTTTATCCGTGTCAGCCGTGTCACATAATTTGTTATGATATATTTAGCACGCATGATGATATATATAATCACACTGACTATGCGAGAGTTTGTTCCCAATCTTATTGTAAATGTCAAATAAACGCCCCCCCCCCTCAAAGACACGATGAAATGCTTTTATGATGCCCACAAAAATAAAAAAATACAAAAGGAAAAAGGGAAGAGAGATACGAAAGAAGAAATAGATAGCCGTAATGCAGAAGATAAAGTTAAAGAAATACAAGCCAAAAAGATATAACTAGCTAAAAGCGTGCAAGTAGAAACTGAATTGTGAAATGTGGAAGAAGAAAAGAATAAAAAAATACTACAAAATCTTAAAATTTGATATGATATAATAATTTCATAACTTTAATGATATATTGAAAAAGGTTAGGAAGAAATATATGTATCTTAAAATGAATTAAGTTAAAATATTTGGATAACATACTGTAATAAGTAAATCATATAAGAATAAAACTGTAAAGTTTTTCATTAATATATATATAATGTTTAATCCAATATTATAAATCTAACATCGAAACTTTTACTTTAAACATATTTTAAAAAATTACTTCTATCCTGGAAATCCGTGAGAAACCCTGGAGGTGACATGATAACTGATCTCCGAGAAGATGACGACGATCCGTTTAGTGGTGAGCTGACGTGCGACGGGAGTGTCAAAACATTTCTGAGAATGTCCAGTAGTGATGTTAAGTATTTGGTTTCAATGATCGGATATAAAATCAAGAAGCAGTATAAGGAGGGGTAACAGTTCTCCACTAGTTTCCAACAAGTTGCATGCACAAAGATATCTTTATGTTTACGGTGAAGAAAGAGTCTGCATGTTACTTAGGTAGGGGGCAGGTTTATACGTCTCTATAAAGCTCTTTGAGAGAGGGACATTGTTGTTGTTAATATGGGGGTGGCAGGTAGATGTCTTTATGTTTTCGGTGGAGAAAGATACTGTGTTTTATTTCAGTAGGGGGCAGGTATATACGTCATTATAAAGCTGGTGAAGAGAGGGACCCGGTGTTTATTAGGGTGGGGGGGGGCAGGTAGATGTATTTATATTTTTGATGGAGAAAGAGACTGTCCTTTATTTAGGTAGGATGGCAGGTATATGAAGCTGGTGGAGAGAGGGACCTAGTTGTTATTTATATGGGGTGGTAGGCAGATATATTGATGTTTTCGGTGGAGAAAGGGACTGTGTTTTATTTCAGTAATGTGGCAGATATATACATTTTATGAAGCTCTTGGAGAGCGGGACCAGGTTGTTATTTAAATGAGACGGAAGATATATATATATATATATATATATATATATATATATATATATATCTGTCGAAGTATCTACTGTCGATTGTTTGTTCCGATTGTTAGGTAACATTGTGTAACTAACACTTCAACAACAGTACTTTGAACGAAGAAATGGCAACAGGTTTTTTACTGCTGAGGTAGCTTGTAAGCTTGGCGTTTGTACTATTAGGTTGAAAGAGTTACTCACCAACGCCGACACATCATTCTTGCAGTTTTGAGCAAAATGAAGAACTTTTCATCATTGGTTTGACTACATTTGGTTAGAATATCGGAAATGCTTAAGTACTTAATATGATAGTTCTAGATACCGTTAAACATTTTTGTCCAAATAGTCTTAATCTATGTAATAAATTTTAGCTTCATTATTGCAGTTCTTCACAACAAAGAGAAATGACTCAATATCGCCTAGACTACATTTGATTAGAAAATCTGAAAACCCCAAGTACATACCATTGTAATGCTACCTTTAAGAAAACAAATAAAATATACTTTTTCTATGTAATGAATATTGCTTCAGGAAATATCATTTTACATGTAATTTCCTATATTTTCAGTTGTGTTTATATGGGAGATTAAAAAAATTTAAAACGGAAGTTTGAATAAAAAAACAATTTTATCAACAGTACTGCAGACGTTCTGGTGGTCAAGAGATGGCAACAGGGTCGTTGCTGTTGGGGTGAATAGAATGATTTGTATTCTTACTTTTAGGTTGAATGAGTAAGATATCAACTCATACCGTAATCCTTGCAGTTTCGAGCAGCAATGAAGGAGGATTCTACATCACCTAGACTAAATTTGACTAGAATATCGTTAAAACTTAAGTACATGATGTTTAATTTATAGATACCATTAAGATATTATGCAAGAATAATGTTATCCTATGTTTTAAAAATTAGCTTCAAGAAAAGTCATTTTACATCTTATTTCCTAAATGCCAGATGTGTTTATGCTACCATTTATAAAAAACATTTAATACAAAATCTGTACGTAATGAATGATAGTAAATAAAAAATCAATAGCCTATATAAGATCATAAAATTATTTAAAGAGTTTAACCTTGTAATTAATTAGCTTCAATATTTTTACATTTTGGTAGTATATACACTATGACTTAGATATAAGGTTGAGGCAAATGAGAAACTCCGAGTATCTACTTTCAATTGTTAGGTAACGTTGTGCAACTAACACTTCAACAACAGACTTTTGGGCGAAGAAATGGCAACAGGTTTTTTACTACTGAGTTGACTTGTAAGTTTGGCGTTTGTGCTATTATTTTAGAAGAGTTACTCACCAACGCCGACACATCATTCTTGCAGTTTTGCGCAAAATGAAGAACTTTTCATCATCGGTTAGACTACATTTGGTTAGAATATCGAAAATGCTTAAGTACCTAATATGTTACTTCTAGATACCGTTAAATATTTTTGTCCAATTAGTCGTAATCTATGTAATAAATTTTAGCTTGATTATTGCAGTTCCTCACAACAAAGAGAAATGACTCAATATCGCCTGGACTACATTTGATTAGAAAATCAGAAAACCCCAAGTACATACAATTGTAAAACTAGCTTTAAGAAAACATACAAAAATATTCCTTTTTCTATGTAATGAATATTGCTTCAGGAAATATCATTTTACATGTAATTTCCAGTATTTTCAGTTGTGTTTATAAGAGAGATTAAAAAAATTGAAAACGGATGTTTGAATAAAAAAACAATTTTATCAACAGTACTGCAGACGTTCTGGTGGTCAAGAGATTGCAACAGGGTCGTTGCTGTTGGGGTGAATGGTATGCTTTGTATACTTACTTTTATGTTGAATGAGTAAGATATTAACTCATACCGTAATCCTTGCAGTTTTGAGCACCAATGAAGGAGGATTCTACATCATCCAGACTAAATTTGATTAGAATATCGTTAAAACGTAAGTACACAATGTTTAATTTATAGATACCATTAGGAATTATGCCAGAATAGTGTTATTCTATTATTAAAAATTAGCTTCAAGCAATGTCAATATACTTTTAATTTCCTAACTGCCAGATGCGTTTATGCTACCATTTATAAAAAACATGTAATACAAAATCTCTACGTAATGAATGATAGTAAATAAAAGATCAGTAGCCTATATCAGATTATAAATTTATTTAAAGAGTTTAATCTTGTAATTAATTAGCTTTAATATTTTTACATTTTGGTAGTGTATACACTACGACTTAGATTTAAGGTTGAGGCAAAGAAGAACCTTGGAGTATCTACTATCAATAGTTTGTGCCAATTGTTAGTTCTGATTGTTAGGTAAAGTTGTGTAACTAACACTTCAACAACAGTCTTTCGGGCGAAGAAATGGCAACAGGTTTTTTACTACTGAGTTGACTTGTAAGTTTGGCGTTTGTACTATTAGGTTGGAAGAGTTACTCACCAACGCCGACACATCATTTTTGCAGTTTTGCGCAAAATGAAGAACTTTTCATCATCGGTTAGACTACATTTGGTTAGAATATCGAAAATGCTTAAGTACCTAATATGTTACTTCTAGATTCCGTTAAATATTTTTGTCCAAATAGTCGTAATCTATGTAATAAATTTTAGCTTGATTATTGCAGTTCCTCACAACAAAGAGAAATGACTAAATATCGCCTGGACTACATTTGATTAGAAAATCTGAAAACCCCAAGTACATACAATTGTAATGCTAGCTTTAAGAAAACATACAAAAATATTCCTTTTTCTATGTAATGAATATTGCTTCAGGAAATATCATTTTACATGTAATTTCCTATATTTTCAGTTGTGTTTATAAGAGAGATTAAAAAAATTGAAAACGGATGTTTGAATAAAAAAACAATTTTATCAACAGTACTGCAGACGTTCTGGTGGTCAAGAGATGTCAACAGGGTCGTTGCTGTTGGGGTGAATGGTATGCTTTGTATACTTACTTTTATGTTGAATGGGTAAGATATCAACTCATACCGTAATCCTTGCAGTTTTGAGCACCAATGAAGGAGGATTCTACATCACCTAGACTAAATTTGATTAGAATATCGTTAAAACGTAAGTACACAATGTTTAATTTATAGATACCATTAGGAATTATGCCAGAATAGTGTTATTCTATTATTAAAAATTAGCTTCAAGCAATGTCAATATACTTTTAATTTCCTAACTGCCAGATGCGTTTATGCTACCATTTATAAAAAACATGTAATACAAAATCTCTACGTAATGAATGATAGTAAATAAAAGATCAGTAGCCTATATCAGATTATAAAATTATTTAAAGAGTTAATTCTTGTAATTAATTAGCTTTAATATTTTTACATTTTGGTAGTATATACACTACGACTTAGATTTAAGGTTGAGACAAAGGAGAACCTTGGAGTATCTACTATCAATAGTTTGTGCCAATTGTTAGTTCTGATTGTTAGGTAAAGTTGTGTAACTAACACTTCAACAACAGTCTTTTGGGCGAAGAAATGGCAACAGGTTTTTTACTACTGAGTTGACTTGTAAGTTTGGCGTTTGTACTATTAGGTTGGAAGAGTTACTCACCAACGCCGACACATCATTTTTGCAGTTTTGCGCAAAATGAAGAACTTTTCATCATCGGTTAGACTACATTTGGTTAGAATATCGAAAATGCTTAAGTACCTAATATGTTACTTCTAGATACCGTTAAATATTTTTGTCCAAATAGTCGTAATCTATGTAATAAATTTTAGCTTGATTATTGCAGTTCCTCACAACAAAGAGAAATGACTAAATATCGCCTGGACTACATTTGATTAGAAAATCTGAAAACCCCAAGTACATACAATTGTAATGCTAGCTTTAAGAAAACATACAAAAATATTCCTTTTTCTATGTAATGAATATTGCTTCAGGAAATATCATTTTACATGTAATTTCCTATATTTTCAGTTGTGTTTATAAGAGAGATTAAAAAAATTGAAAACGGATGTTTGAATAAAAAAACAATTTTATCAACAGTACTGCAGACGTTCTGGTGGTCAAGAGATGGCAACAGGGTCGTTGCTGTTGGGGTGAATGGTATGCTTTGTATACTTACTTTTATGTTGAATGAGTAAGATATCAACTCATACCGTAATCCTTGCAGTTTTGAGCACCAATGAAGGAGGATTCTACATCACCTAGACTAAATTTGATTAGAATATCGTTAAAACGTAAGTACACAATGTTTAATTTATAGATACCATTAGGAATTATGCCAGAATAGTGTTATTCTATTATTAAAAATTAGCTTCAAGCAATGTCAATATACTTTTAATTTCCTAACTGCCAGATGCGTTTATGCTACCATTTATAAAAAACATGTAATACAAAATCTCTACGTAATGAATGATAGTAAATAAAAGATCAGTAGCCTATATCAGATTATAAAATTATTTAAAGAGTTAATTCTTGTAATTAATTAGCTTTAATATTTTTACATTTTGGTAGTATATACACTACGACTTAGATTTAAGGTTGAGGCAAAGGAGAACCTTGGAGTATCTACTATCAATAGTTTGTGCCAATTGTTAGTTCTGATTGTTAGGTAAAGTTGTGTAACTAACACTTCAACAACAGACTTTTGGGCGAAGAAATGGCAACAGGTTTTTTACTACTGAGTTGACTTGTAAGTTTGGCGTTTGTACTATTAGGTTGGAAGAGTTACTCACCAACGCCGACACATCATTTTTGCAGTTTTGCGCAAAATGAAGAACTTTTCATCATCGGTTAGACTACATTTGGTTAGAATATCGAAAATGCTTAAGTACCTAATATGTTACTTCTAGATACCGTTAAATATTTTTGTCCAAATAGTCGTAATCTATGTAATAAATTTTAGCTTGATTATTGCAGTTCCTCACAACAAAGAGAAATGACTAAATATCGCCTGGACTACATTTGATTAGAAAATCTGAAAACCCCAAGTACATACAATTGTAATGCTAGCTTTAAGAAAACATACAAAAATATTCCTTTTTCTATGTAATGAATATTGCTTCAGGAAATATCATTTTACATGTAATTTCCTATATTTTCAGTTGTGTTTATAAGAGAGATTAAAAAAATTGAAAACGGATGTTTGAATAAAAAAACAATTTTATCAACAGTACTGCAGACGTTCTGGTGGTCAAGAGATGGCAACAGGGTCGTTGCTGTTGGGGTGAATGGTATGCTTTGTATACTTACTTTTATGTTGAATGAGTAAGATATCAACTCATACCGTAATCCTTGCAGTTTTGAAGACCAATGAAGGAGGATTCTACATCACCTAAACTAAATTTGATTAGAATATCGTTAAAACGTAAGTACACAATGTTTAATTTATAGATACCATTAGGAATTATGCCAGAATAGTGTTATTCTATTATTAAAAATTAGCTTCAAGCAATGTCAATATACTTTTAATTTCCTAACTGCCCTATGCGTTTATGCTACCATTTATAAAAAACATGTAATACAAAATCTCTACGTAATGAATGATAGTAAATAAAAGATCAGTGGCCTATATCAGATTATAAAATTATTTAAAGAGTTTAATCTTGTAATTAATTAGCTTTAATATTTTTACATTTTGGTAGTGTATACACTACGACTTAGATTTAAGGTTGAGGCAAAGGAGAACCTTGGAGTATCTACTATCAATAGTTTGTGCCAATTGTTAGTTCTGATTGTTAGGTAAAGTTGTGTAACTAACACTTCAACAACAGTCTTTTGGGCGAAGAAATGGCAACAGGTTTTTTACTACTGAGTTGACTTGTAAGTTTGGCGTTTGTACTATTAGGTTGGAAGAGTTACTCACCAACGCCGACACATCATTTTTGCAGTTTTGCGCAAAATGAAGAACTTTTCATCATCGGTTAGACTACATTTGGTTAGAATATCGAAAATGCTTAAGTACCTAATATGTTACTTCTAGATACCGTTAAATATTTTTGTCCAAATAGTCGTAATCTATGTAATAAATTTTAGCTTGATTATTGCAGTTCCTCACAACAAAGAGAAATGACTCAATATCGCCTGGACTACATTTGATTAGAAAATCTGAAAACCCCAAGTACATACAATTGTAATGCTAGCTTTAAGAAAACATACAAAAATATTCCTTTTTCTATGTAATGAATATTGCTTCAGGAAATATCATTTTACATGTAATTTCCTATATTTTCAGTTGTGTTTATAAGAGAGATTAAAAAAATTGAAAACGGATGTTTGAATAAAAAAACAATTTTATCAACAGTACTGCAGACGTTCTGGTGGTCAAGAGATGGCAACAGGGTCGTTGCTGTTGGGGTGAATGGTATGCTTTGTATACTTACTTTTATGTTGAATGAGTAAGATATCAACTCATACCGTAATCCTTGCAGTTTTGAAGACCAATGAAGGAGGATTCTACATCACCTAGACTAAATTTGATTAGAATATCGTTAAAACGTAAGTACACAATGTTTAATTTATAGATACCATTAGGAATTATGCCAGAACAGTGTTATTCTATTATTAAAAATTAGCTTCAAGCAATGTCAATATACTTTTAATTTCCTAACTGCCAGATGCGTTTATGCTACCATTTATAAAAAACATGTAATACAAAATCTCTACGTAATGAATGATAGTAAATAAAAGATCAGTAGCCTATATCAGATTATAAAATTATTTAAAGAGTTTAATCTTGTAATTAATTAGCTTTAATATTTTTACATTTTGGTAGTGTATACACTACGACTTAGATTTAAGGTTGAGGCAAAGGAGAACCTTGGAGTTTCTACTATCAATAGTTTGTGCCAATTGTTAGTTCTGATTGTTAGGTAAAGTTGTGTAACTAACACTTCAACAACAGTCTTTTGGGCGAAGAAATGGCAACAGGTTTTTTACTACTGAGTTGACTTGTAAGTTTGGCGTTTGTACTATTAGGTTGGAAGAGTTACTCACCAACGCCGACACATCATTTTTGCAGTTTTGCGCAAAATGAAGAACTTTTCATCATCGGTTAGACTACATTTGGTTAGAATATCGAAAATGCTTAAGTACCTAATATGTTACTTCTAGATACCGTTAAATATTTTTGTCCAAATAGTCGTAATCTATGTAATAAATTTTAGCTTGATTATTGCAGTTCCTCACAACAAAGAGAAATGACTCAATATCGCCTGGACTACATTTGATTAGAAAATCTGAAAACCCCAAGTACATACAATTGTAATGCTAGCTTTAAGAAAACATACAAAAATATTCCTTTTTCTATGTAATGAATATTGCTTCAGGAAATATCATTTTACATGTAATTTCCTATATTTTCAGTTGTGTTTATAAGAGAGATTAAAAAAATTGAAAACGGATGTTTGAATAAAAAAACAATTATATCAACAGTACTGCAGACGTTCTGGTGGTCAAGAGATGGCAACAGGGTCGTTGCTGTTGGGGTGAATGGTATGCTTTGTATACTTACTTTTATGTTGAATGAGTAAGATATCAACTCATACCTTAATCCTTGCAGTTTTGAGCACCAATGAAGGAGGATTCTACATCACTTAGACTAAATTTGATTAGAATATCGTTAAAACGTAAGTACACAATGTTTAATTTATAGATACCATTAGGAATTATGCCAGAATAGTGTTATTCTATTATTAAAAATTAGCTTCAAGCAATGTCAATATACTTTTAATTTCCTAACTGTCAGATGCGTTTATGCTACCATTTATAAAAAACATGTAATACAAAATCTCTACGTAATGAATGATAGTAAATAAAAGATCAGTAGCCTATATCAGATTATAAAATTATTTAAAGAGTTAATTCTTGTAATTAATTAGCTTTAATATTTTTACATTTTGGTAGTATATACACTACGACTTAGATTTAAGGTTGAGACAAAGGAGAACCTTGGAGTATCTACTATCAATAGTTTGTGCCAATTGTTAGTTCTGATTGTTAGGTAAAGTTGTGTAACTAACACTTCAACAACAGTCTTTTGGGCGAAGAAATGGCAACAGGTTTTTTACTACTGAGTTGACTTGTAAGTTTGGCGTTTGTACTATTAGGTTGGAAGAGTTACTCACCAACGCCGACACATCATTTTTGCAGTTTTGCGCAAAATGAAGAACTTTTCATCATCGGTTAGACTACATTTGGTTAGAATATCGAAAATGCTTAAGTACCTAATATGTTACTTCTAGATACCGTTAAATATTTTTGTCCAAATAGTCGTAATCTATGTAATAAATTTTAGCTTGATTATTGCAGTTCCTCACAACAAAGAGAAATGACTCAATATCGCCTGGACTACATTTGATTAGAAAATCTGAAAACCCCAAGTACATACAATTGTAATGCTAGCTTTAAGAAAACATACAAAAATATTCCTTTTTCTATGTAATGAATATTGCTTCAGGAAATATCATTTTACATGTAATTTCCTATATTTTCAGTTGTGTTTATAAGAGAGATTAAAAAAATTGAAAACGGATGTTTGAATAAAAAAACAATTTTATCAACAGTACTGCAGACGTTCTGGTGGTCAAGAGATGGCAACAGGGTCGTTGCTGTTGGGGTGAATGGTATGCTTTGTATACTTACTTTTATGTTGAATGAGTAAGATATCAACTCATACCGTAATCCTTGCAGTTTTGAGCACCAATGAAGGAGGATTCTACATCACCTAGACTAAATTTGATTAGAATATCGTTAAAACGTAAGTACACAATGTTTAATTTATAGATACCATTAGGAATTATGCCAGAATAGTGTTATTCTATTATTAAAAATTAGCTTCAAGCAATGTCAATATACTTTTAATTTCCTAACTGAAAGATGCGTTTATGCTACCATTTATAAAAAACATGTAATACAAAATCTCTACGTAATGAATGATAGTAAATAAAAGATCAGTAGCCTATATCAGATTATAAAATTATTTAAAGAGTTAATTCTTGTAATTAATTAGCTTTAATATTTTTACATTTTGGTAGTATATACACTACGACTTAGATTTAAGGTTGAGGCAAAGGAGAACCTTGGAGTATCTACTATCAATAGTTTGTGCCAATTGTTAGTTCTGATTGTTAGGTAAAGTTGTGTAACTAACACTTCAACAACAGTCTTTTGGGCGAAGAAATGGCAACAGGTTTTTTTACTACTGAGTTGACTTGTAAGTTTGGCGTTTGTACTATTAGGTTGGAAGAGTTACTCACCAACGCCGACACATCATTTTTGCAGTTTTGCGCAAAATGAAGAACTTTTCATCATCGGTTAGACTACATTTGGTTAGAATATCGAAAATGCTTAAGTACCTAATATGTTACTTCTAGATACCGTTAAATATTTTTGTCTAAATAGTCGTAATCTATGTAATAAATTTTAGCTTGATTATTGCAGTTCCTCACAACAAAGATAAATGACTCAATATCGCCTGGACTACATTTGATTAGAAAATCTGAAAACCCCAAGTACATACAATTGTAATGCTAGCTTTAAGAAAACATACAAAAATATTCCTTTTTCTATGTAATGAATATTGCTTCAGGAAATATCATTTTACATGTAATTTCCTATATTTTCAGTTGTGTTTATAAGAGAGATTAAAAAAATGGAAAAGGATGTTTGAATAAAAAAACAATTTTATCAACAGTACTGCAGACGTTCTGGTGGTCAAGAGATGGCAACAGGGTCGTTGCTGTTGGGGTGAATGGTATGCTTTGTATACTTACTTTTATGTTGAATCAGTAAGATATCAACTCATACCGTAATCCTTGCAGATTTCAGCACCAATGAAGGAGGATTCTACATCACCTAGACTAAATTTGATTAGAATATCGGTAAAACGTAAGTACACAATGTTTAATTTATAGATACCATTAGGAATTATGCCAGAATAGTGTTATTCTATTATTAAAAATTAGCTTCAAGCAATGTCAATATACTTTTAATTTCCTAACTGCCAGATGCGTTTATGCTACCATTTATAAAAACCATGTAATACAAAATCTCTACGTAATGAATGATAGTAAATAAAAGATCAGTAGCCTATATCAGATTATAAAATTATTTAAAGAGTTTAATCTTGTAATTAATTAGCTTTAATATTTTTACATTTTGGTAGTATATACACTACGACTTAGATTTAAGGTTGAGGCAAAGGAGAACCTTGGAGTATCTACTATCAATAGTTTGTGCCAATTGTTAGTTCTGATTGTTAGGTAAAGTTGTGTAACTAACACTTCAACAACAGTCTTTTGGGCGAAGAAATGGCAACAGGTTTTTTACTACTGAGTTGACTTGTAAGTTTGGCGTTCGTACTATTAGGTTGGAAGAGTTACTCACCAACGCCGACACATCATTTTTGCAGTTTTGCGCAAAATGAAGAACTTTTCATCATCGGTTAGACTACATTTGGTTAGAATATCGAAAATGCTTAAGTACCTAATATGTTACTTCTAGATACCGTTAAATATTTTTGTCCAAAAGGTCGTAATCTATGTAATAAATTTTAGCTTGATTATTGCAGTTCCTCACAACAAAGAGAAATGACTCAATATCGCCTGGACTACATTTGATTAGAAAATCTGAAAACCCCAAGTACATACAATTGTAATGCTAGCTTTAAGAAAACATACAAAAATATTCCTTTTTCTATGTAATGAATATTGCTTCAGGAAATATCATTTTACATGTAATTTATTATATTTTCAGTTGTGTTTATAAGAGAGATTAAAAAAATTGAAAACGGATGTTTGAATAAAAAAACAATTTTATCAACAGTACTGCAGACGTTCTGGTGGTCAAGAGATGGCAACAGGGTCGTTGCTGTTGGGGTGAATGGTATGCTTTGTATACTTACTTTTATGTTGAATGAGTAAGATATCAACTCATACCGTAATCCTTGCAGTTTTGAGCACCAATGAAGGAGGATTCTACATCACCTAGACTAAATTTGATTAAAATATCGTTAAAACGTAAGTACACAATGTTTAATTTATAGATATTATTAGGAATTATGCCAGAATAGTGTTATTCTATTATTAAAAATTAGCTTCAAGCAATGTCAATATACTTTTAATTTCCTAACTGCCAGATGCGTTTATGCTACCATTTATAAAAAACATGTAATACAAAATCTCTACGTAATGAATGATAGTAAATAAAAGATCAGTAGCATATATCAGATTATAAAATTATGTAAAGAGTTTAATCTTGTAATTAATTAGCTTTAATATTTTTACATTTTGGTAGTACCTATATACACTACGACTTAGATTTAAGGTTGAGGCAAAGGAGAACCTTGGAGTATCTACTATCAATAGTTTGTGCCAATTGTTAGTTCTGATTGTTAGGTAAAGTTGTGTAACTAACACTTCAACAACAGTCTTTTGGGCGAAGAAATGGCAACAGGTTTTTTACTACTGAGTTGACTTGTAAGTTTGGCGTTTGTACTATTAGGTTGGAAGAGTTACTCACCAACGCCGACACATCATTTTTGCAGTTTTGCGCAAAATGAAGAACTTTTCATCATCGGTTAGACTACATTTGGTTAGAATATCGAAAATGCTTAAGTACCTAATATGTTACTTCTAGATACCGTTAAATATTTTTGTCCAAAAGGTCGTAATCTATGTAATAAATTTTAGCTTGATTATTGCAGTTCCTCACAACAAAGAGAAATGACTCAATATCGCCTGGACTACATTTGATTAGAAAATCTGAAAACCCCAAGTACATACAATTGTAATGCTAGCTTTAAGAAAACATACAAAAATATTCCTTTTTCTATGTAATGAATATTGCTTCAGGAAATATCATTTTACATGTAATTTATTATATTTTCAGTTGTGTTTATAAGAGAGATTAAAAAAATTGAAAACGGATGTTTGAATAAAAAAACAATTTTATCAACAGTACTGCAGACGTTCTGGTGGTCAAGAGATGGCAACAGGGTCGTTGCTGTTGGGGTGAATGGTATGCTTTGTATACTTACTTTTATGTTGAATGAGTAAGATATCAACTCATACCGTAATCCTTGCAGTTTTGAGCACCAATGAAGGAGGATTCTACATCACCTAGACTAAATTTGATTAAAATATCGTTAAAACGTAAGTACACAATGTTTAATTTATAGATATTATTAGGAATTATGCCAGAATAGTGTTATTCTATTATTAAAAATTAGCTTCAAGCAATGTCAATATACTTTTAATTTCCTAACTGCCAGATGCGTTTATGCTACCATTTATAAAAAACATGTAATACAAAATCTCTACGTAATGAATGATAGTAAATAAAAGATCAGTAGCATATATCAGATTATAAAATTATGTAAAGAGTTTAATCTTGTAATTAATTAGCTTTAATATTTTTACATTTTGGTAGTACCTATATACACTACGACTTAGATTTAAGGTTGAGGCAAAGGAGAACCTTGGAGTATCTACTATCAATAGTTTGTGCCAATTGTTAGTTCTGATTGTTAGGTAAAGTTGTGTAACTAACACTTCAACAACAGTCTTTTGGGCGAAGAAATGGCAACAGGTTTTTTACTACTGAGTTGACTTGTAAGTTTGGCGTTTGTACTATTAGGTTGGAAGAGTTACTCACCAACGCCGACACATCATTTTTGCAGTTTTGCGCAAAATGAAGAACTTTTCATCTTCGGTTAGACTACATTTGGTTAGAATATCGAAAATGCTTAAGTACCTAATATGTTACTTCTAGATACCGTTAAATATTTTTGTCCAAAAGGTCGTAATCTATGTAATAAATTTTAGCTTGATTATTGCAGTTCCTCACAATAAAGAGAAATGACTCAATATCGCCTGGACTACATTTGATTAGAAAATCTGAAAACCCCAAGTACATACAATTGTAATGCTAGCTTTAAGAAAACATACAAAAATATTCCTTTTTCTATGTAATGAATATTGCTTGAGGAAATATCATTTTACATGTAATTTCCTATATTTTCAGTTGTGTTTATAAGAGAGATTAAAAAAATTGAAAACGGATGTTTGAATAAAAAAACAATTTTATCAACAGTACTGCAGACGTTCTGGTGGTCAAGAGATGGCAACAGGGTCGTTGCTGTTGGGGTGAATGGTATGCTTTGTATACTTACTTTTATGTTGAATGAGTAAGATATCAACTCATACCGTAATCCTTGCAGTTTTGAGCACCAATGAAGGAGGATTCTACATCACCTAGACTAAATTTGATTAGAATATCGTTAAAACGTAAGTACACAATGTTTAATTTATAGATATTATTAGGAATTATGCCAGAATAGTGTTATTCTATTATTAAAAATTAGCTTCAAGCAATGTCAATATACTTTTAATTTCCTAACTGCCAGATGCGTTTATGCTACCATTTATAAAAAACATGTAATACAAAATCTCTACGTAATGAATGATAGTAAATAAAAGATCAGTAGCATATATCAGATTATAAAATTATGTAAAGAGTTTAATCTTGTAATTAATTAGCTTTAATATTTTTACATTTTGGTAGTACCTATATACACTACGACTTAGATTTAAGGTTGAGGCAAAGGAGAACCTTGGAGTATCTACTATCAATAGTTTGTGCCAATTGTTAGTTCTGATTGTTAGGTAAAGTTGTGTAACTAACACTTCAACAACAGTCTTTTGGGCGAAGAAATGGCAACAGGTTTTTTACTACTGAGTTGACTTGTAAGTTTGGCGTTTGTACTATTAGGTTGGAAGAGTTACTCACCATCGCCGACACATCATTTTTGCAGTTTTGCGCAAAATGAAGAACTTTTCATCTTCGGTTAGACTACATTTGGTTAGAATATCGAAAATGCTTAAGTACCTAATATGTTACTTCTAGATACCGTTAAATATTTTTGTCCAAATAGTCGTAATCTATGTAATAAATTTTAGCTTGATTATTGCAGTTCCTCACAACAAAGAGAAATGACTCAATATCGCCTGGACTACATTTGATTAGAAAATCTGAAAACCCCAAGTACATACAATTGTAATGCTAGCTTTAAGAAAACATACAAAAATATTCCTTTTTCTATGTAATGAATATTGCTTCAGGAAATATCATTTTACATGTAATTTCCTATATTTTCAGTTGTGTTTATAAGAGAGATTAAAAAAATTGAAAACGGATGTTTGAATAAAAAAACAATTTTATCAACAGTACTGCAGACGTTCTGGTGGTCAAGAGATGGCAACAGGGTCGTTGCTGTTGGGGTGAATGGTATGCTTTGTATACTTACTTTTATGTTGAATGAGTAAGATATCAACTCATACCGTAATCCTTGCAGTTTTGAGCACCAATGAAGGAGGATTCTACATCACCTAGACTAAATTTGATTAGAATATCGTTAAAACGTAAGTACACAATGTTTAATTTATAGATACCATTAGGAATTATGCCAGAATAGTGTTATTCTATTATTAAAAATTAGCTTCAAGCAATGTCAATATACTTTTAATTTCCTAACTGCCAGATGCGTTTATGCTACCATTTATAAAAAACATGTAATACAAAATCTCTACGTAATGAATGATAGTAAATAAAAGATCAGTAGCCTATATCAGATTATAAAATTATTTAAAGAGTTAATTCTTGTAATTAATTAGCTTTAATATTTTTACATTTTGGTAGTATATACACTACGACTTAGATTTAAGGTTGAGGCAAAGGAGAACCTTGGAGTATCTATTATCAATAGTTTGTGCCAATTGTTAGTTCTGATTGTTAGGTAAAGTTGTGTAACTAACACTTCAACAACAGCCTTTGGGCGAAGAAATGGCAACAGGTTTTTTACTACTGAGTTGACTTGTAAGTTTGGCGTTTGTACTATTAGGTTGGAAGAGTTACTCACCAACGTCGACACATCATTTTTGCAGTTTTGCGCAAAATGAAGAACTTTTCATCATCGGTTAGACTACATTTGGTTAGAATATCGAAAATGCTTAAGTACCTAATATGTTACTTCTAGATACCGTTAAATATTTTTGTCCAAATAGTCGTAATCTATGTAATAAATTTTAGCTTGATTATTGCAGTTCCTCACAACAAAGAGAAATGACTCAATATCGCCTGGACTACATTTGATTAGAAAATCTGAAAACCCCAAGTACATACAATTGTAATGCTAGCTTTAAGAAAACATACAAAAATATTCCTTTTTCTATGTAATGAATATTGCTTCAGGAAATATCATTTTACATGTAATTTATTATATTTTCAGTTGTGTTTATAAGAGAGATTAAAAAAATTGAAAACGGATGTTTGAATAAAAAAACAATTTTATCAACAGTACTGCAGACGTTCTGGTGGTCAAGAGATGGCAACAGGGTCGTTGCTGTTGGGGTGAATGGTATGCTTTGTATACTTACTTTTATGTTGAATGAGTAAGATATCAACTCATACCGTAATCCTTGCAGTTTTGAGCACCAATGAAGGAGGATTCTACATCACCTAGACTAAATTTGATTAAAATATCGTTAAAACGTAAGTACACAATGTTTAATTTATAGATATTATTAGGAATTATGCCAGAATAGTGTTATTCTATTATTAAAAATTAGCTTCAAGCAATGTCAATATACTTTTAATTTCCTAACTGCCAGATGCGTTTATGCTACCATTTATAAAAAACATGTAATACAAAATCTCTAAGTAATGAATGATAGTAAATAAAAGATCAGTAGCCTATATCAGATTATAAAATTATTTAAAGAGTTTAATCTTGTAATTAATTAGCTTTAATATTTTTACATTTTGGTAGTGTATACACTACGACTTAGATTTAAGGTTGAGGCAAAGGAGAACCTTGGAGTATCTACTATCAATAGTTTGTGCCAATTGTTAGTTCTGATTGTTAGGTAAAGTTGTGTAACTAACACTTCAACAACAGTCTTTTGGGCGAAGAAATGGCAACAGGTTTTTTACTACTGAGTTGACTTGTAAGTTTGGCGTTTGTACTATTAGGTTGGAAGAGTTACTCACCATCGCCGACACATCATTTTTGCAGTTTTGCGCAAAATGAAGAACTTTTCATCTTCGGTTAGACTACATTTGGTTAGAATATCGAAAATGCTTAAGTACCTAATATGTTACTTCTAGATACCGTTAAATATTTTTGTCCAAATAGTCGTAATCTATGTAATAAATTTTAGCTTGATTATTGCAGTTCCTCACAACAAAGAGAAATGACTCAATATCGCCTGGACTACATTTGATTAGAAAATCTGAAAACCCCAAGTACATACAATTGTAATGCTAGCTTTAAGAAAACATACAAAAATATTCCTTTTTCTATGTAATGAATATTGCTTCAGGAAATATCATTTTACATGTAATTTCCTATATTTTCAGTTGTGTTTATAAGAGAGATTAAAAAAATTGAAAACGGATGTTTGAATAAAAAAACAATTTTATCAACAGTACTGCAGACGTTCTGGTGGTCAAGAGATGGCAACAGGGTCGTTGCTGTTGGGGTGAATGGTATGCTTTGTATACTTACTTTTATGTTGAATGAGTAAGATATCAACTCATACCGTAATCCTTGCAGTTTTGAGCACCAATGAAGGAGGATTCTACATCACCTAGACTAAATTTGATTAGAATATCGTTAAAACGTAAGTACACAATGTTTAATTTATAGATACCATTAGGAATTATGCCAGAATAGTGTTATTCTATTATTAAAAATTAGCTTCAAGCAATGTCAATATACTTTTAATTTCCTAACTGCCAGATGCGTTTATGCTACCATTTATAAAAAACATGTAATACAAAATCTCTACGTAATGAATGATAGTAAATAAAAGATCAGTAGCCTATATCAGATTATAAAATTATTTAAAGAGTTAATTCTTGTAATTAATTAGCTTTAATATTTTTACATTTTGGTAGTATATACACTACGACTTAGATTTAAGGTTGAGGCAAAGGAGAACCTTGGAGTATCTATTATCAATAGTTTGTGCCAATTGTTAGTTCTGATTGTTAGGTAAAGTTGTGTAACTAACACTTCAACAACAGCCTTTGGGCGAAGAAATGGCAACAGGTTTTTTACTACTGAGTTGACTTGTAAGTTTGGCGTTTGTACTATTAGGTTGGAAGAGTTACTCACCAACGTCGACACATCATTTTTGCAGTTTTGCGCAAAATGAAGAACTTTTCATCATCGGTTAGACTACATTTGGTTAGAATATCGAAAATGCTTAAGTACCTAATATGTTACTTCTAGATACCGTTAAATATTTTTGTCCAAATAGTCGTAATCTATGTAATAAATTTTAGCTTGATTATTGCAGTTCCTCACAACAAAGAGAAATGACTCAATATCGCCTGGACTACATTTGATTAGAAAATCTGAAAACCCCAAGTACATACAATTGTAATGCTAGCTTTAAGAAAACATACAAAAATATTCCTTTTTCTATGTAATGAATATTGCTTCAGGAAATATCATTTTACATGTAATTTATTATATTTTCAGTTGTGTTTATAAGAGAGATTAAAAAAATTGAAAACGGATGTTTGAATAAAAAAACAATTTTATCAACAGTACTGCAGACGTTCTGGTGGTCAAGAGATGGCAACAGGGTCGTTGCTGTTGGGGTGAATGGTATGCTTTGTATACTTACTTTTATGTTGAATGAGTAAGATATCAACTCATACCGTAATCCTTGCAGTTTTGAGCACCAATGAAGGAGGATTCTACATCACCTAGACTAAATTTGATTAAAATATCGTTAAAACGTAAGTACACAATGTTTAATTTATAGATATTATTAGGAATTATGCCAGAATAGTGTTATTCTATTATTAAAAATTAGCTTCAAGCAATGTCAATATACTTTTAATTTCCTAACTGCCAGATGCGTTTATGCTACCATTTATAAAAAACATGTAATACAAAATCTCTAAGTAATGAATGATAGTAAATAAAAGATCAGTAGCCTATATCAGATTATAAAATTATTTAAAGAGTTTAATCTTGTAATTAATTAGCTTTAATATTTTTACATTTTGGTAGTGTATACACTACGACTTAGATTTAAGGTTGAGGCAAAGGAGAACCTTGGAGTATCTACTATCAATAGTTTGTGCCAATTGTTAGTTCTGATTGTTAGGTAAAGTTGTGTAACTAACACTTCAACAACAGTCTTTTGGGCGAAGAAATGGCAACAGGTTTTTTACTACTGAGTTGACTTGTAAGTTTGGCGTTTGTACTATTAGGTTGGAAGAGTTACTCACCAACGCCGACACATCATTTTTGCAGTTTTGCGCAAAATGAAGAACTTTTCATCTTCGGTTAGACTACATTTGGTTAGAATATCGAAAATGCTTAAGTACCTAATATGTTACTTCTAGATACCGTTAAATATTTTTGTCCAAATAGTCGTAATCTATGTAATAAATTTTAGCTTGATTATTGCAGTTCCTCACAACAAAGATAAATGACTCAATATCGCCTGGACTACATTTGATTAGAAAATCTGAAAACCCCAAGTACATACAATTGTAATGCTAGCTTTAAGAAAACATACAAAAATATTCCTTTTTCTATGTAATGAATATTGCTTCAGGAAATATCATTTTACATGTAATTTCCTATATTTTCAGTTGTGTTTATAAGAGAGATTAAAAAAATTGAAAACGGATGTTTGAATAAAAAAACAATTTTATCAACAGTACTGCAGACGTTCTGGTGGTCAAGAGATGGCAGCAGGGTCGTTGCTGTTGGGGTGAATGGTATGCTTTGTATACTTACTTTTATGTTGAATGAGTAAGATATCAACTCATACCGTAATCCTTGCAGTTTTGAGCACCAATGAACGAGGATTCTACATCACCTAGACTACATTTGATTAGAATATCGGTAAAACGTAAGTACACAATGTTTAATTTATAGATACCATTAGGAATTATGCCAGAATAGTGTTATTCTATTATTAAAAATTAGCTTCAAGCAATGTCAATATACTTTTAATTTCCTAACTGCCAGATGCGTTTATGCTACCATTTATAAAAAACATGTAATACAAAATCTCTACGTAATGAATGATAGTAAATAAAAGATCAGTAGCCTATATCAGATTATAAAATTATTTAAAGAGTTTAATCTTGTAATTAATTAGCTTTAATATTTTTACATTTTGGTAGTGTATACACTACGACTTAGATTTAAGGTTGAGGCAAAGGAGAACCTTGGAGTATCTACTATCAATAGTTTGTGCCAATTGTTAGTTCTGATTGTTAGGTAAAGTTGTGTAACTAACACTTCAACAACAGTCTTTTGGGCGAAGAAATGGCAACAGGTTTTTTACTACTGAGTTGACTTGTAAGTTTGGCGTTTGTACTATTAGGTTGGAAGAGTTACTCACCAACGCCGACACATCATTTTTGCAGTTTTGCGCAAAATGAAGAACTTTTCATCTTCGGTTAGACTACATTTGGTTAGAATATCGAAAATGCTTAAGTACCTAATATGTTACTTCTAGATACCGTTAAATATTTTTGTCCAAATAGTCGTAATCTATGTAATAAATTTTAGCTTGATTATTGCAGTTCCTCACAACAAAGATAAATGACTCAATATCGCCTGGACTACATTTGATTAGAAAATCTGAAAACCCCAAGTACATACAATTGTAATGCTAGCTTTAAGAAAACATACAAAAATATTCCTTTTCCTATGTAATGAATATTGCTTCAGGAAATATCATTTTACATGTAATTTCCTATATTTTCAGTTGTGTTTATAAGAGAGATTAAAAAAATTGAAAACGGATGTTTGAATAAAAAAACAATTTTATCAACAGTACTGCAGACGTTCTGGTGGTCAAGAGATGGCAACAGGGTCGTTGCTGTTGGGGTGAATGGTATGCTTTGTATACTTACTTTTATGTTGAATGAGTAAGATATCAACTCATACCGTAATCCTTGCAGTTTTGAGCACCAATGAAGGAGGATTCTACATCACCTAGACTAAATTTGATTAGAATATCGTTAAAACGTAAGTACACAATGTTTAATTTATAGATACCATTAGGAATTATGCCAGAATAGTGTTATTCTATTATTAAAAATTAGCTTCAAGCAATGTCAATATACTTTTAATTTCCTAACTGCCAGATGCGTTTATGCTACCATTTATAAAAAACATGTAATACAAAATCTCTACGTAATGAATGATAGTAAATAAAAGATCAGTAGCCTATATCAGATTATAAAATTATTTAAAGAGTTTAATCTTGTAATTAATTAGCTTTAATATTTTTACATTTTGGTAGTACCTATATACACTACGACTTAGATTTAAGGTTGAGGCAAAGGAGAACCTTGGAGTATCTACTATCAATAGTTTGTGCCAATTGTTAGTTCTGATTGTTAGGTAAAGTTGTGTAACTAACACTTCAACAACAGTCTTTTGGGCGAAGAAATGGCAACAGGTTTTTTACTACTGAGTTGACTTGTAAGTTTGGCGTTTGTACTATTAGGTTGGAAGAGTTACTCACCAACGCCGACACATCATTTTTGCAGTTTTGCGCAAAATGAAGAACTTTTCATCATCGGTTAGACTACATTTGGTTAGAATATCGAAAATGCTTAAGTACCTAATATGTTACTTCTAGATACCGTTAAATATTTTTGTCCAAATAGTCGTAATCTATGTAATAAATTTTAGCTTGATTATTGCAGTTCCTCACAATAAAGAGAAATGACTCAATATCGCCTGGACTACATTTGATTAGAAAATCTGAAAACCCCAAGTACATACAATTGTAATGCTAGCTTTAAGAAAACAAACAAAAATATTCCTTTTTCTATGTAATGAATATTGCTTGAGGAAATATCATTTTACATGTAATTTCCTATATTTTCAGTTGTGTTTATAAGAGAGATTAAAAAAATTGAAAACGGATGTTTGAATAAAAAAAACAATTTTATCAACAGTACTGCAGACGTTCTGGTGGTCAAGAGATGGCAACAGGGTCGTTGCTGTTGGGGTGAATGGTATGCTTTGTATACTTACTTTTATGTTGAATGAGTAAGATATCAACTCATACCGTAATCCTTGCAGTTTTGAGCACCAATGAAGGAGGATTCTACATCACCTAGACTAAATTTGATTAGAATATCGTTAAAACGTAAGTACACAATGTTTAATTTATAGATATTATTAGGAATTATGCCAGAATAGTGTTATTCTATTATTAAAAATTAGCTTCAAGCAATGTCAATATACTTTTAATTTCCTAACTGCCAGATGCGTTTATGCTACCATTTATAAAAAACATGTAATACAAAATCTCTACGTAATGAATGATAGTAAATAAAAGATCAGTAGCATATATCAGATTATAAAATTATGTAAAGAGTTTAATCTTGTAATTAATTAGCTTTAATATTTTTACATTTTGGTAGTACCTATATACACTACGACTTAGATTTAAGGTTGAGGCAAAGGAGAACCTTGGAGTATCTACTATCAATAGTTTGTGCCAATTGTTAGTTCTGATTGTTAGGTAAAGTTGTGTAACTAACACTTCAACAACAGTCTTTTGGGCGAAGAAATGGCAACAGGTTTTTTACTACTGAGTTGACTTGTAAGTTTGGCGTTTGTACTATTAGGTTGGAAGAGTTACTCACCAACGCCGACACATCATTTTTGCAGTTTTGCGCAAAATGAAGAACTTTTCATCATCGGTTAGACTACATTTGGTTAGAATATCGAAAATGCTTAAGTACCTAATATGTTACTTCTAGATACCGTTAAATATTTTTGTCCAAATAGTCGTAATCTATGTAATAAATTTTAGCTTGATTATTGCAGTTCCTCACAACAAAGAGAAATGACTCAATATCGCCTGGACTACATTTGATTAGAAAATCTGAAAACCCCAAGTACATACAATTGTAATGCTAGCTTTAAGAAAACATACAAAAATATTCCTTTTTCTATGTAATGAATATTACTTCAGGAAATATCATTTTACATGTAATTTCCTATATTTTCAGTTGTGTTTATAAGAGAGATTAAAAAAATTGAAAACGGATGTTTGAATAAAAAAACAATTTTATCAACAGTACTGCAGACGTTCTGGTGGTCAAGAGATGGCAGCAGGGTCGTTGCTGTTGGGGTGAATGGTATGCTTTGTATACTTACTTTTATGTTGAATGAGTAAGATATCAACTCATACCGTAATCCTTGCAGTTTTGAGCACCAATGAAGGAGGATTCTACATCACCTAGACTACATTTGATTAGAATATCGTTAAAACGTAAGTACACAATGTTTAATTTATAGATACCATTAGGAATTATGCCAGAATAGTGTTATTCTATTATTAAAAATTAGCTTCAAGCAATGTCAATATACTTTTAATTTCCTAACTGCCAGATGCGTTTATGCTACCATTTATAAAAAACATGTAATACAAAATCTCTACGTAATGAATGATAGTAAATAAAAGATCAGTAGCCTATATCAGATTATAAAATTATTTAAAGAGTTTAATCTTGTAATTAATTAGCTTTAATATTTTTACATTTTGGTAGTGTATACACTACGACTTAGATTTAAGGTTGAGGCAAAGGAGAACCTTGGAGTATCTACTATCAATAGTTTGTGCCAATTGTTAGTTCTGATTGTTAGGTAAAGTTGTGTAACTAACACTTCAACAACAGTCTTTTGGGCGAAGAAATGGCAACAGGTTTTTTACTACTGAGTTGACTTGTAAGTTTGGCGTTTGTGCTATTAGGTTGGAAGAGTTACTCACCAACGCCGACACATCATTTTTGCAGTTTTGCGCAAAATGAAGAACTTTTCATCTTCGGTTAGACTACATTTGGTTAGAATATCGAAAATGCTTAAGTACCTAATATGTTACTTCTAGATACCGTTAAATATTTTTGTCCAAATAGTCGTAATCTATGTAATAAATTTTAGCTTGATTATTGCAGTTCCTCACAACAAAGATAAATGACTCAATATCGCCTGGACTACATTTGATTAGAAAATCTGAAAACCCCAAGTACATACAATTGTAATGCTAGCTTTAAGAAAACATACAAAAATATTCCTTTTTCTATGTAATGAATATTGCTTCAGGAAATATCATTTTACATGTAATTTCCTATATTTTCAGTTGTGTTTATAAGAGAGATTAAAAAAATTGAAAACGGATGTTTGAATAAAAAAACAATTTTATCAACAGTACTGCAGACGTTCTGGTGGTCAAGAGATGGCAGCAGGGTCGTTGCTGTTGGGGTGAATGGTATGCTTTGTATACTTACTTTTATGTTGAATGAGTAAGATATCAACTCATACCGTAATCCTTGCAGTTTTGAGCACCAATGAAGGAGGATTCTACATCACCTAGACTACATTTGATTAGAATATCGTTAAAACGTAAGTACACAATGTTTAATTTATAGATACCATTAGGAATTATGCCAGAATAGTGTTATTCTATTATTAAAAATTAGCTTCAAGCAATGTCAATATACTTTTAATTTCCTAACTGCCAGATGCGTTTATGCTACCATTTATAAAAAACATGTAATACAAAATCTCTACGTAATGAATGATAGTAAATAAAAGATCAGTAGCCTATATCAGATTATAAAATTATTTAAAGAGTTTAATCTTGTAATTAATTAGCTTTAATATTTTTACATTTTGGTAGTGTATACACTACGACTTAGATTTAAGGTTGAGGCAAAGGAGAACCTTGGAGTATCTACTATCAATAGTTTGTGCCAATTGTTAGTTCTGATTGTTAGGTAAAGTTGTGTAACTAACACTTCAACAACAGTCTTTTGGGCGAAGAAATGGCAACAGGTTTTTTACTACTGAGTTGACTTGTAAGTTTGGCGTTTGTACTATTAGGTTGGAAGAGTTACTCACCAACGCCGACACATCATTTTTGCAGTTTTGCGCAAAATGAAGAACTTTTCATCATCGGTTAGACTACATTTGGTTAGAATATCGAAAATGCTTAAATACCTAATATGTTACTTCTAGATACCGTTAAATATTTTTGTCCAAATAGTCGTAATCTATGTAATAAATTTTAGCTTGATTATTGCAGTTCCTCACAACAAGAAGAAATGACTCAATATCACCTGGACTACATTTGATTAGAAAATCTGAAAACCCCAAGTACATACAATTGTAATGCTAGCTTTAAGAAAACATACAAAAATATTCCTTTTTCTATGTAATGAATATTGCTTCAGGAAATATCATTTTACATGTAATTTCCTATATTTTCAGTTGTGTTTATAAGAGAGATTAAAAAAATTGAAAACGGATGTTTGAATAAAAAAACAATTTTATCAACAGTACTGCAGACGTTCTGGTGGTCAAGAGATGGCAACAGGGTCGTTGCTGTTGGGGTGAATGGTATGCTTTGTATACTTACTTTTATGTTGAATCAGTAAGATATCAACTCATACCGTAATCCTTGCAGTTTTGAGCACCAATGAAGGAGGATTCTACATCACCTGGACTAAATTTGATTAAAATGTCGTTAAAACGTAAGTACACAATGTTTAATTTATAGATATTATTAGGAATTATGCCAGAATAGTGTTATTCTATTATTAAAAATTAGCTTCAAGCAATGTCAATATACTTTTAATTTCCTAACTGCCAGATGCGTTTATGCTACCATTTATAAAAAACATGTAATACAAAATCTCTACGTAATGAATGATAGTAAATAAAAGATCAGTAGCCTATATCAGATTATAAAATTATTTAAAGAGTTTAATCTTGTAATTAATTAGCTTTAATATTTTTACATTTTGGTAGTGTATACACTACGACTTAGATTTAAGGTTGAGGCAAAGGAGAACCTTGGAGTATCTACTATCAATAGTTTGTGCCAATTGTTAGTTCTGATTGTTAGGTAAAGTTGTGTAACTAACACTTCAACAACAGTTTTTGGGCGAAGAAATGGCAACAGGTTTTTTACTACTGAGTTGACTTGTAAGTTTGGCGTTTGTACTATTAGGTTGGAAGAGTTACTCACCAACGCCGACACATCATTTTTGCAGTTTTGCGCAAAATGAAGAACTTTTCATCTTCGGTTAGACTGCATTTGGTTAGAATATCGAAAATGCTTAAGTACCTAATATGTTACTTCTAGATACCGTTAAATATTTTTGTCCAAATAGTCGTAATCTATGTAATAAATTTTAGCTTGATTATTGCAGTTCCTCACAACAAAGATAAATGACTCAATATCGCCTGGACTACATTTGATTAGAAAATCTGAAAACCCCAAGTACATACAATTGTAATGCTAGCTTTAAGAAAACATACAAAAATATTCCTTTTCCTATGTAATGAATATTGCTTCAGGAAATATCATTTTACATGTAATTTCCTATATTTTCAGTTGTGTTTATAAGAGAGATTAAAAAAATTGAAAACGGATGTTTGAATAAAAAAACAATTTTATCAACAGTACTGCAGACGTTCTGGTGGTCAAGAGATGGCAACAGGGTCGTTGCTGTTGGGGTGAATGGTATGCTTTGTATACTTACTTTTATGTTGAATGAGTAAGATATCAACTCATACCGTAATCCTTGCAGTTTTGAGCACCAATGAAGGAGGATTCTACATCACCTAGACTAAATTTGATTAGAATATCGTTAAAACGTAAGTACACAATGTTTAATTTATAGATACCATTAGGAATTATGCCAGAATAGTGTTATTCTATTATTAAAAATTAGCTTCAAGCAATGTCAATATACTTTTAATTTCCTAACTGCCAGATGCGTTTATGCTACCATTTATAAAAAACATGTAATACATAATCTCTACGTAATGAATGATATTAAATAAAAGATCAGTAGCCTATATCAGATTATAAAATTATTTAAAGAGTTTAATCTTGTAATTAATTAGCTTTAATATTTTTACTTTTTGGTAGTATATACACTACGACTTAGATTTAAGGTTGAGGCAAAGGAGAACCTTGGAGTATCTACTATCAATAGTTTGTGCCAATTGTTAGTTCTGATTGTTAGGTAAAATTGTGTAACTAACACTTCAACAACAGTCTTTTGGGCGAAGAAATGGCAACAGGTTTTTTACTACTGAGTTGACTTGTAAGTTTGGCGTTTGTACTATTAGGTTGGAAGAGTTACTCACCAACGCCGACACATCATTTTTGCAGTTTTGCGCAAAATGAAGAACTTTTCATCATCGGTTAGACTACATTTGGTTAGAATATCGAAAATGCTTAAGTACCTAATATGTTACTTCTAGATACCGTTAAATATTTTTGTCCAAATAGTCGTAATCTATGTAATAAATTTTAGCTTGATTATTGCAGTTCCTCACAACAAAGATAAATGACTCAATATCGCCTGGACTACATTTGATTAGAAAATCTGAAAACCCCAAGTACATACAATTGTAATGCTAGCTTTAAGAAAACATACAAAAATATTCCTTTTTCTATGTAATGAATATTGCTTCAGGAAATATCATTTTACATGTAATTTCCTATATTTTCAGTTGTGTTTATAAGAGAGATTAAAAAAATTGAAAACGGATGTTTGAATAAAAAAACAATTTTATCAACAGTACTGCAGACGTTCTGGTGGTCAAGAGATGGCAACAGGGTCGTTGCTGTTGGGGTGAATGGTATGCTTTGTATACTTACTTTTATGTTGAATGAGTAAGATATCAACTCATACCGTAATCCTTGCAGTTTTGAGCACCAATGAAGGAGGATTCTACATCACCTAGACTACATTTGATTAGAATATCGTTAAAACGTAAGTACACAATGTTTAATTTATAGATACCATTAGGAATTATGCCAGAATAGTGTTATTCTATTATTAAAAATTAGCTTCAAGCAATGTCATTATACTTTTAATTTCCTAACTGCCAGATGCGTTTATGCTACCATTTATAAAAAACATGTAATACATAATCTCTACGTAATGAATGATAGTAAATAAAAGATCAGTAGCCTATATCAGATTATAAAATTATTTAAAGAGTTTAATCTTGTAATTAATTAGCTTTAATATTTTTACTTTTTGGTAGTATATACACTACGACTTAGATTTAAGGTTGAGGCAAAGGAGAACCTTGGAGTATCTACTATCAATAGTTTGTGCCAATTGTTAGTTCTGATTGTTAGGTAAAATTGTGTAACTAACACTTCAACAACAGTCTTTTGGGCGAAGAAATGGCAACAGGTTTTTTACTACTGAGTTGACTTGTAAGTTTGGCGTTTGTACTATTAGGTTGGAAGAGTTACTCACCAACGCCGACACATCATTTTTGCAGTTTTGCTCAAAATGAAGAACTTTTCATCATCGTTTAGACTACATTTGGATAGAATATCGGAAATGCTTAAGTACCTAATATGTTATTCCTAGATACCGTTAAATATTTTTGTCCAAATAGTCGTAATCTATGTAATAAATTTTAGCTTGATTATTGCAGTTCCTCACAACAAAGAGAAATGACTCAATATCGCCTGGACTACATTTGATTAGAAAATCTGAAAACCCCAAGTACATACAATTGTAATGCTAGCTTTAAGAAAACATACAAAAATATTCCTTCTTCTATGTAATGAATATTGCTCAGGAAATATCATTTTACATGTAATTTCCTATATTTTCAGTTGTGTTTATAAGAGAGATTAAAAAAATTGAAAACGGATGTTTGAATAAAAAAACAATTTTATCAACAGTACTGCAGACGTTCTGGTGGTCAAGAGATGGCAACAGGGTCATTGCTGTTGGGGTGAATGGTATGATTTGTAAACCCTCATTTATGTTGAATGAGTAAGATATCAACTCATATCGTAATCCTTTCAGTTTTGAGCACCAATGAAGGAGGATTCTACATCACCTAGACTAAATTTGATTAGAATATCGTTAAAACGTAAGTACACAATGTTTAATTTATAGATACCATTAGGAATTATGCCAGAATAGTGTTATTCTATTTTTAAAAATTAGCTTCAAGCAATGTCATTATACTTTTAATTTCCTAACTGCCAGATACGTTTATGCTACCATTTATAAAAAACATGTAATACAAAATGTCTACGTAATGAATGATAGTAAATAAAAGATCAGTAGCCTATATCAGATTATAAAATTATTTAAAGAGTTTAATCTTGTAATTAATTAGCTTTAATATTTTTACATTTTGGTAGTATATACACTACGACTTAGATTTAAGGTTGAGGCAAAGGAGAACCTTGGAGTATCTACTATCAATAGTTTGTGCCAATTGTTAGTTCTGATTGTTAGGTAAAGTTGTGTAACTAACACTTCAACAACAGTCCTTTGGGCGAAGAAATGGCAACAGGTTTTTTACTATTGAGTCGACTTGTAATTTTGGCGTTTGTACTATTAGGTTGGAAGAGTTACTCACCAACGCCGACACATCATTTTTGCAGTTTTGCGCAAAATGAAGAACTTTTCATCATCGGTTAGACTACATTTGGTTAGAATATCGGAAATGCTTAAGTACCTAATATGTTACTACTAGATACCGTTAAATATTTTTGTCCAAATAGTCGTAATCTATGTAATAAATTTTAGCTTGATTATTGCAGTTCCTCACAACAAAGAGAAATGACTCAATATCGCCTGGACTACATTTGATTAGAAAATCTGAAAACCCCAAGTACATACAATTGTAATGCTAGCTTTAAGAAAACATACAAAAATATTCCTTTTTCTATGTAATGAATATTGCTTCAGGAAATATCATTTTACATGTAATTTCCTATATTTTCAGTTGTGTTTATAAGAGAGATTACAAAAATTGAAAACGGATGTTTGAATAAAAAAACAATTTTATCAACAGTACTGCAGACGTTCTGGTGGTCCAGAGATGGCAACAGGGTCGTTGCTGTTGGGGTGAATGGTATGCTTTGTATACTTACTTTTATGTTGAATGAGTAAGATATCAACTCATACCGTAATCCTTGCAGTTTTGAGCACCAATGAAGGAGGATTCTACATCACCTAGACTAAATTTGATTAGAATATCGTTAAAACGTAAGTACACAATGTTTAATTTATAGATACCATTAGGAATTATGCCAGAATAGTGTTATTCTATTATTAAAAATTAGCTTCAAGCAATGTCAATATACTTTTAATTTCCTAACTGCCAGATGCGTTTATGCTACCATTTATAAAAAACATGTAATACATAATCTCTACGTAATGAATGATAGTAAATAAAAGATCAGTAGCCTATATCAGATTATAAAATTATTTAAAGAGTTAATTCTTGTAATTAATTAGCTTTAATATTTTTACATTTTGGTAGTATATACACTACGACTTAGATTTAAGGTTGAGGCAAAGGAGAACCTTGGAGTATCTACTATCAATAGTTTGTGCCAATTGTTAGTTCTGATTGTTAGGTAAAGTTGTGTAACTAACACTTCAACAACAGTCTTTTGGGCGAAGAAATGGCAACAGGTTTTTTACTACTGAGTTGACTTGTAAGTTTGGCGTTTGTACTATTAGGTTGGAAGAGTTACTCACCAACGCCGACACATCATTTTTGCAGTTTTGCGCAAAATGAAGAACTTTTCATCATCGGTTAGACTACATTTGGTTAGAATATCGAAAATGCTTAAGTACCTAATATGTTACTTCTAGATACCGTTAAATATTTTTGTCCAAATAGTCGTAATCTATGTAATAAATTTTAGCTTGATTATTGCAGTTCCTCACAACAAAGAGAAATGACTCAATATCGCCTGGACTACATTTGATTAGAAAATCTGAAAACCCCAAGTACATACAATTGTAATGCTAGCTTTAAGAAAACATACAAAAATATTCCTTTTTCTATGTAATGAATATTGCTTCAGGAAATATCATTTTACATGTAATTTCCTATATTTTCAGTTGTGTTTATAAGAGAGATTACAAAAATTGAAAACGGATGTTTGAATAAAAAAACAATTTTATCAACAGTACTGCAGACGTTCTGGTGGTCCAGAGATGGCAACAGGGTCGTTGCTGTTGGGGTGAATGGTATGCTTTGTATACTTACTTTTATGTTGAATGAGTAAGATATCAACTCATACCGTAATCCTTGCAGTTTTGAGCACCAATGAAGGAGGATTCTACATCACCTAGACTAAATTTGATTAGAATATCGTTAAAACGTAAGTACACAATGTTTAATTTATAGATACCATTAGGAATTATGCCAGAATAGTGTTATTCTATTATTAAAAATTAGCTTCAAGCAATGTCATTATACTTTTAATTTCCTAACTGCCAGATGCTTTTATGCTACCATTTATAAAAAACATGTAATACAAAATCTCTACGTAATGAATGATAGTAAATAAAAGATCAGTAGCCTATATCACATTATAAAATTATTTAAAGAGTTTAATCTTGTAATTAATTAGCTTTAATATTTTTACATTTTGGTAGTATATACACTACGACTTAGATTTAAGGTTGAGGCAAAGGAGAACCTTGGAGTATCTACTATCGATAGTTTGTGCCAATTGTTAGTTCTGATTGTTAGGTAATTTGTGTAACTAACACTTCAACAACAGTCTTTTGGGCGATGAAATGGCAACAGGTTTTTTACTACTGAGTTGACTTGTAAGTTTGGCGTTTGTACTATTAGGTTGGAAGAGTTACTCACCAACGCCGACACATCATTTTTGCAGTTTTGCTCAAAATGAAGAACTTTTCATCATCGGTTAGACTACATTTGGATAGAATATCGGAAATGCTTAAGTACCTAATATGTTATTCCTAGATACCGTTAAATATTTTTGTCCAAACAGTCGTAATCTATGTAATAAATTTTAGCTTGATTATTGCAGTTCCTCACAACAAAGAGAAATGACTCAATATCGCCTGGACTACATTTGATTAGAAAATCTGAAAACCCCAAGTACATACAATTGTAATGCTAGCTTTAAGAAAACATACAAAAATATTCCTTCTTCTATGTAATGAATATTGCTCAGGAAATATCATTTTACATGTAATTTCCTATATTTTCAGTTGTGTTTATAAGAGAGATTAAAAAAATTGAAAACGGATGGTTGAATAAAAAAACAATTTTATCAACAGTACTGCAGACGATCTGGTGGTCAAGAGATGGCAACAGGGTCGTTGCTTTTGGGGTGAATGGTATGATTTGTATACTTACTTTTATGTTGAATGAGTAAGATATCAACTCATACCGTAATCCTTGCAGTTTTGAGCACCAATTAAAGAGGATTCTACATCACCTACACTAAATTTGATTAGAATATCGTTAAAACGTAAGTACACAATGTTTAATTTATAGATACCATTAGGAATTATGCCAGAATAGTGTTATTCTATTATTAAAAATTAGCTTCAAGCAATGTCATTATACTTTTAATTTCCTAACTGCCAGATGCGTTTATGCTACCATTTATAAAAAACATGTAATACAAAATCTCTACGTAATGAATGATAGTAAATAAAAGATCAGTAGCCTATATCAGATTATAGAATTATTTAAAGAGTTTAATCTTGTAATTAATTAGCTTTAATATTTTTACATTTTGGTAGTATATACACTACGACTTAGATTTAAGGTTGAGGCAAAGAAGAACCTTGGAGTATCTACTATCGATAGTTTGTGCCAATTGTTAGTTCTGATTGTTAGGTAATTTGTGTAACTAACACTTCAACAACAGTCTTTTGGGCGATGAAATGGCAACAGGTTTTTTACTACTGAGTTGACTTGTAAGTTTGGCGTTTGTACTATTAGGTTGGAAGAGTTACTCACCAACGCCGACACATCATTTTTGCAGTTTTGCTCAAAATGAAGAACTTTTCATCATCGGTTAGACTACATTTGGATAGAATATCGGAAATGCTTAAGTACCTAATATGTTATTCCTAGATACCGTTAAATATTTTTGTCCAAACAGTCGTAATCTATGTAATAAATTTTAGCTTGATTATTGCAGTTCCTCACAACAAAGAGAAATGACTCAATATCGCCTGGACTACATTTGATTAGAAAATCTGAAAACCCCAAGTACATACAATTGTAATGCTAGCTTTAAGAAAACATACAAAAATATTCCTTTTTCTATGTAATGAATATTGCTTCAGGAAATATCATTTTACATGTAATTTCCTATATTTTCAGTTGTGTTTATAAGAGAGATTACAAAAATTGAAAACGGATGTTTGAATAAAAAAACAATTTTATCAACAGTACTGCAGACGTTCTGGTGGTCCAGAGATGGCAACAGGGTCGTTGCTGTTGGGGTGAATGGTATGCTTTGTATACTTACTTTTATGTTGAATGAGTAAGATATCAACTCATACCGTAATCCTTGCAGTTTTGAGCACCAATGAAGGAGGATTCTACATCACCTAGACTAAATTTGATTAGAATATCGTTAAAACGTAAGTACACAATGTTTAATTTATAGATACCATTAGGAATTATGCCAGAATAGTGTTATTCTATTATTAAAAATTAGCTTCAAGCAATGTCATTATACTTTTAATTTCCTAACTGCCAGATGCTTTTATGCTACCATTTATAAAAAACATGTAATACAAAATCTCTACGTAATGAATGATAGTAAATAAAAGATCAGTAGCCTATATCACATTATAAAATTATTTAAAGAGTTTAATCTTGTAATTAATTAGCTTTAATATTTTTAAATTTTGGTAGTATATACACTACGACTTAGATTTAAGGTTGAGGCAAAGGAGAACCTTGGAGTATCTACTATCGGTAGTTTGTGCCAATTGTTAGTTCTGATTGTTAGGTAATTTGTGTAACTAACACTTCAACAACAGTCTTTTGGGCGATGAAATGGCAACAGGTTTTTTACTACTGAGTTGACTTGTAAGTTTGGCGTTTGTACTATTAGGTTGGAAGAGTTACTCACCAACGCCGACACATCATTTTTGCAGTTTTGCTCAAAATGAAGAACTTTTCATCATCGGTTAGACTACATTTGGATAGAATATCGGAAATGCTTAAGTACCTAATATGTTATTCCTAGATACCGTTAAATATTTTTGTCCAAACAGTCGTAATCTATGTAATAAATTTTAGCTTGATTATTGCAGTTCCTCACAACAAAGAGAAATGACTCAATATCGCCTGGACTACATTTGATTAGAAAATCTGAAAACCCCAAGTACATACAATTGTAATGCTAGCTTTAAGAAAACATACAAAAATATTCCTTCTTCTATGTAATGAATATTGCTCAGGAAATATCATTTTACATGTAATTTCCTATATTTTCAGTTGTGTTTATAAGAGAGATTAAAAAAATTGAAAACGGATGGTTGAATAAAAAAACAATTTTATCAACAGTACTGCAGACGATCTGGTGGTCAAGAGATGGCAACAGGGTCGTTGCTTTTGGGGTGAATGGTATGATTTGTATACTTACTTTTATGTTGAATGAGTAAGATATCAACTCATACCGTAATCCTTGCAGTTTTGAGCACCAATTAAAGAGGATTCTACATCACCTACACTAAATTTGATTAGAATATCGTTAAAACGTAAGTACACAATGTTTAATTTATAGATACCATTAGGAATTATGCCAGAATAGTGTTATTCTATTATTAAAAATTAGCTTCAAGCAATGTCATTATACTTTTAATTTCCTAACTGCCAGATGCTTTTATGCTACCATTTATAAAAAACATGTAATACAAAATCTCTACGTAATGAATGATAGTAAATAAAAGATCAGTAGCCTATATCAGATTATAAAATTATTTAAAGAGTTTAATCTTGTAATTAATTAGCTTTAATATTTTTACATTTTGGTAGTATATACACTACGACTTAGATTTAAGGTTGAGGCAAAGGAGAACATTGGAGTATCTACTATCAATAGTTTGTGCCAATTGTTAGTTCTGATTGTTAGGTAAAGTTGTGTAACTAACACTTCAACAACAGTCTTTTGGGCGAAGAAATGGCAACAGGTTTTTTACTACTGAGTCGACTTGTAATTTTGGCGTTTGTACTATTAGGTTGGAAGAGTTACTCACCAACGCCGACACATCATTTTTGCAGTTTTGCGCAAAATGAAGAACTTTTCATCATCGGTTAGACTACATTTGGTTAGAATATCGGAAATGCTTAAGTATCTAATATGTTACTACTAGATACCGTTAAATATTTTTGTCCAAACAGTCGTAATCTATGTAATAAATTTTAGCTTGATTATTGCAGTCCCTCACAACAAAGAGAAATGACTCAATATCGCCTGGACTACATTTGATTAGAAAATCTGAAAACCCCAAGTACATACAATTGTAATGCTAGCTTTAAGAAAAAACATATAAAAATATTCTATTTCTATGTAATGAATATTTGCTTCAGGAAATATCATTTTCCATGTAATTTCCTATATTTTCAGTTGTGTTTATTAGAGAGATTAATAAAATTTAAAACAGATGTTTGAATAAACAAACAATTTTATCAACAGTACTGCAGACGTTCTGGTGGTCCAGAGATGGCAACAGGGTCGTTGCTGTTGGGGTGAATGGTATGACTTGTGTTATTACTTTTAATTTGAATCAGTACGATTCCATATCATACCGTAATCCTTGCAGTTTTGAGCACCAATGAAGGAGGATTCTACATCACCTAGACTAAATTTGATTAAAATATCGTTAAAATTCAAGTACATAATGTTTAATTTATAGATACCATTAAGAAAATATGCAAGAATAGTTTTATTCTATTATTAAAAATTAGCTTCTAGAAATGTCGTTATACATTTAATTTCCTAACTGCCAGATGTGTTTATCCTACCATTTATAAAAATTATGTAATGAAAATCTGTACGTGATGAATGATAGTAAATAAAAGATCAGTAGACTATATCAGATTATAAAATTTTTTAAAGAGATTAATCATGTAATTACCTTCAATATTTTTACATTTTGGTAGTATATACACTGTTTGGTAACAATAATTTCGGAGGACCAATAATTTTTACAATTATATAAATTAATAGTTGTACTTACGTGCACCGTGGAATACACATTTATCACACTCGCGTATAAATAAGCTTTTTCTGGCCAGAAAACGTGTTCGTATTCCACGCACTGATCACATTCGGTATAAAAATTAATAAAATAGTTACATTCACGTATTCTAGTACCTAAGGTACGGAGATTGAATAGTATAATAGTATACTAGAACGTAGGGGATCGATCTACACTCCCGCAAGGTCTAACTTGCTCTCATGGTTCAAACTGCAGAACCAGCCTTATCACGGGTGAGCTATGTCTGACTTTGGCGGCGGGTTTAAAATAAAGGAAATGAGTCTATATTAATTTTAAATACGTAACATACACTATGACTTAGATATAAGGTTGAGGCAAACAAAAACTACAAATATCTACTTTCAATTGTTAGGTAACGTTGTGTAACTAACGCTTCATCAACAGTTCTTTGGGCGAAGAAATGGCATCAGGTTTTTTACTACTGAGTTGACTTGTAAGTTTGGCGTTTGTACTATTAGGTTGGAAGAGTTACTCACCAACGCCGACACATCATTCTTGCAGTTTTGCGCAAAATGAGGAACTTTTTCATTTTGATGACACGTCGGAGGTGATGTTTTGCACTCTTGATTGCTGCTTCCCAAAGACCACTTTGATGAGGAGCTGCAGGCGGGTTGAAATGAAAGTTGATATTGTGTTGTGATGAGAATTCAGCAAGAGGGGTACGGCCTGAAGAGATGATGAGATTTTGTATAGCATTATTCGCTCCAACGAAATTCGTTCCACAGTCAGAATAAATATTTGTGCAAAGACCGCGTCTAGACACAAATCGGGTGAGAGCGGTAATAAACCCATCTGTCGACAGGTCCGATACTACTTCAATGTGTACAGCCTTTGTCACAAGGCAAACAAAGATACAAATATATGCTTTTGTCAAGCGAATCGAGTGCAAATTGTGCATCTTGATGTTAAAAGGACCTCCGTAGTCAATTTCGGTGTTGAGAAACGGACGAGAAGGAGTTAATCTTGCTTTTGGTAAATCACCCATGAGCGGAGATTTATTGTGAGGCTTGTGTCGAAAACATACAACACATTGAAAAATGCGAGAGCGTATTACACTTCGGGCCGAGAGTATCCACACATCCTGTGCAAGAAGTGATTGAGTCAACTGAGCGCCCGAGTGTAAGTATTTTCGATGATAAAAATCAATAAGAAGGTTGACGACATGATGTCGTTTGGGCAAAATCACAGGATGTTGCACATCCGTAGGAAGTTTTAAAGCGTTGAGACGTCCTCCCACTCGTAGGATATCATCCTTGTCGAGAAAAGGAGAGAGTCGGCGGAGTTGTGACGAGGCAGGTGTAGTTGGATCCTTCTTCATGGCAACGATGTAGTCTCTGAACGCTGATTCTTGAACCATCTTGAAAATTGCTAGTCTTGACGCCCTGATTTCCAGAGTGTTGAGAGGACCATCGAGCTTTCTTGAATGACGAGCGTTATGAGTAAATCGCAAAATATAAACCATCACACGCTGGAGTCGGCTAAAGTGAGAAAACTGAGTGAGGAGCTCCCATTCATGAGGAGCAGTTGATATGAGAGATATAGGTGAAATGGGTTTCTCTTCTCCTGTGTCAGTAAGTTTTCCAGGCATAAAATGAGATACCGGCCAGTTATCATTAGATTTTTGTAGCCAAAGGGGACCGTACCACCATAATGAGTGCTGTGGTAAATCTTTAGGAAGTAACCCACGCGACGCGCAATCAGCAGGATTATCTTCACTCGCTACGTGTCTCCAGTAATGAGAAGGCACTAATTCTTGTATCTGGGCTACCCGGTTGGCAACAAACGTCTTCAATCGATGAAGAGGTGTTTGTAACCATGTCAGTGTTACTGTCGAATCACACCATAGAAATACAGAAGAAAATTCCACCCTTTTTTCAAAAAGAGAGATAACATATCCCACTAGTTGGGCGAGTAAATGAGCTGCACTTAGCTCTAATCGAGGTACCGTGAGCCTTTTCAGAGGGCTACTCGAGTCTTCGATATTACTTGCCGAATTAACACAGAGTCGTCGCTAAGTTGGCATCTCAAGTAAACGACGGCGGCATAACCGTTCTCAGAAGCATCTGAGAAACCGTGTAACTCAAAGTTTCTCGAGTGTGTTATTCGTAATGCACGAGGAATCACAATTTCTCTTAGAGTATTAGCCGAGTCTGTAAAGGTTTGCCATAATTTCAATTGTTCAGATGGAAGTGGTTCGTCCCAGTTCAATCCTTTGATCCAGAGTAGTTGCATAAAACGTTTGGCCCACATAACAATGGGTGAGAGAAAGCCACAAGGGTCGTAAATCTGGGCAATGATACCGAGAATTTGACGTTTAGTCCTGGAATTGTGAAGAAAATTCAAATTATAGGTAAACGTATCGGTAGAGGGTGACCAGTGAAGACCTAATATAGTGAAATGTGGTTGTTTACTGCCTTGAAGGAATACAGGGGTCTCTAAATGAGCATCAGGAAGATCTTGCAGCAGTTGACTTGAGTTAGATGTCCATTTGCGTAGTTCAAAGCCTCCGCGAGCCAGGAGCGAGATGAGTTGCTTACGGAGGCTCAAAGCCTTTTCTTCAGAGTCAGCTCCAGAGATGATGTCATCTACGAACGTCTGCGTGCGTAGAATATTTGCAGCTTCAGGATAGGAGTCACCTTCGTCTGCAGCGAGCTGATGTAAGGTTCTAATGGCAAGATACGGTGAACAATTCACTCCGTAAGTCACTGTCGTGAGCTTGTAGATTAAAGAGGGCTGATCTGGACTTTCACGCCATAAGATCATCTGATAGCACTGGTCATCAGGGTGCATTTTTACCTGTCTATACATTTGACGAATGTCACAAGAAAAAACAACGTTATGAATCCGAAAATTTAGTAATAAATCACAAATATTCGTTTGCATCTTTTTGCCTGTTAATAAAATATTATTAAGAGAAATACCATTAGAGGTTTCAGAACTAGCATCAAATACAGTACGTAAACGAGTTGTGCTGCTAGACTCCTTTAAAACACCATGGCGAGAAAGGAAGTAATGAGGTACAGTTAGATCAGTATTATGAGCGTATATCATGTGACTAGAGGCTAAGTAGTCAGCCATAAAATCAGTATATAGGGATTTAAATTGAGGTTGAGCACTAAATTTCTTCTCTAGAGAGTGCAGTCTTTTTTCTGCATTTAAACGAGATTGACCCAGAGGAGGAAGTTCAGTCTTGAATGGTAGTCGGACGCAATATCGGCCAGATTGGTCCCGAGTATGAGTGGCGAGAAAGTGATCTTCACATAATGTATCTTCTTGAGAAAGCTTAGACACAGCAGGGGGTTCTTCCTGTTGCCAAAACCTTTGTAGTGAGTCGTGAAGGTCAATGTCGTTGACAACTAGAAGTGTAGTTGATAATTGAGAGCTGGAGTTACTATGAAGTTCACTGCCAGATAGACATGGTGCGTTACCCATTACTAAAAAGCCAAAGTGTGTGCCTATTAGCCTGGGTAAACCAGTTCCGAGGTTATAAGATTCTTGAGTAAGTATGAGTGGAAATAAAGCACCACCAAGACGAACGTCTATGCCTCCTGGCAAGTGAAACGTAGGGTCTGCCAAAACATAAGGACGAACCTTGGAAAGAACTTCAGAGTCTACTTGTGTGCTTGGTAGGTTAACACATATTTTTTCCAATATTAAAAATCTTTCATTAATTGAAATAACCTTGCCCCCAAGAGTTTCAACAGCAACTGAGGTGAGACCTTTTGAGCGTAAGGGTACCTGAGACAATCCTACCACACTATGAGTGGTCTTAGTAGGAGGAGCACACAATAATTGAGCAGCACGCTCGGTGAGAAAACAAGATTGACTGCCAGAGTCAACAAGAGCACGAAATACATGAGTAATACCGTTAGACGAGGTAAGCTTAACAAGTAGAGTGCCTAAGAGAACAGTATTAGAGATTTGAGACGTATTCTGCTTTTCTTGACAGGTCATAGTGATTGGAGAAGGGGTTATTTCCTGTTGAAGTGTCGGAGAGTCTTGACGCGAAGTTGGAGGTGTGGTCCGTTGCAGCGTAGAGTAATTTTCAAAATGTAATAATGTATGATGATTTTTGTGGCATTTGTAGCAGCTAAACTTTGACCTACAGTCGTTAAGATGGTGAGTACCTAAGCATGAGGTACAACGCCCCTTTTCCTTTACAATTTTGAGACGAGATTTGGCGTCCTGACTCTTGAAGTCCGGACACGAATATACCTTATGGTCAATTTTATTGCATATAAAGCATGGATGAGGTTTAACTTTAATGGAGGAGCCTTCTCCATAATTGTAGGACATCAGTGATACTTTTTGTTTAAAGTATTTATTTTGGGAACTAAAGGGGGTGCGTGATCCAGACGAGGAGGGTTTCGAGGTGATAGGAGAATAAAGATTGGCATCTTCAAATTCATTACATTCTTTACTTAAAAACTTAATAATTTCTGCTGCATCAGGTATTGTAGTGGAGTCAACTCTCTCTTGAGTAACACTTGATGAACGGAAGTTTTCAAAACGGTTCCCAAGTTCACTATCCATTTTTCGTAAAAGCATAGCAGATAACATAGGATTTTTACTAGTGATATCGATCTCAAGACCTTTAAGAGCTTGTATATTTTCTGAGTATAAATTTACAAAATTTCTCACTTGTTTAGGCGTGTTGTTTACAGAGGGCAAATCTAAAATTTGATTGAGGTGTAAAGTAACTAACCGCCTCGGCGAGTGATATCTTTCTTTTAATAAGTCATAGGCCACTTTATAATTAGCGTCAGAAATAGGGAGAGATTTAATTAAATTTAGCGGTTCTCCTGAGATAACTCTCAATAAATATTGAAGTTTAGAAACTGCTGGTAACGATGCATTTTCATGAATGCTAGCGTTAAATATATTAATGAATGACATCCATTTGAGAAATTCACCATCGAAATGCTTGAGTTCAAGCTTAGGCAGTCGTATATGTAACTGAGGAGTAACTATTTCACATTTAGGCCTTGTTGATGACATCTTACTTTCTATCGAATATACGGTAGAATTAACATAATCGACTAACTCGTTGATGCTGTTAAGAGGAGCGTAGTTGGGTTGAAAATTCGGGTTTGCCTGTATTTCTAGTTCATGATAAATGTCTAAAATATCAGAAAATTCTTCACGAAACCTATTTATAGATTTAGCGCCCACCAACAATTTTTGCAGGATTGACTTATCAGATGTTTTTTTTGTTAGATCAAAAATCTCTTGAATTTGACTAAATATATTGTCTTTCTTTGATTTAATAACTGCCAAAGATTTTGTCATGATTAAATGATGGTTTTATAGTAGAAGATGAGATAACTGCTTTAATTTTTAAATTACAAAATGTTTTAAAGAGATTAGGCCTATGAGCGTATATGTTTAACGGAGAGATAAATAAGCCTAAGTAAACAACAAATCGACGTAGGCTGAAGGAGATAACCTTCTATAAACAACTGAAATCACTTTTCATAAACTTTTACAATTAATTTAAACCAACATATTAATGCACGCCAAAGCCAAACAAAGATAAGAGAGGATCAGCTGTTTCATATACTGCGACATGAAACTAGTTTTCCAGTGTTTGCATGCACAGACAAAGTTTGAAAAAACTTGTAGAAATTGTAGAATGAACACATGTAATGAATTGTATTTTATTTTATTTTTTATATAGGACCTTAGGCTCAAGATCCGGCCCGGCTGGACCAAATTTGTTTGGTAACAATAATTTCGGAGGACCAATAATTATTACAATTATATAAATTATTAGTTTGTACTTACGTGCACCGTGGAATACACATTTATCACACTCGCGTATAAATAAGCGATTTCTGGCCAGAAAACTTGTTTGAATTCCACGCACTGATCACATTCGGTATAAAAATTAATAAAATAGTTACATTCACGTATTCTATTACCTAAGGTACGGAGATTGAAAAGTATAATAGTATACTAGAACGTAGGGGATCGATCTACACTCCCGCAAGGTCTAACTTGCTCTCCTGGTTCAAACTGCAGAACCAACCTTATCACGGGTGAGCTTTGTCTGACTTTGGCGGCGGGTTTAAAATAAAGGAAATGAGTCTATATTAATTTTAAATACGTAACATACACTATGACTTAGATATAAGGTTGAGGCAAACAAAAAATACAAATATCTACTTTCAATTGTTAGGTAACGTTGTGTAACTAACGCTTCATCAACAGTTCTTTGGGCGAAGAAATGGCATCAGGTTTTTTACTACTGAGTTGACTTGTAAGTTTGGCGTTTGTACTATTAGGTTGGAAGAGTTACTCACCAACGCCGACACATCATTCTTGCAGTTTTGCGCAAAATGAGGAACTTTTCATCATCGGTTAGACTACATTTGGTTAGAATATCGGAAATGCACAAGTACCTAATATGTTACTACTAGATACCGTTAAATATTTTTGTCCAAATAGTCGTAATCTATGTAATAAATTTTAGCTTGATTATTGCAGTTCCTCACAACAAAGAGAAATGACTTAATATCGCCTGGACTACATTTGATTAGAAAATCTGAAAAACCCAAGTACATACAATTGTAATGCTAGCTTTAAGAAAACATATAAAAATATTCTATTTCTATGTAATGAATATTTGCTTCAGGAAATATCATTTTACATGTAATTTCCTATATTTTCAGTTGTGTTTATTAGAGAGATTATTAAAATTGAAAACAGATGTTTGAATAAACAAACAATTTTATCAACAGTACTGCAGACGTTCTGGTGGTCCAGAGATGGCAACAGGGTCGTTGTTGTTGGGGTGAATGGTATGATTTGTGTTCTTACTTTTAAGTTGAATGTGTACGTATGCATCTCATACCGTAATCCTTGCAGTTTTGAGCACCAATGAAGGAGGATTTATTTCACCTAGACTAAATCTGAGTAAAATATCGTTAAAACCTAAGTACATAATGTTTAATTTATATATACCATTAAGAATTTATGCCAGAATAGCTTCAAGTAAGCTAGATTTTACATTTAATATCCTAACTGCCAGATGTGTTTATGCTGCCATTTATAAAAAAACATGTAATAAAATCTGTACGTAATGAATGATAGTAAATAAAAAATCAGTATATAGGAATATAAACCTATTCTAAAATTTAAACCATGTAACTTCAATATTTTTACATTTTGGTAGTAATGACACTGCTTAATGACAAATGCTTAAGTACTAAATATGTTATTTCTATATACCGTTAAGTAATATTGTCCAAATAGTCTTAATCTATGTAATGAATTTTAGCTTCATTATTGCAGTTCTTCACAACAAAGGGAAATGACTCAATATCGCCTATAGTATATTAAACATATTGCATAGGTGCTTGCTTGCTGAGGATGAGACACACAGTAGGTAACTGCTGGAGCTATGTACTATCCAATCCAAACACATTGATCCAAACATATTATGTAAAGATTGCTAGCATGCCCAATATTGGCTAGACTGTGGATATCTGATGGAACTATGTACTATCCAATCCTAACACATGCATCCAAACAGTTTATGCAAAGATGGCTAGCCTGTCCAGTATCGGCTAGACTTTGGATTACTGCTAGAGCTATGTACTATCCATTCCAAACATATTGATTCAAAATAATTACGCAAAGATTGCTAGCCTGCCCAATATCGGCTAGACCGTGTATAACTGCAGGAACTATGTACTATCATATCCTAACACATGTATCCGAAAATATAAGGAGCATCTTTAGAAAAAACAATAGTCCTGAAATATTTTAATTTAATAATTATATTTATTCATATATATATATATATATATATATATATATATATATATATATATATATATATATATATATATATACAGATATATACGGAGAGTTTATCATGACTATACATTTAAAAATGAATAATTTATGGAGATGTACGTCAGTCTACCCTCTAGAACGCACACCCCTCGTACGAGGCAATATTAGTACACATCTCCACGTTTCTCCACTTCTCCTGAGAATCTTCTATTTTTATTGTGATTGTATAGAAATCTAATTTTTTTTTATTATTTACTAATTTGTTTATTAAAGTTATTTTGCTATTTGTTTATTTGTTAGTAATTTTTCATTTTTGTTTTCCACTTTTTATTCATTTTCTAGAACACCTTTTATTAAAATTCCTTTTAAGCTCACATTTGCTTAACAACTTGTTTATTAAAAGTCGACCATATGATTTATTAATTTTTAATGTTTCCTTTTCGACCTCGTATTTAAGTGACAAACCTCAACAACTCCTTTAGTAACAATTTTCGTAAAATTACTTTCAAATTCACATTTGATTAATACTTTTTTTGATAAAAGTCGGCCATATTGGATTAACTATTTAGAATTATTGTTCCCCGTATAAATATAAGTTCATAATTTTGTCTTTTGCGTCATTACAAAGGGTTTGAAGAGGTTTTAGGGTATTCAGGGGATTTAATACGAAATATAAGCATGCACAACTATTCCGGTATTTAATTTCAAGTTTAAACCAGAGGCGGCCAAGGGGCATATCCGAGCCGACAAACATTTTAATCTTGCCCTGTTAGGTATTCGTGTTTAGATCCTTAAAGCAAAAAGAAAAATACAATATAATATCAGACATGTGTAGATATTTTTAATCGAATATCTCGCAGTATTGTCCATGTAGGCAGAGCATAGATAGGAGGCCTTTCATTTCCTTGATTTTATGTTACAATATTTAACAATAGTATATAACAAATATGGTTTGTACAATTGGAAAGGCGGTGGTTAGGGTAAGCTGTAATGGCAGTGGTGCCTTATATGGTATTCCGCCAGGAAAAAATATAAAATATCAACAATACAAAAAGTAAACAATTTTACTCTATCCTATGGCCTTCAGACTTTTTTTCATAACTATTAAACCTATTAAACCTTTTGGTTGCCTTTACCTTGCTAAGGTAAGGATTCACAGACCCTTACAGGATTCACGGACACTTTTAATTTTTACTAATTTATTTTTTCAAAGATATTTTTCATTTACTGTTTATCATATTATATACTTTTTGTTCTAATCTCTTTTTTAATTACTATTATTTATTAACAGACTATCCCCTTTATATTTAGTCCTCTTTAAATTGAATATATATTTATCACATTCTATTTATTAATTAATAATTTTTATATTAAAGTTGATATTTATATTAGCACATTAGCAGCGGTTTGTTGACCTACAGTGCTTGGTTCGAACCAGTACATTCTAATCAAATATTGCCTATTTGTCCAGACTCGAGGCTACTTGCAAGCCACTGCTTTTACATAAAATATTACTTTTAAACTTATTTGGGCTTAACTGGCTACAAATCAATAACATGATTCAACTTGGGTTAAAAGTCCGTTTAAGCACGTGCATGCACAAATAGCAGTAGGCCTACGATACACACAGACGCGTGTATACGCACAAAAAAAGTTGCACAATTCCTACCAATATTTTTTGAAATATAGTTACAGATTATTAATTTAAGATATTTGTTGTTAAAAAACTAACGCTCAAGGGAAACAGTTGGTAACCGTTACACATGGTCTCCTTGCTCCGTCACTTCACTTGTCAACAAATTAGTCACTTAGATAAGATCAGCTTAGAGTCGAAACTATAAAAAGTAGTGGGTTAAATTTCCAGGGTATATTTCGTTCATAACGTAGACAAATAGTAAGAAAGGATTTTGTAAAATTTCATTTATAGTGCAAAAAATGCATTAGTAAAAAAACACACTATTATAACTTTGTATTCCAGTTATATAATCATTATCAATTATTAGTTGTTTTTAAACTTGGTAAATTCACATATAAAGTGACAATTTTAAACTAGTGCAGCCAAAACCGCCGAGGGGCGCGAGTGTATTAATATTTTGTTAACTAGATTCATCCTAAAGTGAAACTTTCACAGCTAAGTTCTAAGATAAAATAATACAGTGCTGTTTTTTGTTAAAAAATGGATTTTAAAAAGTTGTATACTTATTATGAATTTATTTTTGTCTATTTTCATTATTTTAAGTTTGAGTCGTCATAATTTTACGCTTTTAACAAGTCTTATTTTTTCGAGTACCTAAGATTTTTTACATAACCAGGTATAATTGTTTTGTTAGTGTCGATTACGTACAGAAATAATAACCAAGTTTTAAAAATGGAAATTGGCTTCACTTAGCCATATGTAATTAAATATTTCAAGGCTTTAATAAATAAAAATGACCTAATCATTCTACTATTCTAATATAATGGGTCAATTCGAAGCACTTTTCACGGATGATATTTACAGAACAATTAGGTATTGTTTCAATTATCTTGAAGTACCAAGTTCGTAATGACCAAATTCGTAAAGAAGCGTTTAACTTTAAAAATACAACAGCTACTGCACAAAGCCAGGGTTTATCCCTAATTTTATTATTTGTACTAATTTTCTACGTCCCAACTTAAACACTGCAGATTTAATTTGAAGCAATTTTGAACAGTTTAAATTTCCTTGTTTACAAATACCATAATTATAAACTGCAACTATTTTTCGATGCTTAAATGTGGTCTATGCTAAAGTATACTGAGAGATGGATGTCAGTACACTATACCAGGAACGACATCTAGCCCACGAATGTCATAAATCACCCTATATAACATCATCCACCCTTATTTATTCTTCGTCTTTAAGAGACTGTAAAGGACGAACTTCAGGCACGCCGTCTTGCCCGCGTAATGCCAGAAATTCCCCTATATCCTTAGTCCTTTATAATCCCAACCACCCTAACGTACTCCTCTTCTTTGAGAAACTGTGAAGGATGGACAACTCTTTACGTCTACTTCAGGCATGCCGCCTTACCCATGCAATGCCAGAACCTCCTTTATATCCCTAATCCTAGATATCCCCATCTACCCAACTTTATTCGTCGTCTAATAAGGGCTTCTAAAAGATGGATACCACTTTAGGTCATTAGGTCAGCGACCATGAACACTTGATATAACGGGGGCACGAAAAATGGGTACCGCGAAATATGAGTACAGGAAGAACAATAGCATTTGACGGGGGCTAGTGGTAACTTTGGTAAGTGAACAAAACGTGTAAACCAATCTCCCGATGTCACCCCAGAGCATATACCTCTAAACTAGAGTAAAACGCGTTTAAAGCGGAGCCGCAAGGGACCGAAAGTATTATCCGCATTGGACTCTTTTCCCAATATACAAATGGCATTATTTAAGATCATAAATACTGTAATAATTTTAGTTCCTGCACTACAATAGGATTACATACCTTTTAATGAGAGAAGCTGTTGATTATAGAAAATATATGTTACAGTATTTTGTTCTAATAAACTAAATCGCTATACTACACATTTGGCAAATATAAATAAAGTAGGCATTATCCAAGCATAAATAAATTAAAACCTAATATTTTTACACGAAAGTTACTCTTGTTCATATTATTCTGATTTTTTCCTAAAGTCTTATAAAGAAACTTTGCACTGTTACGTTACCATATCCGATTGGATATAGTCCTTTACAGGGTACAATAGTTCAAGAATCAGAAGTGAAATTGTGACATCTCTTAAGCTTTGTAGAGGGTCTTCATGAATATATATATTTGTTTGGACCTTCAATCGTCTGGGTTCTTTTTCTTCGTCCTCATCGTCAACGCACTCCTCCTCTTCGTTTTCGGCAGATCTGGTGGTGACTAAATTTCTATAGGCGATTCAAAGGTATAATGTGTGGTTGGAGTCCTTGTCATCATAACACCAAAGAAGACATCGAACAACAAAAACTGTAGTAGGCTGGCACCTCAAGATCAACTACACACTTTTGAACCCTAAATCAAGAGTAAAAGACGTCGTTTATTGTTTGAAAAAAGAGGATGAAACTACAACTCATATGTACATGAGACTGGAGTTGCAGTTAGAGGGAAAGAAAAGAGAAACAAAATATATAGTTTTAACCTGTCTAGAAAAACAGTACAAAAAGGTCTAGAGACTGGAGGCATTTTGTCTTGTTTAAGATCTCTTTTCTACATTTCAAACAGTGGATTAAATCAGACCAAAGAAATCAGATGATAAGATCAAATAAAATTGTCTATTTGCAATGTAAATTAATTTTTTTTGTAAAAATGAAAAATATAAAAAGCGAAAAAATGACAAGTTAAAAGTTGATTTTAAACCGGTAAAGTGATATCGTTATCATTTTGTCAGTCCAAAGCCTGGAAATGTATGATAGAAATCAGGTTTAATAAATAAGGTTTTAAAGGATCATCAGTCCCTTAGAAAACTAACCTACCTCTTTGTTTATGAGTAAGCTTCTTTATATAAGTTATAAGAGAACACTATATTTTGTAATGATCTTCCTGGTACCTGTCTAGCTTTGTTCTTACTAATTTAATTGTAAGAGGTTGTCACATGCATAATGCAATCTTGGGTTTTTGGATTTAGTTAAATATTTATATTTTGCCAAGTGTACTCCAAGGAAATCATGACTGTTGTCAATTTGAGAGTTCCACACTTGCTTCTTCATTGTTTGGTTCCCCTTTCTCTAGGTTATTTACAAGTATCATTTTCTTTCTAATTATCTCCCAAATTTGTCTGATGATATTTATTTTATATGACCTTGATTTTGCAAATTTTTTTTTTTGTTGGTTTAAGCCCTCAATGATTGGCAAATCATCCCAAAATATTTTAATAATATATTGGTCTGGTATATAGCAAACTTTGTCTGGTGTACACCACAAACCAAACTTATACCTCGTAATTTTTGCAGCAAACTGACTAGACATGTTCGGGGTCCACTTCCCAAAATATTCGCAATTGGAGTTGTTTGTTGTATTCATATTAACTTCACTAATTATTTCATAAATACTTGTTTTTGTAAAACTAGTGAAATCTAAATCTACTTACTACACTGATGTATTTCGAAAGTGTTGTTTCATTGACAAAACCTGATTGCCGAAGTACACAACCTGAAACCTTGAGGGAAAGCCATCAGTAGCAAGTAAGCTTTTTCAGTGAAATGACATTTTGGAAAAGTGGCAACACCGTAAGTGGCAATAGTTTTCACGTAGTTTTTGATCTGAAGATACTAAGCTTTTAATCTTACTTCCTAATTACTCACTAAGTAAGACACAAAACAAAACCTTTTTGTTTAAATAAATACGGTTGATGTGTGGTACCTGATTCGCAAACCAACCGTATCTATTTAATTAATTGTCTCTGTGATGGTAAACAAGGTTATAACAAAATATTTTCGTTTTGGACAAATTTTAAATATAGAGTTTATATAAAATGAAATAATACTTGCTAACTTATAGTTGAGTCTTTATCTTAAATCAAAATATTTTCTTGCTAAAGAACGTCCTAAATTATTCACACTATTTCAATATATTATAATTTACTTAAATTCCTATGAATATTTTCCAATAAAACAAACATATGAACATTCTACATAGGATAAAAAATTAATATTTTCAACTTTTGTGGATTTCGTTGTAGTTACATGACAATTGTCAAAATGTTTACGTTTGAACCTGAGAAATTAACAACCGGACGAAATTAAAATTTAAGTCAGTTTTTGAAAATCGTATTTAGATATAGTGGTTTTTATTGCAATAAGCCATCTTAATCAGTGTCTCAATGATGTCTCAGCAGATAGAATCTTTACGAAGACGGCTTTGTGCAATTAAATCTGATATGTCTCAGTATGGGTTTTCATAAATTTACTCTTATTATAAGTAGAGATATTCGTTAAGTTGAAACAAATAATATTACCTTCATGCACTTAAACAAAAACAATTTTTATAGAATATCACTTACCACCCAACTTGCATCTCCAAGATCTGTTATTTTAACATTGATGTTACAAGTTTGAAATACAGGATCAGGATTAAGCTCTGGTTCTATTTGTGATAGTGAAAATTGAAAATGTCCTGATAACAATCAAAATTTTAGAACAACAATAAAATAACAGCTCCAGGTCATTGTGTGTATATTTTCATTGCTGTTGTAACAGCTACAATCCGTATTGGTGAAATTGTAATGACAATAATAAATAATTAATGGAACAATAAAACAACACAAAAACAACTCAAAATAGGCAATAATAATAATATTTAAATAAGTTGTAGTGCGTTGATATAAGCTGCAGAATTGTTAAATGAAACATTCAGTTCTCACTTATAAAAATAAATCATTTTCTATTTTTATTTTCATAGAAATTTATAGTTAGTCTCTCGGTCTAATTTTATCTGTATTCAATAACCCTAGTTTCAGATTGTAAGGTAGAGATAAGTTTGCGTAATAGGAACATATACATTATACATAGATACATTAATAGACACATTGATTCAGTGTTATTTTTGTAAAATTTCTGAGAACAGGTTTGTTTACACTAATTTTATCAATAAAATAGATTTAATATTAAAATTTTACACGTTACACTTGCCTATAGTCACACTTACGGATTCAGTTGGCAATATGACACATCTCCTGTAATGCCAGTTCTGTATATAACAAACGGCCAGGGCTACAATAGACACACTTACAGATTCAGTTGGCAATATGACACATCTCCTGTAATGCCTGTCCTGTATATAACAAACGGCCAGTGCTACTATAGACACACTTACGGATTCAGTTGGCAATATGACACATCTCCTGTAATGCCTGTCCTGTATATAACAAACGGCCAGTGCTACTATAGACACACTTACGGATTCAGTTGGAAATATGACACATCTCCTGTAATGCCTGTCCTGTATATAACAAACGGCCAGTCTACTATAGACACACTTACGGATTCAGTTGGCAATATGACACATCTCCTGTAATGCCTGTCCTGTATATAACAAACGTCCAGGGCTACTATAGTCACACTTGCGGATTCAGTTGGCAATATGACACATCTCCTGTAATGCCTGTCCTGTATATAACAAACGGCCAGGGCTACTATAGACACACTTACGGATTCAGTTGGCAATATGACACATCTCCTGTAATGCCTGTCCTGTATATAACAAACGGCCAGTGCTACTATAGTCACACTTACGGATTCAGTTGGCAATATGACACATCTCCTGTAATGCCTGTCCTGTATATAACAAATGGCCATGGCTACTATAGACACACTTACGGATTCAGTTGGCAATATGACACATCTCCTGTAATGCCTGTCCTGTATATAACAAACGGCCAGTGCTACTATAGTCACACTTACGTATTCAGTTGGCAATATGACACATCTCCTGTAATGCCTGTCCTGTATATAACAAACGGCCAGTGCTACTATAGCCACACTTACGGATTCAGTTGGAAATAAGACACATCTCCTGTAATGGCTGTCTTGTATATAACAAACGGTCATTGCTACTATAGACAAGAGTAAATACTAACGTATACACTAGTATCTTCAGTTAAAAAGTTGTAGCTCAAGGAAAGATGGAATCAAATAGATTTGCAGGTATTTATATACATTTTACTGAAAAAAGTGAAAGGAACTATCTGTAAAATTTCATTGAATAATATATGGATCAAGTTATTGAAAACGTAGACATCTAGGAAGAAATTACTTTATTTTAAAATTAATTCCCTTTTACACTGCAAATAATATCCCCCTCACTGTGTTTAACCCACACGGAACTGCCTTGTCTATGACGTAAGTACACCCCTCAACTAATTTGAAGGCCGCATATTTTAAGGTAGGACAATTAGAATTTATACTCGTATTCTCAGAGTGTAGTGAATACTTAATGGCCACATGTCTTCTATACAATATAAATGGGGTGCTTCAGTTAAATAATCTAAAAATTATGTTTTTCTTAAGCAGGTTCAGTTTTTAATACTTTAGAATGCTTTGGGGCAAGCCTTGGCAGGCTTGGCCGAGTTGGTGTTTTATTACTGTGGAAATAATTACACGTGTGGCGAAATCCATAAAAAATTTTAAAACAATAAGTCAATAAAGTGTGTAAAGTACAATGTGCAATTGTTCAAATTTTTAATGGCAAAGCAATACTTATTAAATGAAATGTTCTATTCATTAAAAATATATCTTAAATGCTGTAAACGAATGGCAGTTTATTTGAACAAAACCAATGATATAAAGATTAGATTAAGTAGGCCTAGCTGGTTTTATTGCTTTAACAATAATTGATTTATGTTATACAAAATTCAAGGTTAAATTGCTGGATGTTGGAAGTAATGAAAGAGCCGGTACTCGTGGTTGCCCAGGGGCCCAAGGTCTCTGTTGGGGCTTGTCTAGAAATACAAAAGCATCCCACCAATTTAATTTTTTGAGAATATATCCTAAATCAGAGGTTTTCGAACTGGGTGGCGTAGAGGATTTTCAAGAGAGGATTTTATAAGTACTGAAACTGCCTACAGACATAGGTGTGTGACTACAATTAGGTGTACCAGCGAGTAGACTGACGTGACATGTGCGTACTAAAGTACGTAGTTGTTCTCTGACGAATGATTATTTAGTCTTGCTAGACTCTTGTTACTTGAGTTAGGGTCTCAAGGATAACCTCTCTATGGAGCATAGGCAGGAGTCTTGATTTATTACATAGTCCTTTTCTCTATTTTATCGTGAGAACCGTATATATATATATATATATATATATATATATATATGCGTGTATGTGTGTGTGTGTGTGTTGCATATATGCGTGTTGCGTGTGTGTGCAGGTTCGATGTATTCACGTGTGTACGAGCGCGTTTGGGTATGAACTTATGCTTGTGTGTGTGTGTGTGTGTGTGTGTGTGTTAGGTTTACCTGAGTTTTGAATTTTTAATATTTTTTAAGGTATAGCCTTCATTGTGCAAGGCTTGAATAAAGTTTATCATTAGAGGATTGCAGCCATGGAGGTCCATATACTTGGACGATTGGGGATACGCGCCCCCCCCCACCAGGAAACCCCCACATTTAAAAACATAATAAATACCAGGGGTTGTATGTAGACCAGTGGACATTTTCGAGATTGTTATTTTGAAAGTTAGTGAATTGTGAGATATGACTTAGGACTGAAACATTTATATAAAGAAAAATGAGCGTTTCCCTTGAATATTTACGGGTTATTCTGCATTTATAAAAAGAACGAGTAATTTGGTTAATGTGTTTTTTTCTTTATATATTAGGTACCGTGGCCTAGCCCTATATATTGATAGGTTAAACAAGGTTAAAACTTGAATTTTTTAGTTAGCAATGCCTTCACGTCCCCTCCCCCCAATAACTTTTGATATGGAGCCTATGAGCTTTATCAGTTGTATGGTGAAATATATTTATATAATTAATATATTTATATTTAAGTTAAATAGAATATCTGAAATTTTTATTGACTTATTCAGCTTCAGTTTCATACTCAGATTGTAATTCTTGACCAGATGTAAATGGGAGGGGCGACCTCATGTTAGTGTTATAGAGAGCGACGCAGAGCCTGGAATGTAGAGAACCCCGTTTTCAAACAATTATAAATATTTATCATATATATTTCCTTCAATAAAGGGAGCTTTCCTATTACATCTTTTTGCTTTGAGAGAAGATGCCATTTTAAGTTCTGAAAGCTTCTGTAGCTATTACACTTTGCAACAATAATTCTTTCAAGCAATTTATTAATAAGCATCACGTAGACTTACATGCAATACGTCATATATAGCAAACTGTTATGCTATATGTTATATACGTTTCATAGCGAGATTGGCACGTTCTTCCGTTCAATCCTTCCTCAGATTCATCAATATTGGCGTTTTCAAGAGTTTCACACTACAACAGAAGATTCTAATAGTTTTCAGCTGTAGCGCTATAAACATAGGCGAAAGAGAATAAATTATGTCATTTTCAGTCTAGCGCACTGTGTAAACTTTGCTAGGAGCTGCTCCCTCTAGCGACCGTCCTCGTATTCTCGTGTCTTTTGTATATTTCAAAATGAAAACTTATTTTATATATTCGTAGAAATATCAATTAGACTCTAGCTCCATTGAAAGGGGGATAACGAATCAATTTTACTATTTAAGAACTGTTTAGGGTTTTTGTAATGTACGATTCGATAAATACTGTTAGTCCCTAAATCAGCAGTACTGCAACTGAATCAGTTCTAGTTGCCTTCTCGATCAGCTGTACGTATATTTGATTGTTGCCACGTATTCGTGTTGATGTATTGACTTGAGGTTAGTTTTCGCTTACATGGTATTAACTATTGCAAAGAAAGCATTTATCGTAGAGCATTATTCTCGCTCATTTGGAACTGGTTGTGACGTTGGGCCGAGTTTGTCACACACTGTACTACGATTCCAGGAACAACTACACAAGAACCTACCTAGTGAAGCTGTATTTATTATTGCTGATATTGTTGATATATTTCGAAAATCAGGCAGTGTTTTGGCACAGATGAATTGCTATTCAGATCATCCAAAAACTACAAGTGAAAACCCCATATGAATGCTACAGTCACCGAAGCCTAACCTGATATGAGACGTCAGGAATGTTGGCATTTGGTTTCCAATACGAGACCTCAGGCATTTTGGTCCACAATGGTTCAAGCTAGATGGCACAACCAGACACACTGCCTTAGACAACATTTATTTCCTTCAAGAAACTTTTGGTAAACGCCTCATTTCCTTTAGAACCAATTTTTTTTTACCCAGCCCACTCCCCCGATCTTGATGGATCTCCCCCTATGTCTGGAGAATAATGAAGGAGAAGATTTTTCGTGACGACCCACCAACTACCCTCGTCCAAATCTAGGAAAGAATAACCACGTGTATACCGAGCATAGAACAACCTATCTTCACCAAAATGATCCCAAACCTTCAAAACCGTTACGAATATTGCCTCAAATGGAACGGTGGTCTTGTAGAGCATGTTTATACCAGAGTCTAACCGATGTGGATGAATTTATATGTATGTGTTTGTAAAATTATTTAAATGAAATGAAATAAAATCTTACATCTGTTTACGTTATAATATAATTGGACTGTATATAATAGCAACTTTGAGCAATTGTGATGTAATATTTTATTTAAAAAATAAAACCCCTTAACCATCAAAATGTTTTATCCTTATGTAGATTTCGATTGCAAAGTAATCATCTTCGATACTTGTATTGATTTCTTGTAAAGATGATTGTTTTGCAATTGAAATCTACAAAAACATCTACGTAAGGATCTATATAAGGATAATTTGTTTTGATGGTTAACAAGTTTTATTTATTTAACAAATACTGTATATATTTGATTTTTTAAAAAAATGTTTCTTGTATGGCTCCATTTCTTTTTATTTTTTATTCACTATAAAAGAAATTTCCATTTTATTAATATTTTTGTACATAAATAAAATAAGTATTTATTTTGATATACAGAATACATGAAATTCTTATTATATACATTTTTACTTCTTTTAGGAACATAAGTGTTTATTCGAGCACATTTTCCTGCCTTTCCAAACATTACAATATTCGAGTACATTTTTCTTCCTTTACTAACAATACAATATTTCCCTTGTTGCCGCGTTGCGGAATGACTCCCTTTTCAAAAGTTAAATAGTACTGTTCGCACAAATATTGAGTTCGTCTTTAAAGGCATATTGAGTTCATCCAAAACTAACCTATAAAGACGAACTCAAGATTTGGGCGAAATGTTCTATTTAAGTTTTAAAAATGTAGTCATTCTATGGAAAATATTGTAATGTTACGAAAGGCATAAAAATGGACTCTAAAATAAACTTAATAGGTGACTAATTACCCTGTCAAGCAGGCTAGGGCCAGCGACTAGAGCCTCAAGATGTGCTCGTTTGAAATTTTGATCACTTTAGAAATATATTTGTTTGACATTATATTATTTTATATATATTTTTATTTTAATTATTTAGACATTTTAATTAATATTATTATACTAGACATATTTTTTTATTAATAATATTTACTGTTACAAAGAAATATACATTACCAGGAGGAATAATATTATTTATTTTACTAAGTAATTAAGAGTATTTTGGATTTTGATTGATTCATCTGTATTGCTAAATTTCAATTTGGCACTCAACATTTTGGGATTCCCATTCTCTGTACTTGCCATCGTCTGAACTGTCTTTTTTAAAGAGATTTTTTATTACTTTTGTGTTTTGATTTGACATTTTTTTTTATAATGATTCAAGATAAATATTTGTTATTATTAAAAAAAGTCGTTTCCATACACTGCTTCCCGGAATGACCCTTTGGAGGTGCTTGTATAGCCGTCTTGGCAGTTGCGAGGAGACTTAGTAGATTTTGCAGCCTATCCTAGGTCTGTGTATGTGACATCTCCTTTTAATTTATTAATTTTGTTTTTATTTGACAATCTCCTCACTGGGTTAAGTTTTATTCTGTCAGTTGTAATGACACTAGTTCTTCCTTCGTCAATCCCTCTGCCTCCTTTGGTTGTGGGGTTAGAGAAACTGTCGGCGATTTGATGGATCCCGGCAGCTTAGGTAGCATTGTCGGATGGAGTCCCTGAACGACGCCGCGTTAATGTCTCTCCATACAGCCGGCACCTGTGATGCTTCAAAATCAGCTTTCTCGTCAGTTGTCAGTGATGAAGAATTTTTTTCGGTGGTGTCTTTTGTGTTAGGACTAAGACAGTTTCAAAGCTAGGCGGGTTCGTGCCTGGCGATCCCTCTTGTTTCTCCTCTGTTTCTATATTCCTGTCGTGTTCACTGGCGCCAATTGTCTTCCGTTCCGTACAAACCTTCTTGTCGGTTGTCAGTGGTGAAGATTAGTTTTTGGTGGTGTCTTTTGTGTTCGGACTGAGCTTCAGAAGTATTACAGTGGTGAAGATAAATATCAACTCCTAATGAAAAAAAACAAATGCGTTTCAACATAAAGCTGACAGAAGAAAGTTGTCTATTTTGGTTTTCCCGGCTTAAATGAAAAGCACTTGAATTAGGTCCACGATTATGAAAAATCGGTCTGAATATTGTTCACTGCAACGTTACTTCTATTACAATTATGTTGTTTTAATTTTTAAATAGCAATTAGTCCCTTAAAGATTTTACAAAACAAAACGAATTTAGTTTGGGCAGAAGATTAAAATACTCTTTATAAAAAATAAAATAAAATTACACTGAACATAATAAACACTTGTAATAGATATTATTTCAAAAAAGTAACTGATGACTTACAAAAATAGGTTACTTGGTCACCGAAACCTATGTTCATCAGGTTAAAATAAAAATATTTGTGATTACAGGTCGTTGTGTATTATATATTACTTATTATTATACCTAATTAAAACATTGTTTGAATGCCTATATAAGTGTTGAGTGTGTAAATAATAGCAGCCTCAAAGTGTGTGAATTAATAAATAGATATTTAGTTTTAAACGCCTCAAGACTCATAGTAACTGGTCCTCAACGTTAAAAAGAAGTTTGGTTTTAAATAAGTAAAATAATCGACATACTCCAAACAGCCAATAATATTACTAAGAAAAGACCACATGCTGGGTATAAAAAATTTTGTATCTGCAGGAACTTGAAAGTTTGTTTCATTCAAAATTGTTAAACGTTTACCCGTTTGTACATTTTTTTATGTATAAATAAATAATATAAACAAATAATATATGTTTACTTGGGTTTAATTGAATTCTGGGCTACGAGAAGGAATTTTACCCTGAAGTACTTGATACATGATATAAATTTATATGATGTTTAAAAATCTTTCTTCAGTTTATTTTTAACTGAAAATAACATATAGTAGTCAGAATGAATTATCGTTTTTGCATAAATCCATATTCTTATCGTTGAGTACCTGGCCTTTCATGTATTTCTGTTTATTTTGTCACATTCTGTGAAGATTAGGGTTGTATATTAGACAGCACAATCGTTAAAGAAGAAGGAGATCCCGTATAAAGATCATGTAAACGCACTTAAAAGCCAAACATATAGGAATATAATTTAGCTTCGTACTGTATTTTAGATAGGACAAAACAAAAAAGAAGTTAAAGGACGAATAAAGAATATGTAAACGCATTTATGAACGGTAGTATATATATATATATATATATATATATATATATATATATATATATATATATATGTATGTATATATGTATATATAAAAGTGTATTGTACCTGATTTATTTAGGAGGAATACGTTTGATTGATGGGATTATAAAGGACTAAGGATTTAGGGAAAGCGCTGGAATTGCGTGGGCAAGATGTAGAGCCTGACGTTAACCTAAAGAGTTGCCAATGGTTTAAATTTTCTTAAAGAGGAGGAATACGGTTGATTGATGGGATTATAAAGGACTAAGGATTTAGGGAAAGCGCTGGAATTGCGTGGGCAAGATGAAGAGCCTTAAGTTATACTATAGAGTATTAAATGCTTTACATTTTCTTAAAGAGGAGGAATACGTTTGCTTGATGGGATTATAAAGGACTAAGGATATAGGGAAAGCGCTGGAATTGCGTGGGCAAGATGGAGAGCCTTAAGGTATACTAAAGAGTTTTAAATGCTTTACATTTTCTTAAAGAGGAGGAATACGTTTAATTGATGGGATTATAAAGGACTAAGGATATAGGGAAACCGTTAGCATTGCGTGGACAAGATGGAGATCCTTAAGTTGACCTAAAGATTTCTCAATGCTTTACATTTTCTTAAAGACAAGGAATGCGTTTGAGGAGATGAAAATATATAGGATTAAAATATAGGGGAAGTGCTGGCATTGCGTGGGCAAGATGGAGAGCCTTAAGTTATACTAAAGAGTTTTAAATGCTTTACATTTTCTTAAAGAGGAGGAATACGTTTGATTGATGGCATTATAAAGGACTAAGGAAATAGGGAAAGCGTTAGCATTGCGTGATCAAGATGGAGAGCCTTAAGTAATACTAAAGAGTTTTAAATGCTTTACATTTTCTTAAAGAGGAGGAATACGATTGATTGATGGGATTATATAGGACTAAGGATATAGGGAAAGCGCTGGAATTGCATTTGCAAGATGGAGAGCCTTAAGTTATACTAAAGAGTTTTAAATGCTTTACATTTTCTTAAAGAGGAGGAATACGTTTGATTGATGGCATTATAAAGGACTAAGGAAATAGGGAAAGCGTTAGCATTGCGTGATCAAGATGGAGAGCCTTAAGTAATACTAAAGAGTTTTAAATGCTTTACATTTTCTTAAAGAGGAGGAATACGTTTGATTGATGGGATTATGAAGGACTAAGGATTTAGGGAAAGCGTTAGCATTGCGTGGGCAAGATGGAGAGCCTTAAGTTAACCTAAAGATTTCTCAATGCTTTACATTTTCTTATAGACAAGGAATGCGTTTGAGGAGATGAAAATATATATTATTAAAATATAGGGGAAGTGCTGGCATTGCGTGGGCAAGATGGAGAGCCTGAAGTTAACCTAAAGAGTTGCAAATGGTTTAAATTTTCTTAAAGACGAGGGATACGTGTGGGTGATGGGATTATAAAGGACTAAGGATATAGGGAAAGCGTTAGCATTGCGTGGGCAAGATGAAGAGCCTTAAGTTATACTAAAGAGTTTTAAATGCTTTACATTTTCTTAAATAGGAGGAATACGTTTGATTGTAGGGATTATAAAGGACTAAGGATATAGGGAAAGCATTAGCATTGCGTGGGCAAGATGGAGGGGATTAAGTTATACTAAAGGGTTTTCAATGCTTTAAATTTTCTTAAAGAGGAGGAATACGTTTGATTGATGGGATTATAAAGGACTAAGGATTTAGGGAAAGCGCTGGAATTGCGTGAGCAAGATGGAGAACCTTAAGTTATACTAAGGAGTTTTAAATACTTAACATTTTCTTAAAGAGGAGGAATACGTTTGATTGATGGGATTATAAAGGACTAAGGATATAGGGAAAGCGTTAGCATTGCGTGATCAAGATGGAGAGCCTTAAGTTATACTAAAGAGTTTTAAATGCATTACATTTTCTTAAAGAGGAGGAATACGTTTGATTGATGGGATTATAAAGGACTAAGGATAAAGGGAAAGCGTTAGCATTGCTTGGGCAAGATGGAGATCCTTAAGTTATACTAAAGAGTTTTAAATACTTTACATTTCTTTAAAGACAAGGAATACGTTTGATTGATGGGATTATAAAGGACTAAGGATATAGGGAAAGCGTTAGCATTGCGTGGGCAAGATGGAGAGCCCTAAGTTATACTAAAGAGTTTTAAATACTTTACATTTCTTTAAAGACGAGGAATACGTTTGATTGATGGGATTATAAAGGACTAAGGATATAGGGAAAGCGGTGGAATTGCGTGGGCAAGATGGAGAGCCTTAAGTTATACTAAAGAGTTTTAAATGTTTTACATTTTCATAAAGAGGAGGAATACTTTTGATTGATGGGATTATAAAGGACTAAGGATTTAGGGAAAGCGCTAAAATTGCGTGGGCAAGATGTAGAGCCTGAAGTTAACCTAAAGGGTTGCCAATGGTTTAAATTTTCTTAAAGAGGAGGAATGCGGTTGATTGATGGGATTATAAAGGACTAAGGATTTAGGGAAAGCGCTGGAATTGCGTGGGCAAGATGGAGAGCCTTAAGTTATACTAAAGAGTTTTAAATGCTTTACATTTTCTTAAAGAGGAGGAATACGATTGATTGATGGGATTATAAAGGACTAAGGATTTAGGGAAAGCGCTGGAAATACGTGGGCAAGTTGGAGACCCTTAAGTTATACTAAAGAGTTTTAAATGCTTTACATCTTCTTGAAGAGGAGGAATACGTTTGATTGATGGGATTATAAAGGACTAAGAATTTAGGGAAAGCGCTGGAATTGCGTGGGCAAGATGTAGAGCCAGACGTTAACCTAAAGAGTTGCCAATGGTTTAAATTTTCTTAAAGAGGAGGAATACGGTTGATTGATGGGATTATAAAGGATTAAGGATTTAGGGAAAGCGCTGGAATTGCGTGGGCAAGATGAAGAGCCTTAAGTTATACTATAGAGTTTTAAATGCTTTACATTTTCTTAAAGAGGAGGAATACGTTTGCTTGATGGGATTTTAAAGGACTAAGGATATAGGGAAAGCGCTGGAATTGCGTGGGCAAGATGGAGAGCCTTAAGGTATACTAAAGAGTTTTAAATGCTTTACATTTTCTTAAAGAGGAGGAATACGTTTGATTGATGGGATTATAAAGGACTAAGGATATAGGGAAACCGTTAGCATTGCGTGGACAAGATGGAGATCCTTATGTTGACCTAAAGATTTCTCAATGCTTTACATTTTCTTAAAGACAAGGAATGCGTTTGAGGAGATGAAAATATATAGGATTAAAATATAGGGGAAGTGCTGGCATTGCGTGGGCAAGATGGAGAGCCTGAAGGTAACCTAAAGAATTGCCAATGGTTTAAATTTTCTTAAAGAGGAGGAATACGGTTGATTAATGGGATTATATAGGACTAAGGATTTAGGAAAAGCGCTGGAATTGCGTGAGCAACATGGAGAGCCTTAAGTTATACTATAGAGTTTTAAATGCTTTACATTATCTTAAAGAGGAGGAATACGATTGATTGATGGGATTATAAAGGACTAAGGATATAGGGAAAGCGTTAGCATTGCGTGATCAAGATGGAGAGCCTTAAGTTATACTAAAGAGTTTAAATGCTTTACATTTTCTTAAAGAGGAGGAATACGTTTGATTGATGGGATTATAAAAAACTAAGGATATAGGGAAAGCGTTAGCGTTGCGTGATCAAGATGGAGAGCCTTACGTTATACTAAAGAGTTTTAAATGCTTTACATTTTCTTAAAGAGGAGGAATACGTTTGATTGATGGGATTATAAAGGACTAAGGATATAGGGAAAGCGTTAGCGTTGCGTGATCAAGATAGAGGGCCTTAAGTTATACTAAAGGGTTTTAAATGCTTTACATTTTCTTAAAGAGGAGGAATACGTTTGATTGATGGGATTATAAAGGACTAAGGATTTAGGGAAAGCGCTGGAATTGCGTGGGCAAGATGGAGATCCTTAAATTATACTAAAGAGTTTTAAATGCTTTACATTTTCTTAAAGACGAGGAATACGTTTCATTGATGGGATTATAAAGGACTAAGGATATAGGGAAAGCGTTAGCATTGCGTGGGCAATTTGGAGAGCCTTAAGTTATACTAAAGAGTTTTAAATGTTTTACATTTTCTTAAAGAGGAGGAATATGTTTGATTGATATGATTATAAAGGACTAAGGATTTAGGGAAAGCGCTGGAATTGCGTGGGCAAGATGGAGAGACTTAAGGTATACTAAAAAGTTTTAAATGCTTTACATTTTCTTAAAGAGGAGGAATACAATTGATTGATGGCATTATAAAGGACTAAGGATATAGGGAAAGCGTTAGCATTGCGTGATCAAGATGGAGAGCCTTAAGTTATACTAAAGTGTTTTAAATGCTTTACATTTTCTTAAAGAGGAGGAATACGTTTGATTGATGGGATTATAAAGGACTAAGGATATAGGGAAAGCGCTGGAATTGCGTGGCAAGATGGAGAGCCTTAAGTTATACTAAAGAGTTTTAAATGCTTTACATTTTCTTAAAGAGGAGGAATACGTTTGATTGATGGGATTATAAAGGACTAAGGATTTAGGGAAAGCGCTGGAATTACGTGGGCAAGTTGGACAGCCTGACGTTAACCTAAAGAGTTGCCAATGGTTTAAATTTTCTTAAAGAGGAGGAATACGGTTGATTGATGGGATTATAAAGGACTAAGGATTTAGGGAAAGCGCTGGAATTGCGTGGGCAAGATGAAGAGCCTTAAGTTATACTATAGAGTTTTAAATGCTTTACATTTTCTTAAAGAGGAGGAATACGTTTGCTTGATGGGATTATAAAGGACTACGGATATAGGGAAAGCGCTGGAATTGCGTGGGCAAGATGGAGAGCCTTAAGTTATACTAAAGAGTTTAAATGCTTTACATTTTCTTAAAGAGGAGGAATACGTTTGATTGATGGGATTATAAAGGACTAAGGATATAGGGAAAGCGTTAGCGTTGCGTGATCAAGATGGGGAGCCTTACGTTATACTAAAGAGTTTTAAATGCTTTACATTTTCTTAAAGAGGAGGAATACGTTTGATTGATGGGATTATAAAGGACTAAGGATATAGGGTTAGCGTTAGCATTGCGTGATCAAGATGGAGAGCCTTAAGTTATACTAAAGAGTTTAAATGCTTTACATTTTTTTAAAGAGGAGGAATACGTTTGATTGATGGGATTTCATAGGACTAAGAATATAGGGAAAGCGCTGGAATTGCGTGATCAAGATAGAGGGCCTTAAGTTATACTAAAGGGTTTTAAATGCTTTACATTTTCTTAAAGAGGAGGAATACGTTTGACTGATGGGATTATAAAGGACTAAGGATTTAGGGAAAGCGCTGGAATTGCGTGGGCAAGATGGAGATCCTTAAATTATACTAAAGAGTTTTAAATGCTTTACATTTTTTTAAAGAGGAGGAATACGTTTGATTGATGGGATTTTATAGGACTAAGAATATAGGGAAAGCGCTGGAATTGCGTGAGCAACATGGAGAGCCTTAAGTTATACTATAGAGTTTTAAATGCTTTACATTTTCTTAAAGAGGAGGAATACGATTGATTGATGGGATTATAAAGGACTAAGGATATAGGGAAAGCGTTAGCATTGCGTGATCAAGATGGAGAGCCTTAAGTTATACTAAAGAGTTTAAATGCTTTACATTTTCTTAAAGAGGAGGAATACGTTTGATTGATGGGATTATAAAGGACTAAGGATATAGGGAAAGCGTTAGCGTTGCGTGATCAAGATAGAGGGCCTTAAGTTATACTAAAGGGTTTTAAATGCTTTACATTTTCTTAAAGAGGAGGAATACGTTTGAATGATGGGATTATAAAGGACTAAGGATTTAGGGAAAGCGCTGGAATTGCGTGGGCAAGATGGAGATCCTTAAGTTATACTAAAGAGATTTAAATGCTTTACATTTTCTTAAAGACGAGGAATACGTTTGATTGATGGGATTATAAAGGACTAAGTATATAGGGAAAGCGTTAGCATTGCGTGGACAATTTGGAGAGCCTTAAGTTATACTAAAGAGTTTTAAATGTTTTACATTTTCTTAAGGAGGAGGAATATGTTTGATTGATATGATTATAAAGGACTAAGGATTTAGGGAAAGCGCTGGAATTGCGTGGGCAAGATGGAGAGACTTAAGGTATACTAAAAAGTTTTAAATGCTTTACATTTTCTTAAAGAGGAGGAATACGATTGATTTATGGCATTATAAAGGACTAAGTATATAGGGAAAGCGTTAGCATTGCGTGGACAATTTGGAGAGCCTTAAGTTATACTAAAGAGTTTTAAATGTTTTACATTTTCTTATAGAGGAGGAATATGTTTGATTGATATGATTATAAAGGACTAAGGATTTAGGGAAAGCGCTGGAATTGCGTGGGCAAGATGGAGAGACTTAAGTTATACTAAAGTGTTTTAAATGCTTTACATTCTCTTAAAGAGGAGGAATACGTTTGATTGATGGGATTATAAAGGACTAAGGATATAGGGAAAGCGTTAGCATTGCGTGATCAAGATGGAGAGCCTTAAGTTATACTAAAGTGTTTTAAATGCTTTACATTCTCTTAAAGAGGAGGAATACGTTTGATTGATGGGATTATAAAGGACTAAGGATATAGGGAAAGCGTTAGCATTGCGTGATCAAGATGGAGAGCCTTAAGTTATACTAAAGTGTTTTAAATGCTTTACATTCTCTTAAAGAGGAGGAATACGTTTGATTGATGGGATTATAAAGGACTAAGGATATAGGGAAAGCGTTAGCATTGCGTGATCAAGATGGAGAGCCTTAAGTTATACTAAAGTGTTTTAAATGCTTTACATTCTCTTAAAGAGTAGGAATACGTTTGATTGATGGGATTATAAAGGACTAAGGATATAGGGAAAGCGTTAGCATTGCGTGATCAAGATGGAGAGCCCTAAGTTATACTAAAGTGTTTTAAATGCTTTACATTCTCTTAAAGAGGAGGAATACGTTTGATTGATGGGATTATAAAGGACTAAGGATATAGGGAAAGCGTTAGCATTGCGTGGGCAATTTGGAAAGCCTTAAGTTATACTAAAGAGTTTTAAATGTTTTACATTTTCTTAAAGAGGAGGAATATGTTTGATTGATATGATTATAAAGGACTAAGGATTTAGGGAAAGCGCTGGAATTGCGTGGGCAAGATGGAGAGACTTAAGGTATACTAAATGTTTTAAATGCTTTACATTTTCTTAAAGAGGAGGAATACGATTGATTGATGGCATTATAAAGGACTAAGGATATAGGGAAAGCGTTAGCATTGCGTGATCAAGATGGAGAGCCTTAAGTTATACTAAAGTGTTTTAAATGCTTTACATTCTCTTAAAGAGGAGGAATACGTTTGATTGATGGGATTATAAAGGACTAAGGATATAGGGAAAGCGCTGGAATTGCGTGGCAAGATCGAGAGCCTTAAGTTATACTAAAGAGTTTTAAATGCTTTACATTTTCTTAAAAAGGAGGAATACGTTTGATCGATGGGATTATAAAGGACTAAGGATTTAGGGAAAGCGCTGGAATTACGTGGGCAAGTTGGAGAGCCTTAAGTTATACTAAAGAGTTTTAAATGCTTTACATCTTCTTGAAGAGGAGGAATACGTTTGATTTATGGGATTATAAAGGACTAAGGATTTAGGGAAAGCGCTGGAATTGCGTGGGCAAGATGTAGAGCCTGACGTTAACCTAAAGAGTTGCCAATGGTTTAAATTTTCTTAAAGAGGAGGAATACGTTTGCTTGATGGGATTATAAAGGACTAAGGATATAGGGAAAGCGCTGGTATTGCGTGGGCAAGATGGAGAGCCTTAAGGTATACTAAAGAGTTTTAAATGCTTTACATTTTCGTAAAGAGGAGGAATACGTTTGATTGATGGGATTATAAAGGACTAAGGATATAGGGAAACCGTTAGCATTGCGTGGACAAGATGGAGAGCCTTAAGTTGACCTAAAGATTTCTCAATGCTTTACATTTTGTTAAAGACAAGGAATGCGTTTGAGGAGATGAAAATATATAGGATTAAAATATAGGGGAAGTGCTGGCATTGCGTGGGCAAGATGGAGAGCCAGAAGGTAACCTAAATAATTGCCAATGGTTTAAATTTTCTTAAAGAGGTGGAATACGGTTGATTAATGGGATTATATAGGACTAAGGATTTAGGGAAAGCGCTGGAATTGCGTGAGCAACATGGAGAGCCTTAAGTTATACTATAGAGTTTTAAATGCTTTACAATTTCTTAAAGAGGAGGAATACGATTGATTGATGGGATTATATAGGACTAAGAATATAGGGAAAGCGCTGGAATTGCGTGAGCAACATGAAGAGCCTTAAGTTATACTATAGAGTTTTAAATGCTTTACATTTTCTTAAAGAGGAGGAATACGATTGATTGATGGGATTATAAAGGACTAAGGATATAGGGAAAGCGTTAGCATTGCGTGATCAAGATGGAGAGCCTTAAGTTATACTAAAGAGTTTAAATGCTTTACATTTTCTTAAAGAGGAGGAATACGTTTGATTGATGGGATTATAAAGGACTAAGGATATAGGGAAAGCGTTAGCGTTGCGTGATCAAGATGGAGAGCCTTACGTTATACTAAAGAGTTTTAAATGCTTTACATTTTCTTAAAGAGGAGGATTACGTTTGATTGATGGGATTATAAAGGACTAAGGATATACGGAAAGCGTTACATTGCGTGATCAAGATGGAGTGACTTAAGTTATACTAAAGAGTTTTAAATGCTTTACATTTTTTTAAAGAGGAGGAATACGTTTGATTGATGGGATTTTATAGGACTAAGAATATAGGGAAAGCGCTGGAATTGCGTGAGCAACATGGAGAGCCTTAAGTTATACTATAGAGTTTTAAATGCTTTACATTTTCTTAAAGAGGAGGAATACGATTGATTGATGGGATTATAAAGGACTAAGGATATAGGGAAAGCGTTAGCATTGCGTGATCAAGATGGAGAGCCTTAAGTTATACTAAAGAGTTTAAATGCTTTACATTTTCTTAAAGAGGAGGAATACGTTTGATTGATGGGATTATAAAGGACTAAGGATATAGGGAAAGCGTTAGCGTTGCGTGATCAAGATGGAGAGCCTTACGTTATACTAAAGAGTTTTAAATGCTTTACATTTTCCTAAAGAGGAGGAATACGTTTGATTGATGGGATTATAAAGGACTAAGGATATAGGGAAAGCGTTAGCGTTGCGTGATCAAGATGGAGAGCCTTACGTTTTACTAAAGGGTTTTAAATGCTTTACATTTTCTTAAAGAGGAGGAATACGTTTGATTGATGGGATTATAAAGGACTAAGGATATAGGGAAAGCGTTAGCGTTGCGTGATCAAGATGGAGGGCCTTAAGTTATATTAAAGGGTTTTAAATGCTTTACATTTTCTTAAAGAGGAGGAATACGTTTGATTGATGGGATTATAAAGGACTAAGGATTTAGGGAAAGCGCTGGAATTGCGTGGGCAAGATGGAGATCCTTAAATTATACTAAAGAGTTTTAAATGCTTTACATTTTCTTAAAGACGAGGAATACGTTTGATTGATGGGATTGTAAAGGACTGAGGATATAGGGAAAGCGTTAGCATTGCGTGATCAAGATGGAGAGCCTTAAGTTATACTAAAGTGTTTTAAATGCTTTACATTCTCTTAAAGAGGAGGAATACGTTTGATTGATGGGATTATAAAGGACTAAGGATATAGGGAAAGCGTTAGCATTGCGTGATCAAGATGGAGAGCCTTAAGTTATACTAAAGTGTTTTAAATGCTTTACATTCTCTTAAAGAGGAGGAATACGTTTGATTGATGGGATTATAAAGGACTAAGGATATAGGGAAAGCGTTAGCATTGCGTGATCAAGATTGAGAGCCTTAAGTTATACTAAAGTGTTTTAAATGCTTTACATTCTCTTAAAGAGTAGGAATACGTTTGATTGATGGGATTATAAAGGACTAAGGATATAGGGAAAGCGTTAGCATTGCGTGATCAAGATGGAGAGCCCTAAGTTATACTAAAGTGTTTTAAATGCTTTACATTCTCTTAAAGAGGAGGAATACGTTTGATTGATGGGATTATAAAGGACTAAGGATATAGGGAAAGCGTTAGCATTGCGTGGGCAATTTGGAGAGCCTTAAGTTATACTAAAGAGTTTTAAATGTTTTACATTTTCTTAAAGAGGAGGAATATGTTTGATTGATATGATTATAAAGGACTAAGGATTTAGGGAAAGCGCTGGAATTGCGTGGGCAAGATGGAGAGACTTAAGGTATACTAAATGTTTTAAATGCTTTACATTTTCTTAAAGAGGAGGAATACGATTGATTGATGGCATTATAAAGGACTAAGGATATAGGGAAAGCGTTAGCATTGCGTGATCAAGATGGAGAGCCTTAAGTTATTCTAAAGTGTTTTAAATGCTTTACATTCTCTTAAAGAGGAGGAATACGTTTGATTGATGGGATTATAAAGGACTAAGGATATAGGGAAAGCGCTGGAATTGCGTGGCAAGATCGAGAGCCCTAAGTTATACTAAAGAGTTTTAAATGCTTTACATTTTCTTAAAAAGGAGGAATACGTTTGATCGATGGGATTATAAAGGACTAAGGATTTAGGGAAAGCGCTGGAATTACGTGGGCAAGTTGGAGAGCCTTAAGTTATACTAAAGAGTTTTAAATGCTTTACATCTTCTTGAAGAGGAGGAATACGTTTGATTGATGGGATTATAAAGGACTAAGGATTTAGGGAAAGCGCTGGAATTGCGTGGGCAAGATGTAGAGCCTGACGTTAACCTAAAGAGTTGCCAATGGTTTAAATTTTCTTAAAGAGGAGGAATACGTTTGCTTGATGGGATTATAAAGGACTAAGGATATAGGGAAAGCGCTGGTATTGCGTGGGCAAGATGGAGAGCCTTAAGGTATACTAAAGAGTTTTAAATGCTTTACATTTTCGTAAAGAGGAGGAATACGTTTGATTGATGGGATTATAAAGGACTAAGGATATAGGGAAACCGTTAGCATTGCGTGGACAAGATGGAGAGCCTTAAGTTGACCTAAAGATTTCTCAATGCTTTACATTTTGTTAAAGACAAGGAATGCGTTTGAGGAGATGAAAATATATAGGATTAAAATATAGGGGAAGTGCTGGCATTGCGTGGGCAAGATGGAGAGCCAGAAGGTAACCTAAAGAATTGCCAATGGTTTAAATTTTCTTAAAGAGGTGGAATACGGTTGATTAATGGGATTATATAGGACTAAGGATTTAGGGAAAGCGCTGGAATTGCGTGAGCAACATGGAGAGCCTTAAGTTATACTATAGAGTTTTAAATGCTTTACAATTTCTTAAAGAGGAGGAATACGATTGATTGATGGGATTATATAGGACTAAGAATATAGGGAAAGCGCTGGAATTGCGTGAGCAACATGAAGAGCCTTAAGTTATACTATAGAGTTTTAAATGCTTTACATTTTCTTAAAGAGGAGGAATACGATTGATTGATGGGATTATAAAGGACTAAGGATATAGGGAAAGCGTTAGCATTGCGTGATCAAGATGGAGAGCCTTAAGTTATACTAAAGAGTTTAAATGCTTTACATTTTCTTAAAGAGGAGGAATACGTTTGATTGATGGGATTATAAAGGACTAAGGATATAGGGAAAGCGTTAGCGTTGCGTGATCAAGATGGAGAGCCTTACGTTATACTAAAGAGTTTTAAATGCTTTACATTTTCTTAAAGAGGAGGATTACGTTTGATTGATGGGATTATAAAGGACTAAGGATATACGGAAAGCGTTACATTGCGTGATCAAGATGGAGTGACTTAAGTTATACTAAAGAGTTTTAAATGCTTTACATTTTTTTAAAGAGGAGGAATACGTTTGATTGATGGGATTTTATAGGACTAAGAATATAGGGAAAGCGCTGGAATTGCGTGAGCAACATGGAGAGCCTTAAGTTATACTATAGAGTTTTAAATGCTTTACATTTTCTTAAAGAGGAGGAATACGATTGATTGATGGGATTATAAAGGACTAAGGATATAGGGAAAGCGTTAGCATTGCGTGATCAAGATGGAGAGCCTTAAGTTATACTAAAGAGTTTAAATGCTTTACATTTTCTTAAAGAGGAGGAATACGTTTGATTGATGGGATTATAAAGGACTAAGGATATAGGGAAAGCGTTAGCGTTGCGTGATCAAGATGGAGAGCCTTACGTTATACTAAAGAGTTTTAAATGCTTTACATTTTCCTAAAGAGGAGGAATACGTTTGATTGATGGGATTATAAAGGACTAAGGATATAGGGAAAGCGTTAGCGTTGCGTGATCAAGATGGAGAGCCTTACGTTTTACTAAAGGGTTTTAAATGCTTTACATTTTCTTAAAGAGGAGGAATACGTTTGATTGATGGGATTATAAAGGACTAAGAATATAGGGAAAGCGTTAGCGTTGCGTGATCAAGATGGAGGGCCTTAAGTTATACTAAAGGGTTTTAAATGCTTTACATTTTCTTAAAGAGGAGGAATACGTTTGATTGATGGGATTATAAAGGACTAAGGATTTAGGGAAAGCGCTGGAATTGCGTGGGCAAGATGGAGATCCTTAAATTATACTAAAGAGTTTTAAATGCTTTACATTTTCTTAAAGACGAGGAATACGTTTGATTGATGGGATTGTAAAGGACTGAGGATATAGGGAAAGCGCTGGACTTGCGTGGGCAAGATGGAGAGCCTTAAGGTATACTAAAGAGTTATAAATGCTTTACATTTTCTTAAAGAGGAGGAATACGTTTGATTGATGGGATTATAAAGGACTAATGAGTTAGGGAAAGCGTTAGCATTGCGTGGGCAAGATGGAGAGCCTTAAGTTAACCTAAAGATTTCTCAATGCTTTACATTTTCTTATAGACAAGGAATGCGTTTGAGGAGATGAAAATATATATTATTAAAATATAGGGGAAGTGCTGGCATTGCGTGGGCAAGATGGAGAGCCTGATGTTAACCTAAAGAGTTGCAAATGGTTTAAATTTTCTTAAAGAGGAGGAATACGTTTGATTGATGGGATTATAAAGACTAAGGATATAGGGAAAGCGTTAGCGTTGCGTGATCAAGATGGAGAGCCTTGAGTTATACTAAAGAGTTTTAAATGCTTTACATTTTCTTAAAAAGGAGGAAAACGTTTGATTTTAGGGATTATAAAGGACTACGGATATAGGGAAAGCGTTAGCATTGCGTGGGCAAGATGGAGGGCCTTAAGTTATACTAAAGGGTTTTAAATGCTTTACATTTTCTTAAAGAGCAGGAATACGTTTGATTGATGGGATTATAAAGGACTAAGGATTTAGGGAAAGCGCTGGAATTGCGTGGGCAAGATGGAGAACCTTAAGTTATACTAAACAGTTTTAAATGCTTCACATTTTCTTAAAGAGGAGGAATACGTTTGATTGATGGGATTATAAAGGACTAACGATATAGGGAATGCGTTAGCATTGCGTGATCAAGATGGAGAGCCTTAAGTTATACTAAAGAGTTTTAAATGCTTTACATTTTCTTAAAGAGGACGGATAAGATTGATTGTTGGGATTATAAAGGACTAAGGATATAGGGAAAGCGTTAGCATTGCGTGGGCAAGATGGAGATCCTTAAGTTATACTAAAGAGTTTTAAATGCTTTACATTTTCTTAAAGAGGAGGAATACGTTTGATTGATATGATTATAAAGGACTAAGGATTTAGGGAAAGCGCTTGAAAATCGTGGGCAAGATGTAGAGCCTGAAGTTAACCTAAAGAGTTGATAATGGTTTAAGTTTTCTTAAAGAGGAGGAATGCGGTTGATTGATGGGATTATAAAGGACTAAGGATTTAGGGAAAGCGCTGGAATTGCGAGGGCAAGATGGAGAGCCTTAAGTTATACTATAGAGTTTTAAATGCTTTACATTTTCTTAAGGAGAAAGAATAAGTTTGATTGATGGGATTGTAAAGGACTGAGGATATAGGGAAAGCGCTGGAATTGCGTTTGCAAGATGGAGAGCCTTAAGTTATACTATAGAGTTTTAAATGCTTTACATTTTCTTAAAGAGGAGGAATACGTTTGATTGATGGGATTATAAAGGACTAATGATTTAGGGAAAGCGTTAGCATTGCGTGGGCAAGATGGAGAGCCTTAAGTTAACCTAAATATTTCTCAATGCTTTACATTTTCTTATAGACAAGGAATGCGTTTGAGGAGATGAAAATATATATTATTAAAATATAGGGGAAGTGCTGGCATTGCGTGGGCAAGATGGAGAGATTGAAGTTAACCTAAAGAGTTGCAAATGGTTTAAATTTTCTTAAAGACGAGGGATACAGTTGGGTGATGGGATTATAAAGGACTAAGGATATAGGGAAAGCGTTAGCATTGCGTGGGCAAGATGGAGAGCCTTAAGTTATACTAAAGAGTTTTAAATGCTTTACATTTTCTTAAAGAGGAGGAATACGTTTGATTGATGGGATTATAAAGGACTAAGGATTTAGGGAAAGCGCTGGAATTGCATGGGCAAGATGGAGAGCCTTAAGTTACACTAAAGAGTATTAAATGCTTTACATTTTCTTAAAGAGAAGGAATACGCTTGATTGATGGGGTTAAAAAGGACTAAGGATATAGGGAAAGCGCTGGAATTGCGTTGGCAAGATGGAGAGCCTTAAGTTATACTAAGGTGTTTTAAATGCTTTACATTTTCTTAAAGAGGAGGAATACGCTTGATTGATGGGGTTAAAAAGGACTAAGGATATAGGGACTGCGTTAGCATTGCGTGGGCAAGATGGAGAGCCTTAAGTTATACTAAAGAGTTTTAAATGCTTTACATTTTCTTAAAGAGGAGGAATACGTTTGATTGATGGGATTATAAAGGACTAAGGATTTAGGGAAAGCGCTGGAATTGCATTGGCAAGATGGAGAGCCTTAAGTTATACTAAAGAGTATTAAATGCTTAACATTTTCTTAAAGAGGAGGAATACGCTTGATTGATGGGGTTAAAAAGGACTAAGGATTTAGGGAAAGCGCTGGAATTGCATTGGCAAGATGGAGAGCCTTAAGTTATACTAAAGAGTATTAAATGCTTTACATTTTCTTAAAGAGGAGGAATACGCTTGATTAATAGGGTTAAAAAGGACTAAGGATTTAGGGAAAGCGCTGGAATTGCATGGGCAAGATGGAGAGCCTTAAGTTATACTAAAGAGTATTAAATGCTTAACATTTTCTTAAAGAGGAGGAATACGCTTGATTGATGTGGTTAAAAAGGACTAAGGATTTTGGGAAAGCGCTGGAATTGCGTTGGCAAGATGGAGAGCCTTAAGTTATACTAAACAGTTTTAAATGCTTTACATTTTCTTAAAGAGGAGGAATACGTTTGATTGATGGGATTATAAAGAACTAAGGATTTAGGGAAAGCGCTGGAATTGCATGGGCAAGTTGGAGAGCCTTAAGTTATACTAAAGAGTATTAAATGCTTTACATTTTCTTAAAGAGGAGGAATACGCTTGATTAATAGGGTTAAAAAGGACTAAGGATTTAGGGAAAGCGCTGGAATTGCATGGGCAAGATGGAGAGCCTTAAGTTATACTAAAGAGTATTAAATGCTTAACATTTTCTTAAAGAGGAGGAATACGCTTGATTGATGGGGTTAAAAAGGACTAAGGATTTAGGGAAAGCGCTGGAATTGCGTTGGCAAGATGGAGAACCTTAAGTTATACTAAACAGTTTTAAATGCTTTACATTTTCTTAAAGAGGAGGAATACGTTTGATTGATGGGATTATAAAGGACTAAGGATTTAGGGAAAGCGCTGGAATTGCATGGGCAAGATGGAGAGCCTTAAGTTATACTAAAGAGTTTTAAATGCTTTACATTTTCTTAAAGAGGAGGAATACGTTTGATTGATATGATTATAAAGGACTAAGGATTTAGGGAAAGCGCTTGAAAATCGTGGGCAAGATGTAGAGCCTGAAGTTAACCTAAAGAGTTGATAATGGTTTAAGTTTTCTTAAAGAGGAGGAATGCGGTTGATTGATGGGATTATAAAGGACTAAGGATTTAGGGAAAGCGCTGGAATTGCGTGGGCAAGATGGAGAACCTTAAGTTATACTAAACAGTTTTAAATGCTTCACATTTTCTTAAAGAGGAGGAATACGTTTGATTGATGGGATTATAAAGGACTAACGATATAGGGAATGCGTTAGCATTGCGTGATCAAGATGGAGAGCCTTAAGTTATACTAAAGAGTTTTAAATGCTTTACATTTTCTTAAAGAGGACGGATAAGATTGATTGTTGGGATTATAAAGGACTAAGGATATAGGGAAAGCGTTAGCATTGCGTGGGCAAGATGGAGATCCTTAAGTTATACTAAAGAGTTTTAAATGCTTTACATTTTCTTAAAGAGGAGGAATACGTTTGATTGATATGATTATAAAGGACTAAGGATTTAGGGAAAGCGCTTGAAAATCGTGGGCAAGATGTAGAGCCTGAAGTTAACCTAAAGAGTTGATAATGGTTTAAGTTTTCTTAAAGAGGAGGAATGCGGTTGATTGATGGGATTATAAAGGACTAAGGATTTAGGGAAAGCGCTGGAATTGCGAGGGCAAGATGGAGAGCCTTAAGTTATACTATAGAGTTTTAAATGCTTTACATTTTCTTAAGGAGAAAGAATAAGTTTGATTGATGGGATTGTAAAGGACTGAGGATATAGGGAAAGCGCTGGAATTGCGTTTGCAAGATGGAGAGCCTTAAGTTATACTATAGAGTTTTAAATGCTTTACATTTTCTTAAAGAGGAGGAATACGTTTGATTGATGGGATTATAAAGGACTAATGATTTAGGGAAAGCGTTAGCATTGCGTGGGCAAGATGGAGAGCCTTAAGTTAACCTAAATATTTCTCAATGCTTTACATTTTCTTATAGACAAGGAATGCGTTTGAGGAGATGAAAATATATATTATTAAAATATAGGGGAAGTGCTGGCATTGCGTGGGCAAGATGGAGAGATTGAAGTTAACCTAAAGAGTTGCAAATGGTTTAAATTTTCTTAAAGACGAGGGATACAGTTGGGTGATGGGATTATAAAGGACTAAGGATATAGGGAAAGCGTTAGCATTGCGTGGGCAAGATGGAGAGCCTTAAGTTATACTAAAGAGTTTTAAATGCTTTACATTTTCTTAAAGAGGAGGAATACGTTTGATTGATGGGATTATAAAGGACTAAGGATTTAGGGAAAGCGCTGGAATTGCATGGGCAAGATGGAGAGCCTTAAGTTACACTAAAGAGTATTAAATGCTTTACATTTTCTTAAAGAGAAGGAATACGCTTGATTGATGGGGTTAAAAAGGACTAAGGATATAGGGAAAGCGCTGGAATTGCGTTGGCAAGATGGAGAGCCTTAAGTTATACTAAGGTGTTTTAAATGCTTTACATTTTCTTAAAGAGGAGGAATACGCTTGATTGATGGGGTTAAAAAGGACTAAGGATATAGGGACTGCGTTAGCATTGCGTGGGCAAGATGGAGAGCCTTAAGTTATACTAAAGAGTTTTAAATGCTTTACATTTTCTTAAAGAGGAGGAATACGTTTGATTGATGGGATTATAAAGGACTAAGGATTTAGGGAAAGCGCTGGAATTGCATTGGCAAGATGGAGAGCCTTAAGTTATACTAAAGAGTATTAAATGCTTAACATTTTCTTAAAGAGGAGGAATACGCTTGATTGATGGGGTTAAAAAGGACTAAGGATTTAGGGAAAGCGCTGGAATTGCATTGGCAAGATGGAGAGCCTTAAGTTATACTAAAGAGTATTAAATGCTTTACATTTTCTTAAAGAGGAGGAATACGCTTGATTAATAGGGTTAAAAAGGACTAAGGATTTAGGGAAAGCGCTGGAATTGCATGGGCAAGATGGAGAGCCTTAAGTTATACTAAAGAGTATTAAATGCTTAACATTTTCTTAAAGAGGAGGAATACGCTTGATTGATGTGGTTAAAAAGGACTAAGGATTTTGGGAAAGCGCTGGAATTGCGTTGGCAAGATGGAGAGCCTTAAGTTATACTAAACAGTTTTAAATGCTTTACATTTTCTTAAAGAGGAGGAATACGTTTGATTGATGGGATTATAAAGAACTAAGGATTTAGGGAAAGCGCTGGAATTGCATGGGCAAGTTGGAGAGCCTTAAGTTATACTAAAGAGTATTAAATGCTTTACATTTTCTTAAAGAGGAGGAATACGCTTGATTAATAGGGTTAAAAAGGACTAAGGATTTAGGGAAAGCGCTGGAATTGCATGGGCAAGATGGAGAGCCTTAAGTTATACTAAAGAGTATTAAATGCTTAACATTTTCTTAAAGAGGAGGAATACGCTTGATTGATGGGGTTAAAAAGGACTAAGGATTTAGGGAAAGCGCTGGAATTGCGTTGGCAAGATGGAGAACCTTAAGTTATACTAAACAGTTTTAAATGCTTTACATTTTCTTAAAGAGGAGGAATACGTTTGATTGATGGGATTATAAAGGACTAAGGATTTAGGGAAAGCGCTGGAATTGCATGGGCAAGATGGAGAGCCTTAAGTTATACTATAGAGTATTAAATGCTTTACATTTTCTTAAAGAGGAGGAATACGCTTGATTGAAGGGGTTAAAAAGGACTAAGGATTTAGGGAAAGCGCTGGAATTGCATGGGCAAGATGGAGAGCCTTAAGTTATACTAAAGAGTATTAAATGCTTTACATTTTCTTAAAGAGGAGGAATACGTTTGATTGATGGGATTATAAAGGACTAAGGATTTAGGGAAAGCGCTGGAATTGCATGGGCAAGATGGAGAGCCTTAAGTTATACTAAAGAGTATTAAATGCTTTACATTTTCTTAAAGAGGAGGAATACGCTTGATTGATGGGGTGAAAAAGGACTAAGGATATAGGGAAAGCGCTCTAATTGCGTGGGCAAGATGGAGAGCCTTAAGTTATACTAAAGAGTTTTAAATGCTTTACATTTTCTTAAAGACGAGGGATACGTTTGGGTGATGGGATTATAAAGGACTAAGGATATAGGGAAAGCGTTAGCATTGCGTGGGCAAGATGAAGAGCCTAATTTATACTAAAGAGTTTTAAATGCTTTACATTTTCTTAAAGAGGAGGAATACGTTTGATTGATGGGATTATAAAGGACTAAGGATATAGGGAAAGCGTTAGCATTGCGTGGGCAAGATGGAGAGCCTTAAGTTAACCTAAAGGGTTGCAAATGGTTTAAATTTTCTTAAAGAGGAGGAATACGTTTGATTGATGGGATTATAAAGGACTAAGGATATAGGGAAAACGCAGGAATTGCGTGAGCAAGATGGAGACCCTTAGTTATACTAAAGAGTTTTAATGCTTTACATTTTCTTAAAGAGGAGGAAAACGTTTGATTGATGGGATTATAAAGGACTAAGAATATAGGGAAAGCGTTAGCATTGCGTGGGCAAGATGGTGAGCCTTACGTTATACTAAAGAGTTTTAAATGCTTTACATTTTCTTAAAGTGGAGGAATACGTTTTATTGATGGGATTATAAAGGACTAAGGATATAGGGAAAGCGTTAGCGTTGCGTGATCAAGATGGAGAGCCTTAAGTTATACTAAAGAGTTTTAAATGCTTTACATTTTCTTAAAGAGGACGGATACGATTGATTGTTGGGATTATAAAGGACTAAGGATATAGGGAAAGCGTTAGCATTGCGTGGGCAAGATGGAGAGCCTTAAGTTATACTATAGAGTTTTAAATGCTTTACATTTTCTTAAAGAGGAGGAATACGTTTGATTGATGGGATTAGAAAGGACTAAGGATATAGGGAAAGCGTTAGCATTGCGTGGGCAAGATGGAGATCCTTAAGTTGTACTAAAGAGTTTTAAATGTCTTACATTTTCTTAAAGACGAGGAATACGTTTGATTGATGGGATTATAAAGGACTAAGGATATAGGGAAAGCGTTAGCGTTGCGTGATCAAGATGGAGAGCCTTAAGTTATACTATAGAGTTTTAAATGCTTAACATTTTCTTAAGGAGAAAGAATATGTTTGATTGATGGGATTGTAAAGGACTGAGGATATAGGGAAAGCGCTGGAATTGCGTGGGCAAGATGGAGAGCCTTAGGGTATACTAAAGAGTTTTAAATGCTTTACATTTTCTTAAAGAGGAGGAATACGTTTGATTGATGGCATTATAAAGGACTAAGGATATAGGGAAAGCGTTAGCATTGCGTGATCACGATGGAGAGCCTTAAGTTATACTAAAGAGTTTTAAATGCTTTACATTTTCTTAAAGAGGATGAATACGTTTGATTGATGGGATTATAAAGGACTAATGATTTAGGGAAAGCGTTAGCATTGCGTGGGCAAGATGGAGAGCCTTAAGTTAACCTAAAGATTTAACAATGCTTTACATTTTCTTATAGACAAGGAATGCGTTTGAGGAGATGAAAATATATATTATTAAAATATAGGGGAAGTGCTGGCATTGCGTGGGCAAGATGGAGAGCCTTAAGTTATACTAAAGAAATTTAAATGCTTTACATTTTCTTAAAGAGGAGGAATATGTTTGATTGATGGGATTATATAGGACTAAGGATTTAGGGAAAGCGCTGGAATTACGTGGGCAAGATGGAGAGCCTTAAGTTATACTAAAGAGTTTTAAATGCTTTACATTTTCTTAAAGACGAGGGATACGTTTGGGTCATGGGATTATAAAGGACTATGGATATAGGGAAAGCGTTAGCATTGCGTGGGCAAGATGGAGAGCCTTAAGTTATACTAAAGAGTTTTAAATGCTTTACATTTTCTTAAAGAGGAGGAATACGTTTGATTGATGGGATTATAAAGGACTAAGGATATAGGGAAAGCGTTAGCGTTGCGTGATCAAGATAGAGGGCCTTAAGTTATACTAAAGGGTTTTAAATGCTTTACATTTTCTTAAAGAGGAGGAGTACGTTTGATTGATGGGATTATAAAGGACTAAGGATTTAGGGAAAGCGCTGGAATTGCGTGGGCAAGATGGAGTTCCTTAAGTTATACTAAAGAGTTTTAAATGCTTTACATTTTCTTAAAGACGAGGAATACGTTTGATTGATGGGATTATAAAGGACTAAGTATATAGGGAAAGCGTTAGCATTGCGTGGACAATTTGGAGAGCCTTAAGTTATACTAAAGAGTTTTAAATGTTTTACATTTTCTTAAGGAGGAGGAATATGTTTGATTGATATGATTATAAAGGACTAAGGATTTAGGGAAAGCGCTGGAATTGCGTGGGCAAGATGGAGAGACTTAAGGTATACTAAAAAGTTTTAAATGCTTTACATTTTCTTAAAGAGGAGGAATACGATTGATTGATGGCATTATAAAGGACTAAGTATATAGGGAAAGCGTTAGCATTGCGTGGACAATTTGGAGAGCCTTAAGTTATACTAAAGAGTTTTAAATGTTTTACATTTTCTTATAGAGGAGGAATATGTTTGATTGATATGATTATAAAGGACTAAGGATTTAGGGAAAGCGCTGGAATTGCGTGGGCAAGATGGAGAGACTTAAGTTATACTAAAGTGTTTTAAATGCTTTACATTCTCTTAAAGAGGAGGAATACGTTTGATTGATGGGATTATAAAGGACTAAGGATATAGGGAAAGCGTTAGCATTGCGTGATCAAGATGGAGAGCCTTAAGTTATACTAAAGTGTTTTAAATGCTTTACATTCTCTTAAAGAGGAGGAATACGTTTGATTGATGGGATTATAAAGGACTAAGGATATAGGGAAAGCGTTAGCATTGCGTGATCAAGATGGAGAGCCTTAAGTTATACTAAAGTGTTTTAAATGCTTTACATTCTCTTAAAGAGGAGGAATACGTTTGATTGATGGGATTATAAAGGACTAAGGATATAGGGAAAGCGTTAGCATTGCGTGATCAAGATGGAGAGCCTTAAGTTATACTAAAGTGTTTTAAATGCTTTACATTCTCTTAAAGAGGAGGAATACGTTTGATTGATGGGATTATAAAGGACTAAGGATTTAGGGAAAGCGCTGGAATTGCATGGGCAAGATGGAGAGCCTTAAGTTATACTAAAGAGTATTAAATGCTTTACATTTTCTTAAAGAGGAGGAATACGCTTGATTGATGGGGTGAAAAAGGACTAAGGATATATTGAAAGCGCTCTAATTGCGTGGGCAAGATGGAGAGCCTTAAGTTATACTAAAGAGTTTTAAATGCTTTACATTTTCTTAAAGACGAGGGATACGTTTGGGTGATGGGATTATAAAGGACTAAGGATATAGGGAAAGCGTTAGCATTGCGTGGGCAAGATGAAGAGCCAAATTTATACTAAAGAGTTTTAAATGCTTTACATTTTCTTAAAGAGGAGGAATACGTTTGATTGATGGGATTATAAAGGACTAAGGATATAGGGAAAGCGTTAGCATTGCGTGGGCAAGATGGAGAGCCTTAAGTTAACCTAAAGGGTTGCAAATGGTTTAAATTTTCTTAAAGAGGAGGAATACGTTTGATTGATGGGATTATAAAGGACTAAGGATATAGGGAAAACGCAGGAATTGCGTGAGCAAGATGGAGACCCTTAGTTATACTAAAGAGTTTTAATGCTTTACATTTTCTTAAAGAGGAGGAAAACGTTTGATTGATGGGATTATAAAGGACTAAGAATATAGGGAAAGCGTTAGCATTGCGTGGGCAAGATGGTGAGCCTTACGTTATACTAAAGAGTTTTAAATGCTTTACATTTTCTTAAAGTGGAGGAATACGTTTTATTGATGGGATTATAAAGGACTAAGGATATAGGGAAAGCGTTAGCGTTGCGTGATCAAGATGGAGAGCCTTAAGTTATACTAAAGAGTTTTAAATGCTTTACATTTTCTTAAAGAGGACGGATACGATTGATTGTTGGGATTATAAAGGACTAAGGATATAGGGAAAGCGTTAGCATTGCGTGGGCAAGATGGAGAGCCTTAAGTTATACTATAGAGTTTTAAATGCTTTACATTTTCTTAAAGAGGAGGAATACGTTTGATTGATGGGATTAGAAAGGACTAAGGATATAGGGAAAGCGTTAGCATTGCGTGGGCAAGATGGAGATCCTTAAGTTATACTAAAGAGTTTTAAATGTCTTACATTTTCTTAAAGACGAGGAATACGTTTGATTGATGGGATTATAAAGGACTAAGGATATAGGGAAAGCGTTAGCAATGCGTGGGCAGTTGGAGAGCCTTAAGTTATACTAAAGAGTTTTAAATGTTTTACATTTTCTTAAAGAGGAGGAATACGTTTGATTGATATGATTATAAAGGACTAAGGATTTAGGGAAAGCGCTGGAATTGCGTGGGCAAGATGGAGAGCCTTAAGTTATACTATAGAAATTTAAATGCTTAACATTTTCTTAAGGAGAAAGAATATGTTTGATTGATGGGATTGTAAAGGACTGAGGATATAGGGAAAGCGCTGGAATTGCGTGGGCAAGATGGAGAGCCTTAGGGTATACTAAAGAGTTTTAAATGCTTTACATTTTCTTAAAGAGGAGGAATACGTTTGATTGATGGCATTATAAAGGACTAAGGATATAGGGAAAGCGTTAGCATTGCGTGATCAAGATGGAGAGCCTTAAGTTATACTAAAGAGTTTTAAATGCTTTACATTTTCTTAAAGAGGATGAATACGTTTGATTGATGGGATTATAAAGGACTAATGATTTAGGGAAAGCGTTAGCATTGCGTGGGCAAGATGGAGAGCCTTAAGTTAGCCTAAAGATTTAACAATGCTTTACATTTTCTTATAGACAAGGAATGCGTTTGAGGAGATGAAAATACATATTATTAAAATATAGGGGAAGTGCTGGCATTGCGTGGGCAAGATGGAGAGCCTTAAGTTATACTAAAGAGTTTTAAATGCTTTACATTTTCTTAAAGAGGAGGAATACGTTTGATTGATGGGATTAAAAAAGACTAAGGATATAGGGAAAGCGTTAGCATTGCGTGGGCAAGATGAAGAGACTTAAGTTATACTAAAGAGTTTTAAATGCTTTACATTTTCTTAAAGAGGAGGAATATGTTTGATTGATGGGATTATATAGGACTAAGGATTTAGGGAAAGCGCTGGAATTACGTGGGCAAGATGGAGAGCCTTAAGTTATACTAAAGAGTTTTAAATGCTTTACATTTTCTTAAAGACGAGGGATACGTTTGGGTCATGGGATTATAAAGGACTATGGATATAGGGAAAGCGTTAGCATTGCGTGGGCAAGATGGAGAGCCTTAAGTTATACTAAAGAGTTTTAAATGCTTTACATTTTCTTAAAGAGGAGGAATACGTTTGATTGATGGGATTATAAAGGACTAAGGATATAGGGAAAGCGTTAGCGTTGCGTGATCAAGATAGAGGGCCTTAAGTTATACTAAAGGGTTTTAAATGCTTTACATTTTCTTAAAGAGGAGGAATACGTTTGATTGATGGGATTATAAAGGACTAAGGATTTAGGGAAAGCGCTGGAATTGCGTGGGCAAGATGGAGATCCTTAATTTATACTAAAGAGTTTTAAATGCTTTACATTTTCTTAAAGACGAGGAATACGTTTGATTGATGGGATTATAAAGGACTAAGTATATAGGGAAAGCGTTAGCATTGCGTGGACAATTTGGAGAGCCTTAAGTTATACTAAAGAGTTTTAAATGTTTTACATTTTCTTAAGGAGGAGGAATATGTTTGATTGATATGATTATAAAGGACTAAGGATTTAGGGAAAGCGCTGGAATTGCGTGGGCAAGATGGAGAGACTTAAGGTATACTAAAGTGTTTTAAATGCTTTACATTCTCTTAAAGAGGAGGAATACGTTTGATTGATGGGATTATAAAGGACTAAGGATATAGGGAAAGCGTTAGCATTGCGTGATCAAGATGGAGAGCCTTAAGTTATACTAAAGTGTTTTAAATGCTTTACATTCTCTTAAAGAGGAGGAATACGTTTGATTGATGGGATTATAAAGGACTAAGGATATAGGGAAAGCGTTAGCATTGCGTGATCAAGATGGAGAGCCTTAAGTTATACTAAAGTGTTTTAAATGCTTTACATTCTCTTAAAGAGGAGGAATACGTTTGATTGATGGGATTATAAAGGACTAAGGATATAGGGAAAGCGTTAGCATTGCGTGATCAAGATGGAGAGCCTTAAGTTATACTAAAGTGTTTTAAATGCTTTACATTCTCTTAAAGAGTAGGAATACGTTTGATTGATGGGATTATAAAGGACTAAGGATATAGGGAAAGCGTTAGCATTGCGTGATCAAGATGGAGAGCCTTAAGTTATACTAAAGTGTTTTAAATGCTTTACATTCTCTTAAAGAGGAGGAATACGTTTGATTGATGGCATTATAAAGGACTAAGGATATAGGGAAAGCGTTAGCATTGCGTGGGCAATTTGGAGAGCCTTAAGTTATACTAAAGAGTTTTAAATGTTTTACATTTTCTTAAAGAGGAGGAATATGTTTGATTGATATGATTATAAAGGACTAAGGATTTAGGGAAAGCGCTGGAATTGCGTGGGCAAGATGGAGAGACTTAAGGTATACTAAATGTTTTAAATGCTTTACATTTTCTTAAAGAGGAGGAATACGATTGATTGATGGCATTATAAAGGACTAAGGATATAGGGAAAGCGTTAGCATTGCGTGATCAAGATGGAGAGCCTTAAGTTATACTAAAGTGTTTTAAATGCTTTACATTCTCTTAAAGAGGAAGTATACGTTTGATTGATGGGATTATAAAGGACTAAGGATATAGGGAAAGCGCTGGAATTGCGTGGCAAGATCGAGAGCCTTAAGTTATACTAAAGAGTTTTAAATGCTTTACATTTTCTTAAAGAGGAGGAATACGTTTGATTGATGGGATTATAAAGGACTAAGGATTTAGGGAAAGCGCTGGAATTACGTGGGCAAGTTGGAGAGCCTTAAGTTTTACTAAAGAGTTTTAAATGCTTTACATCTTCTTGAAGAGGAGGAATACGTTTGATTGATGGGATTATAAAGGACTAAGGATTTAGGGAAAGCGCTGGAATTGCGTGGGCAAGATGTAGAGCCTGACGTTAACCTAAAGAGTTGCCAATGGTTTAAATTTTCTTAAAGAGGAGGAATACGTTTGCTTGATGGGATTATAAAGGACTAAGGATATAGGGAAAGCGCTGGTATTGCGTGGGCAAGATGGAGAGCCTTAAGGTATACTAAAGAGTTTTAAATGCTTTACATTTTCGTAAAGAGGAGGAATACGTTTGATTGATGGGATTATAAAGGACTAAAGATATAGGGAAAGCGTTAGCATTGCGTGGACAAGATGGAGAGCCTTAAGTTGACCTAAAGATTTCTCAATGCTTTACATTTTGTTAAAGACAAGGAATGCGTTTGAGGAGATGAAAATATATAGGATTAAAATATAGGGGAAGTGCTGGCATTGCGTGGGCAAGATGGAGAGCCTGAAGGTAACCTAAAGAATTGCCAATGGTTTAAATTTTCTTAAAGAGGTGGAATACGGTTGATTAATGGGATTATATAGGACTAAGGATTTAGGGAAAGCGCTGGAATTGCGTGAGCAACATGGAGAGCCTTAAGTTATACTATAGAGTTTTAAATGCTTTACAATTTCTTAAAGAGGAGGAATACGATTGATTGATGGGATTATATAGGACTAAGAATATAGGGAAAGCGCTGGAATTGCGTGAGCAACATGGAGAGCCTTAAGTTATACTATAGAGTTTTAAATGCTTTACATTTTCTTAAAGAGGAGGAATACGATTGATTGATGGGATTATAAAGGACTAAGGATATAGGGAAAGCGTTAGCATTGCGTGATCAAGATGGAGAGCCTTAAGTTATACTAAAGAGTTTTAAATGCTTTACATTTTCTTAAAGAGGAGGAATACGTTTGATTGATGGGATTATAAAGGACTAAGGATATACGGAAAGCGTTACATTGCATGATCAAGATGGAGTGACTTAAGTTATACTAAAGAGTTTTAAATGCTTTATATTTTCTTAAAGAGGAGGAATACGTTTGATTGATGGGATTATAAAGGACTAATGATTTAGGGAAAGCGTTAGCATTGCGTGGGCAAGATGGAGAGCCTTAAGTTAACCTAATGATTTCTCAATGCTTTACATTTTCTTATAGACAAAGAATGCGTTTGAGGAGATGAAAATATATATTATTAAAATATAGGGGAAGTGCTGGCATTGCGTGGGCAAGATGGAGAGCCTGATGTTAACCTAAAGAGTTGCAAATGGTTTAAATTTTCTTAAAGAGGAGGAATACGTTTGATTGATGGGATTATAAAGACTAAGGATATAGGGAAAGCGTTAGCATTGCGTGGGCAAGATGGAGAGCCTTAAGTTATACTAAAGAGTTTTAAATGCTTTACATTTTTTTAAAGAGGAGGAATACGTTTGATTGATGGGATTTTATAGGACTAAGAATATAGGGAAAGCGCTGGAATTGCGTGAGCAACATGGAGAGCCTTAAGTTATACTATAGAGTTTTAAATGCTTTACATTTTCTTAAAGAGGAGGAATACGATTGATTGATCGGATTATAAAGGACTAAGGATATAGGGAAAGCGTTAGCATTGCGTGATCAAGATGGAGAGCCTTAAGTTATACTAAAGAGTTTAAATTCTTTACATTTTCTTAAAGAGGAGGAATACGTTTGATTGATGGGATTATAAAGGACTAAGGATATAGGGAAAGCGTTAGCGTTGCGTGATCAAGATGGAGAGCCTTACGTTATACTAAAGAGTTTTAAATGCTTTACATTTTCCTAAAGAGGAGGAATACGTTTGATTGATGGGATTATAAAGGACTAAGGATATAGGGAAAGCGTTAGCGTTGCGTGATCAAGATGGAGAGCCTTACGTTTTACTAAAGGGTTTTAAATGCTTTACATTTTCTTAAAGAGGAGGAATACGTTTGATTGATGGGATTATAAAGGACTAAGGATATAGGGAAAGCGTTAGCGTTGCGTGATCAAGATGGAGGGCCTTAAGTTATACTAAAGGGTTTTAAATGCTTTACATTTTCTTAAAGAGGAGGAATACGTTTGATTGATGGGATTATAAAGGACTAAGGATTTAGGGAAAGCGCTGGAATTGCGTGGGCAAGATGGAGATCCTTAAATTATACTAAAGAGTTTTAAATGCTTTACATTTTCATAAAGACGAGGAATACGTTTGATTGATGGGATTGTAAAGGACTGAGGATATAGGGAAAGCGCTGGAATTGCGTGGGCAAGATGGAGAGCCTTAAGGTATACTAAAGAGTTTTAAATGCTTTACATTTTCTTAAAGAGGAGGAATACGTTTGATTGATGGGATTATAAAGGACTAATGAGTTAGGGAAAGCGTTAGCATTGCGTGGGCAAGATGGAGAGCCTTAAGTTAACCTAAAGATTTCTCAATGCTTTACATTTTCTTATAGACAAGGAATGCGTTTGAGGAGATGAAAATATATATTATTAAAATATAGGGGAAGTGCTGGCATTGCGTGGGCATAATGGAGAGCCTGATGTTAACCTAAAGAGTTGCAAATGGTTTAAATTTTCTTAAAGAGGAGGAATACGTTTGATTGATGGGATTATAAAGACTAAGGATATAGGGAAAGCGTTAGCGTTGCGTGATCAAGATGGAGAGCCTTAAGTTATACTAAAGAGTTTTAAATGCTTTACATTTTCTTAAAGAGGAGGAAAACGTTTGATTTTAGGGATTATAAAGGACTACGGATATAGGGAAAGCGTTAGCATTGCGTGGGCAAGATGGAGGGCCTTAAGTTATACTAAAGGGTTTTAAATGCTTTACATTTTCTTAAAGAGCAGGAATACGTTTGATTGATGGGATTATAAAGGACTAAGGATTTAGGGAAAGCGCTGGAATTGCGTGGGCAAGATGGAGAACCTTAAGTTATACTAAACAGTTTTAAATGCTTCACATTTTCTTAAAGAGGAGGAATACGTTTGATTGATGGGATTATAAAGGACTAACGATATAGGGAATGCGTTAGCATTGCGTGATCAAGATGGAGAGCCTTAAGTTATACTAAAGAGTTTTAAATGCTTTACATTTTCTTAAAGAGGACGGATAAGATTGATTGTTGGGATTATAAAGGACTAAGGATATAGGGAAAGCGTTAGCATTGCGTGGGCAAGATGGAGATCCTTAAGTTATACTAAAGAGTTTTAAATGCTTTACATTTTCTTAAAGAGGAGGAATACGTTTGATTGATATGATTATAAAGGACTAAGGATTTAGGGAAAGCGCTTGAAAATCGTGGGCAAGATGTAGAGCCTGAAGTTAACCTAAAGAGTTGATAATGGTTTAAGTTTTCTTAAAGAGGAGGAATGCGGTTGATTGATGGGATTATAAAGGACTAAGGATTTAGGGAAAGCGCTGGAATTGCGAGGGCAAGATGGAGAGCCTTTAGTTATACTATAGAGTTTTAAATGCTTTACATTTTCTTAAGGAGAAAGAATAAGTTTGATTGATGGGATTGTAAAGGACTGAGGATATAGGGAAAGCGCTGGAATTGCGTGGGCAAGATGGAGAGCCTTAAGTTATACTATAGAGTTTTAAATGCTTTACATTTTCTTAAAGAGGAGGAATACATTTGATTGATGGGATTATAAAGGACTAATGATTTAGGGAAAGCGTTAGCATTGCGTGGGCAAGATGGAGAGCCTTAAGTTAACCTAAATATTTCTCAATGCTTTACATTTTCTTATAGACAAGGAATGCGTTTGAGGAGATGAAAATATATATTATTAAAATATAGGGGAAGTGCTGGCATTGCGTGGGCAAGATGGAGAGATTGAAGTTAACCTAAAGAGTTGCAAATGGTTTAAATTTTCTTAAAGACGAGGGATACAGTTGGGTGATGGGATTATAAAGTACTAAGGATATAGGGAAAGCGTTAGCATTGCGTGGGCAAGATGGAGAGCCTTAAGTTATACTAAAGAGTTTTAAATGCTTTACATTTTCTTAAAGAGGAGGAATACGTTTGATTGATGGGATTATAAAGGACTAAGGATTTAGGGAAAGCGCTGGAATTGCATGGGCAAGATGGAGAGCCTTAAGTTACACTAAAGAGTATTAAATGCTTTACATTTTCTTAAAGAGAAGGAATACGCTTGATTGATGGGGTTAAAAAGGACTAAGGATATAGGGAAAGCGCTGGAATTGCGTTGGCAAGATGGAGAGCCTTAAGTTATACTAAGGTGTTTTAAATGCTTTACATTTTCTTAAAGAGGAGGAATACGCTTGATTGATGGGGTTAAAAAGGACTAAGGATATAGGGACTGCGTTAGCATTGCGTGGGCAAGATGGAGAGCCTTAAGTTATACTAAAGAGTTTTAAATGCTTTACATTTTCTTAAAGAGGAGGAATACGTTTGATTGATGGGATTATAAAGGACTAAGGATTTAGGGAAAGCGCTGGAATTGCATTGGCAAGATGGAGAGCCTTAAGTTATACTAAAGAGTATTAAATGCTTAACATTTTCTTAAAGAGGAGGAATACGCTTGATTGATGGGGTTAAAAAGGACTAAGGATTTAGGGAAAGCGCTGGAATTGCGTTGGCCAAATGGAGAGCCTTAAGTTATACTAAACAGTTTTAAATGCTTTACATTTTCTTAAAGAGGAGGAATAAGTTTGATTGATGGGATTATAAAGGACTAAGGATTTAGGGAAAGCGCTGGAATTGCATGGGCAAGATGGAGAGCCTTAAGTTATACTAAAGAGTATTAAATGCTTTACATTTTCTTAAAGAGGAGGAATACGCTTGATTAATAGGGTTAAAAAGGACTAAGGATTTAGGGAATGCGCTGGAATTGCATGGGCAAGATGGAGAGCCTTAAGTTATACTAAAGAGTATTAAATGCTTAACATTTTCTTAAAGAGGAGGAATACGCTTGATTGATGTGGTTAAAAAGGACTAAGGATTTTGGGAAAGCGCTGGAATTGCGTTGGCAAGATGGAGAGCCTTAAGTTATACTAAACAGTTTTAAATGCTTTACATTTTCTTAAAGAGGAGGAATACGTTTGATTGATGGGATTATAAAGGACTAAGGATTTAGGGAAAGCGCTGGAATTGCATGGGCAAGATGGAGAGCCTTAAGTTATACTAAAGAGTATTAAATGCTTTACATTTTCTTAAAGAGGAGGAATACGCTTGATTAATAGGGTTAAAAAGGACTAAGGATTTAGGGAAAGCGCTGGAATTGCATGGGCAAGATGGAGAGCCTTAAGTTATACTAAAAAGTATTAAATGCTTAACATTTTCTTAAAGAGGAGGAATACGCTTGATTGATGGGGTTAAAAAGGACTAAGGATTTAGGGAAAGCGCTGGAATTGCGTTGGCAAGATGGAGAACCTTAAGTTATACTAAACAGTTTTAAATGCTTTACATTTTCTTAAAGAGGAGGAATACGTTTGATTGATGGGATTATAAAGGACTAAGGATTTAGGGAAAGCGCTGGAATTGCATGGGTAAGATGGAGAGCCTTAAGTTATACTATAGAGTATTAAATGCTTTACATTTTCTTAAAGAGGAGGAATACGCTTGATTGAAGGGTTTAAAAAGGACTAAGGATTTAGGGAAAGCGCTGGAATTGCATGGGCAAGATGGAGAGCCTTAAGTTATACTAAAGAGTATTAAATGCTTTACATTTTCTTAAAGAGGAGGAATACGTTTGATTGATGGGATTATAAAGGACTAAGGATTTAGGGAAAGCGCTGGAATTGCATGGGCAAGATGGAGAGCCTTAAGTTATACTAAAGAGTATTAAATGCTTTACATTTTCTTAAAGAGGAGGAATACGCTTGATTGATGGGGTGAAAAAGGACTAAGGATATAGGGAAAGCGCTCTAATTGCGTGGGCAAGATGGAGAGCCTTAAGTTATACTAAAGAGTTTTAAATGCTTTACATTTTCTTAAAGACGAGGGTTACGTTTGGGTGATGGGATTATAAAGGACTAAGGATATAGGGAAAGCGTTAGCATTGCGTGGGCAAGATGAAGAGCCTAATTTATACTAAAGAGTTTTAAATGCTTTACATTTTCTTAAAGAGGAGGAATACGTTTGATTGATGGGATTATAAAGGACTAAGGATATAGGGAAAGCGTTAGCATTGCGTGGGCAAGATGGAGAGCCTTAAGTTAACCTAAAGGGTTGCAAATGGTTTAAATTTTCTTAAAGAGGAGGAATACGTTTGATTGATGGGATTATAAAGGACTAAGGATATAGGGAAAACGCAGGAATTGCGTGAGCAAGATGGAGACCCTTAGTTATACAAAAGAGTTTTAATGCTTTACATTTTCTTAAAGAGGAGGAAAACGTTTGATTGATGGGATTATAAAGGACTAAGGTTATAGGGAAAGCGTTAGCATTGCGTGGGCAAGATGGTGAGCCTTACGTTATACTAAAGAGTTTTAAATGCTTTACATTTTCTTAAAGAGGAGGAATACGTTTTATTGATGGGATTATAAAGGACTAAGGATATAGGGAAAGCGTTAGCGTTGCGTGATCAAGATGGAGAGCCTTAAGTTATACTAAAGAGTTTTAAATGCTTTACATTTTCTTAAAGAGGACGGATACGATTGATTGTTGGGATTATAAAGGACTAAGGATATAGGGAAAGCGTTAGCATTGCGTGGGCAAGATGGAGAGCCTTAAGTTATACTATAGAGTTTTAAATGCTTTACATTTTCTTAAAGAGGAGGAATACGTTTGATTGATGGGATTAGAAAGGACTAAGGATATAGGGAAAGCGTTAGCATTGCGTGGGCAAGATGGAGATCCTTAAGTTATACTAAAGAGTTTTAAATGTCTTACATTTTCTTAAAGACGAGGAATACGTTTGTTTGATGGGATTATAAAGGACTAAGGATATAGGGAAAGCGTTAGCAATGCGTGGGCAGTTGGAGAGTCTTAAGTTATACTAAAGAGTTTTAAATGTTTTACATTTTCTTAAAGAGGAGGAATACGTTTGATTGATATGATTATAAAGGACTAAGGATTTAGGGAAAGCGCTGGAATTGCGTGGGCAAGATGGAGAGCCTTAAGTTATACTATAGAGTTTTAAATGCTTAACATTTTCTTAAGGAGAAAGAATATGTTTGATTGATGGGATTGTAAAGGACTGAGGATATAGGGAAAGCGCTGGAATTGCGTGGGCAAGATGGAGAGCCTTAGGGTATACTAAAGAGTTTTAAATGCTTTACATTTTCTTAAAGAGGAGGAATACGTTTGATTGATGGCATTATAAAGGACTAAGGATAAAGGGAAAGCGTTAGCATTGCGTGATCAAGATGGAGAGCCTTAAGTTATACTAAAGAGTTTTAAATGCTTTACATTTTCTTAAAGAGGATGAATACGTTTGATTGATGGGATTATAAAGGACTAATGATTTAGGGAAAGCGTTAGCATTGCGTGGGCAAGATGGAGAGCCTTAAGTTAACCTAAAGATTTCTCAATGCTTTACATTTTCTTATAGACAAGGAATGCGTTTGAGGAGATGAAAATATATATTATTAAAATATAGGGGAAGTGCTGGCATTGCGTGGGCAAGATGGAGAGCCTTAAGTTATACTAAAGAGTTTTAAATGCTTTACATTTTCTTAAAGAGGAGGAATACGTTTGATTGATGGGATTAAAAAAGACTAAGGATATAGGGAAAGCGTTAGCATTGCGTGGGCAAGATGAAGAGACTTAAGTTATACTAAAGAGTTTTAAATGCTTTACATTTTCTTAAAAAGGAGGAATACGTTTGATTGATGGGATTATAAAGGAGTAAGTATATAGGGAATGCGTTAGCATTGCGTGGGCAAGATGGAGAGCCTTAAGTTATACTAAAGAGTTTTAAATGCTTTACATTTTCTTAAAGAGGAGGAATATGTTTGATTGATGGGATTATATAGGACTAAGGATTTAGGGAAAGCGCTGGAATTACGTGGGCAAGATGGAGAGCCTTAAGTTATACTAAAGAGTTTTAAATGCTTTACATTTTCTTAAAGACGAGGGATACGTTTGGGTCATGGGATTATAAAGGACTATGGATATAGGGAAAGCGTTAGCATTGCGTGGGCAAGATGGAGAGCCTTAAGTTATACTAAAGAGTTTTAAATGCTTTACATTTTCTTAAAGAGGAGGAATACGTTTGATTGATGGGATTATAAAGGACTAAGGATATAGGGAAAGCTTTAGCATTGTGTGGGCAAGATGGATATCCTTAAGTTATACTAAAGAGTTTTAAATGCTTTACATTTTCTTAAAGAGGAGGAATACGTTTGATTGACGGGATTATAAAGGACTAAGGATATAGGGAAAGCGCTGGAATTGCGTGGACAAGATGGAGAGCCTTAAGTTATACTAAAGAGATTTAAAAGTTTTACATTTTCTTAAAGAGGAGGAATACGTTTGATTGATGGGATTATAAAGGACAAAGGATATAGGGAAAGCGTTAGCATTGCGTGGGCAAGATGGATAGCCTTAAGTTATACTAAAGAGATTTAAATGCTTTATATTTTCTTAAAGAGGAGGAATACGCTTGATTGATGGGGTTATAAAGGACTAAGGATATAGGGAAAGCGCTGGAATTGCGTGGGCAAGATAGAGAGCCTTAAGTTATACTAAAGAGTTTTAAATGCTTTACATTTTCTTAAAGAGGAGGAATACGTTTGATTGACGGGATTATAAAGGACTAAGGATATAGGGAAAGCGCTGGAATTGCGTGGACAAGATGGAGAGCCTTAAGTTATACTAAAGAGATTTAAAAGTTTTACATTTTCTTAAAGAGGAGGAATACGTTTGATTGATGGGATTATAAAGGACAAAGGATATAGGGAAAGCGTTAGCATTGCGTGGGCAAGATGGATAGCCTTAAGTTATACTAAAGAGATTTAAATGCTTTATATTTTCTTAAAGAGGAGGAATACGCTTGATTGATGGGGTTATAAAGGACTAAGGATATAGGGAAAGCGCTGGAATTGCGTGGGCAAGATAGAGAGCCTTAAGTTATACTAAATGGTTTTAAATGCTTTACCATTTCTTAAAGAGGAGGAATACGTTTGATTGATGGGATTATAAAGGTCTAAGGATATAGGGAAAGCGCTGGAATTGCGTGGGCAAGATGGAGAGCGTTAAGTTATACTAACGAGTTTTAAATGCTTTACATTTTCTTAAAGAGGAGGAATACGTTTGATTGACGGGATTATAAAGGACTAAGGATATAGGGAAAGCGCTGGAATTGCGTGGGCAAGCTGGCGAGCCTTAAGTTATACTAAAGAGTTTTAAATGCTTTACATTTTCTTGAAGAGGAGGAATACGTTTGATTGATG